>OU343223.1:36901910-37045358 GCA_910596185.1 Chrysanthemum makinoi
AATTTTGAATTTTGTAGTCACAAACAGTGAAAATTGTTGATTTGACTGCACACAACAATCTCTTTATTCCAGTATAAATATCACAGTGACTATTTTGGAAATGATTTTTTTTAGTTCAAAAATAATTAAGAAGAGGTGGCTATTTTGATCCATATACTTACTGTAAATCTTTGACACACAAGTATTTAAAAAAATCAAAAGTTTCGACAATAAGTGTTAATGGTCAAGCCAATAATGACTCCAACCGACATGCTATGGCTCCCATAAAGCAATTATTCTGCACTCCTTTAAACTCACAACCCAAACCACCCATTTTGCGACTAATCTAGGTCATCAATTCTTAACCTTGTTAGTGATAGCATTTTCTAGATTGGAGTAACAAAAGCAACAAATCTTTCTTTAATGAATGCAAAAAGTTATTACCGTTGATGTACTTTTCTTTGAAGGCTTCTGTTCAGCATCTTTTCTTCTCCTGTTGTTAATAAATGCTTGGCCGATACCATGTAGACGCATACTGTTTATATACTTCTTTTCAACTACATTATTCAAGCCTGTTGAGCTGCAGTGGAAGGCTGATGGAGTGAAGGGGCAAGACAATTGTTCATCTGTGTTCAAGAATTGTTGCATTACATATTTTCTCCTGAAAAATATCAAAATTCGCGAATTTAGTACGTCTGTTAAGGTTTTGTTATTTTCTTATGACACTTATAGTTTTCTATTTACTTGATAAAATCGCACGCTCATCTATAGAAGATTCTGGTTGTGGTTTTCTACACTTGTCTGGAATGCTGTGTTCGTATTTCAAATTTACTGCAGTATTTCCTCCCAGTTTTATGAAATTATCAACATCTTCCTCCGTCCACTCATCTAGATTCACTGATAATATCTGTGCCACAAGTTAAGAATTGGTTAATACGGACTCTGCAGTCATTTTGATTCAAGCTTAAATGTTACATAAAAGTCCATAACTTGAAAACGTGATGACAGAAAAAGAAAGAAATTGATCACAATTATATAGATATTGTCAAAAGATATTAACAATGAGGTCTCTCTGGAAGCCGTCCCTTTTACCGTCGGGTAGGGTAGGGGTGTGACAGTCTACATCCTGCCTCCCCCGTATTGTTGTTGTTTGTATATCAAAAGTATTGAGATTTGTTGCTAACGTTATCCATTTTACATCATTTGAAATTATATCGCAAATGAGGCAAATAGTTATTATTTCACCTTTGATATATGAACTCCGAGACTTCTATGTACCGAACACATGATGCAGACAACTGCTCCAAGATTTGCAGATCTAGTCACACACACAGTAATAGTTAAAACAAAATCCAGTATACGATAGGTTGTAACTTGTAAGCAGTAAATGTTGAGATAGAAATTTTAGTCGGTTCAAGTAGCACTTACACCCATTTTGGATTTGGTGATCCACAATCGGCACATAGCTTGTTACCAGATTCAGACAAAAATATTTCCAGCTTTGAACCTGTGAAGAATATCATATTGGCAACGAAACCCAAGCAGTTAGTTATATTGGATCAATCATAAACCGATGAGGAAGGTTTTGAGTTTGATCTAAAATAAACTATGGAATACAAAGTCATAACTAAAAGACATTGTACCGACTAGAATAACAGTTTCACATAACTGCTGCTTTATTCTTAATGCCGTATCATCAATAATTTTTTTATTTTATTTTTTTAAAACGGCACCACACTTGAAATCCGACCCCCGGGACCCGAACCACTAGGAGAGACCCGCTTAGGGAAACCTTTAGAACTCATAGCTTCACACTAGAAGGAAAACCTGGATTTTTTGTCTCTTACGAGACTCGAACCCTGGGTACCAGGTGGCCATCAAAATTTTATCACCATCGCAATTGTTTATACATAGATATAAACACCTAAAATATCTTTACTAGCAGTTTCCACATGAAGATGTTTTCAGTAGAATTTTACGGTCACACACACAGTTTGATAGTTCAGTAAAAGGGTTATACAAAGCAATAGAGAACATGGTAAAATCAAGCAACTTAACGTTGAACAAAATAAGAAAAATGCAGGTATATAGTTGCATCAAAGATGTAATAATAAAATTTAACGTACTGGCAGATGATGTATCTTCATCTACCTCGTCGCACTCTCTTGTTTATCTTCTAAATGTAATAGGTCATATAGGCTAGCTCCTGCAATAATAATAACTGTATCAATCAGGAATCACGTCCACAAAATGAAGTACGTAAGCCTAAACATTCTTCATAACTTCGAACCAACATGTACAACCTTCCTTTTTAACATATGTATATACGTAACAAGCTACAAGCATTGCTTCACTTATAAAACAAGTCTAAGTAGCAAAAAGTCGAACCAAAATGATACAAAAATTTAAAACAATGAGAACTCATCATAATCAAAACCTGATAAATGAGCGGAATTTGTCCGTTGACTCGTCTTTCTCTCAGACATTCTTACTTAACAACCGATTTATCTGCAAATGTTTTCATACAATTTAAAATTTACCACACAAATCATATAAGAATTTCTAATGAAAAATGTATATATATATATCTCATTACCGTTACGAATAACCGCATATCAGCACCATATAACAACAATGTAAAAGGTCTAGCATCAAATATATAGAGATAATAAAATTTGGAGGGAAATGGTAATGATCATGTATTAAAATATTGTTATAAAATTTGGAATATTTTTAATTAAAAATTATGAAAATTTGTCTACTTGTGAAATTTAAGAGTAGGAAATTATTGGTGAATTAGGTCAAATTTGGATGAACAAAACCTAATTGATTAAATATTTGGGATTTTTTTTCAAGATATATTTTTTTGGTAGTTGAAAAAATTAATGGTAGTTAATGTCGTTGCTTGTCTTTTTCATTTTTATAGTAGAGTAAATTGCATTTTGGCCTTATGGTTTGCCCAAGTTGCATGTTTGGTCCTTATATTTTTGAAAATGCAGTGAACGTTCCTATATTGAACTTTGGATTGAAAATACAGTCCCCTATTGATGTGAAATAACCAAATTATCCTCTTCTTCTTTCTTTTCTATCGGGGGTAATTTGGTCATTTCACATCGATCGAGGACTGTATTTGGCTTTGCTATTTAAAGTTCAAAATAGGGACGTTTGTTGCACTTTCAAAAAGATAAGGACCAAACATGTAATTTGGCCAAAATACAAGGGCCAAAAATGCAATTTACTCAAAAAAGTAAAGATGTTACCTTCAAGTTTTGTCAATATTTCAAACGCATTCCCCTTTGTTTTACTAAAAACTCGACTCGGCTTGACTTGTTTGCTAAGGACGTAGAGGTATGGTTGCAAACGAGTCGATCTTCTATTGAACGAGTTCATTCAAAAACACAGCGCCAACACAATGTATTGTTTGCTTTGGCCCTAGGTGTCACCCAATATAATTGAAGACCTGAAGGTATTACTCGATATATTCTTAATGTCTCGTATGTATTATGTTTTATGACTGATGTGGATTCTCATAAATCGCGTGACTAGTTTTTTTTGTGCTAAACTGATTTTTATCAAACATATCTTGGAAATAAAAAATCAAACTAACAATAATTTAGCAAGACAGGTAACTTATTAGCAACTTGTCAATTGTCATTAAAAAAAAATCAAATACCATATATATAATCATATCCTTATATTATTTATATGAAACAAAAATATTCTTTCACATCATGCTTTCCACTCGTATTCACCTAGAAACTGATTATTTTATTGCTTCCCTAGTTCCATGGTCAAAGCATTGACTGTAATATGTTATTCTTGCTCTAAATTATTTTTAGAGTAAATTGCAAAACCACCTATGGTATGTTCAAATTGCAGACTCAGGTTTACATTTTCGAAAGTGCAAATAACGCCATGTGAGAAACATTTGTGTGGATATCGTCCTGCCCGAATGTGAACCGACTAAAATGCCCCAAACTAAAACACTGAAGGCAAGGGCATTTTAGTCATTTCATATTAGGGAAGAACGATACGCACACAAAAGGTTTCTCACAGGGATGGTACTTGCACTTTCAAAAGGTAAGAATTATGCCGCATTTGAACATACCACAAAGACTGTTTTTAATTTACCTTACTTTTAAGAGAGACATCTATTCCCTTATTTTTACCCATAACTATTTCATCTTTTTAGAAATGTAACTTTTATAGGTATCAGTTTTCATACTCCTGTTTAATATTTGCAGAGTTATCAGATAAAAATCAGTTGATTGTTGCAAAATCAGTTGATTGTTGCAAAAACTTGTAGTTATCATTCAGATAGTTCAAAATTTTCTTTTAGGCAATCGCGTGCAACAATAAATCAGCAAATGGTTGAATAAACTTCATAGGACAAGTTACGCTATATTCATAATCCAACAAAAGTACGTTAACATATCATAGCAACCAATCTTTGGAACCAAAAACCGCTTTACAACACAAAATGGGCGTGATACATGATACATGGTTGAGCAAAGAAAAATAAAAAATTACATGATACATGATAATTAACATTGGTTTAATGCCAACTTTTTGGTTGTTAACTTGCTGCAAGAGCTATTTGTTCTCCTCTAACCATAAACTCATACAAAAACAACATACCAAATAGCCCTCCAAATGTACTGAAAACCCTAAGCAGCAGATTTAGGGATTTTGTATTGTTTCTTAAGGAATTGAGACGCCGCTGCTCCTGTGGCACAATATTCGCAGAAGTGTTTTGGTATCAGCACCCAACTTGCTTCTGTCTGAAGCACTTGCAGATCTTAAATCATCAATGAGCTCCCTTGTCTGCGTTGAGTCAAACATGAACGAATAAGATAGGAGTTCATAGGAACTTATTAGAGGTTGCAAATTGTCGAAAGAACTAACCTCGTAGCCCTGCAGCTTTATCACCTGTCGAACACGTGCCACTTGATTTTCAACAACGCCACGAGGAAGTCCATCTCCACCGGATATGAAAAATTCCTAACAAATATCAAGAAAAAGCTTATGTCAATATAGAACACCAGATATATTCCAATAACTAATTTTGGTCTATGAGCTTATAATCTGCTGAATTTTCAATATCCGAGTCTTTCTATAATTTTATTTGTTTGCAAACGAGAATGGACTTGATGAACATACCTTTAGAACCTCTAGATCTTCTTCCAAGTATTTAGCATCAGAAGGAATGAATAACCGTGATGGACCTCCGTCTAATAACACTCTAAAAAGACCATCCTATAAAACAGCAAAATATCATTAAGAAAAAAAAGATTAAAAACATTTGAAAAGTAGAACTTTCGAAGTAAGAGACAGACCAGTGATGCCTGAAGGAGGCTCGTTACAATTCGATCTCGAAGTTGCTCCACAATAATATCGCATAATTGATTTAGTTCCTGTAGTAGTTGAATGAAGAGCACATATTAAGTGAACATTTTCTTGGTCTCAAATAGTTAACGCAATGTCAATTCAGTATCATAGAACCAAATTATACAGAACATACCACATCAAGCGGCTCAATGATTGCTTCCAACCTGGACTCAGATACACTAGGCCTATATAGGTTTTCAATGAACGGCTCCCTTAGGTCCCAGAAAATAATCTTAGTGCCTGTGAACTCACAAATCCGGTCAATGGCTGCATTAATGTCTTTCCTACTTCCGTCAAAACTTTCTTTCTTTGAGTTATCATCTGTAGACCTTTCTGCAGAATACAACCTTAAATATGAGTGTCATTTAGATCTAATAAACATCTATATTTATTCAGAATACAAGATAAAACTTCGATGAAATTTTAGTTCTCACAAGTCTATATTTTAACAAAATGTACATTTAACAATTATGACCAGATAGTACCGTTGACTGAATATAGTGTGGTTTAATGACACATCCAAATGATAATGAAATTTAGAAAGATACGAGTAAAGTAGAATACGTACTATTGGCTATTCTATGTTTCATCCTCCTTGACCAGCGTTCCCAAATGCTGTCTTCCAGCTTGTTAAGGTGACTAATTCCATACTGAAAATGAAGACATAAAGTGAGCTAGATGCATTTCTACCATAATTGTAATCCTTTCGATTTCTTATATTTACAAAAAAGAAAAGAAATTCAATTATAAAACCTAGTAGAAACTACAACTTAAATTACTGACACAAGTGAATAGTATACTTTTAAACAAAACGAACGTGAACAGTGAAGCAATCTAAATCCAGAACTTGTAGCAAGATTTTCATATCTAACAACAATATCATCACAGTTTAAACGAAAAGAGAGTAGCCACTCACATAAAGGGTGTTTAACTGCACACACAGTGTTTGTGTTGTCATAACATTGATGTTACTTGACTTTCTCATATCAGGAAGCCTTGAATCATTCAATTCTTTCTTAACAAAAGCTTTGAATCCACTTTCACTCCTGTATCTTGTCAAAATTGGCAGAGGGGGGATAATGTCTTCCTTGTTAGCTGCATGGTCATTCAAGTTCACAATTAATCACAAGACCTGATTAAGTTTGGATTAAATCATATTGGTTAAGAGAAAATGTATGTACCTAAGTTGTCAACAACATGCTTTGCATATACTTGAAATGCATTATCAATGCCTCGGAACAGGCTATTCATTTCCCCAGACCTCATAGGAATCTTTAGAGCGAAAAACTGATCAACAGTCTGGCAAAATAGCAATTACAAGTATGTTATTTATGTATTATAGTGACCCGAATAAGGAAATAGATGCTCAAACTATATTATTTAATTTACTAGAAACCTCTTCCACAATGCGATAAACTTCAACAATTGAACTCCCATGGCGTTGCTGCATCGAGACAGGTTCCCATCGCTGAAATATTAAAAAAAAATATTATCCAACTGACTACAAGAATTGCAAAAGCGAGATACTCAAAGCAATAGATACATAAAAGAAGGGCACTCTAGAGTAAGATAAGAAACCTAAAAGCCAGAAAAAAAATGTTAGTGGGAAGAGAACCATTTAATTAGTTACCTCCTGTTGTATGGCTCGCTCAACCCAGCCCAATATTCTGCTTAGTTGTGCATTGACCCAACGCAACACCAGTGTTCCAGATATTGTTTCAATCTGGTACAAGAAAGAGGTCAGTTAAAAGAAAACAAAAAGGATATTCTATAAAGCGGATACTGATGTAAGCACTTTACTGAAACATATATTTAAATATACAGAAAACCATACCTTGTACGGAGTAAGTTTTTTTAAGGAATATTCGGCTTCTCCTCCACCGCAAGATGAGATTAGGTCCATAGCATATTCCTCAAGACTATCAGCAGCCGGGAATACTAGAACTACATCCTCGGTAAGTTGCTCAACACTATTGAGGAAAGGTTTCTGCATATTTAAATTATTTAAATAAGCTCTATATTTCAATATTAATTAACAACTTCAGCAGAAATGATTCATATGAGAGACCATTCACTAACTAGTTAAAGAACTTACCAATTTGCTTCCATAAAGCTTGTGAAGAAGAGATGCTGAAACAACAACCCCTTGTGGATTCCACTGAGATAATACAGGCATGAATACGGTTGCATCCCTTTTCAAGAGTTTCTTAGTCTCTTCTCCTAATAGTGCCAGCGGATGCTCGTCTGTCGCATTGGACATTGTCTCAACATCCTGCAATATCTGCAAAGAAACAAAAGCCAAGAAGCAGTCATATATTAGTTCCTACCCGCATAACAAAGTGAACACATCTAGTCAGCAGAGAAGAACTATAAAAAGTCTAGTTTAGCTTCCAGAAACAGCATTGATGTCTTCTTTAACTGAAGATATTAAATATGTAAACTCAAGCAAGGTACAGTCTTTTAATTACAGGAATATCTTATGAGATTCAAAAAGAACAACAACATTATGAATATTGTAAACGGAAGAAGAAAGATGAGTCAAAAGGCTTCTCATTCACCAAACTCAAAAAATTAAATTAAACACCACTTACCCTTACAAACGCGCTTTTGATGGATGATGATACATAGGACTCTATCTTATCCTCATCTGTCACAGGTACATGCTGCATTGTATACAAGAACAAAAAATTTGATAAGCGCAAGTGAATATTTTGTAGCTATAATAGGCGGCATAATGTGTCTTTATGTAAATTGGCAGTCATAAGATATTAATTCGACCATACGTCTTCTCTAACTTTTCATTTGGAGACACTAGTTCCAATTACAATGAACATCTTCTATTACAACTCTATTTATGTTTGCATGTGTGTGCGTGAGAGAGACAAAGTTAAGATGAATGGAATAGTACACACCGATCCATGTTCCTCCTGAAGAAGTCTCCTTGCTAACATCGAAATTGATACTACATTCTCCATCATTGCTAATGACTGTATAAAAAAAAAGTCACAGAGTCAGCACCAAGATTAACACTGAACCAATAAGTCAAAGCATCACGTCGTAATAGGAGATTCATATGGATATCACATTTAAAAATTTATAAAAGACAGGCATCGCAAGTGAACTCAAAAAACTGCAAATCAGTAGAAATCGAAAAAATGGTTTCAAACAGACAAAATTCAGCACGCATTCAGAATCTCATATTAACCGACCCATAGTTAAGAAACACACATCATTTGGTTACGAACCTCAGAAAAGTGTAAATGGTAATCTGCTAGTTGCTTATCAGCCCACTTCTGAATCGGTATTAAGAAGGATTGTAGAAAGGTTAGTTCTTGAGATCCTTCTTCATTTTCAACTTTGCAGTACAAGCTTTTTAAGTGCATTCTTTCCTGTTGGCCTCGTTCTTCCTTCAAAGGTACTTTATGTAATTGTTCAATAGCATGCTTAAGAAGTGGATGCTCCCTAGTCATGACAAACTGCAGAAAATATTTTGACGCGTAAGCATACATCATTCCAAGCAAACTTTACCACAATTAATTAATGGTTTGTTTTGTTTTTTGTTTTTTCTTTTTTTTTTGCCCGTAAAAAAATAAAGATTTTTTCGATTACCTGACGGAACAGCACCCATGCATAGCAGGTGTGGTGAATGGTCTCTGTTATTCCCAATATACGCCAGGTTGACTTTAGAAGCTCAAGTATTTCTTCCAATTCCTGCTTACAAAACCGATGTTGAACTAACATATTTCATATAAGTATATAACATATTTGCTTGTTGTGGATACAAAAAACTCTAGGAAACATCCGCCAACTTTTCCAACTGAAAGTGGTGTTAAACTTCGATAGATGTTAAATTTCATAATACACTCCTAAACATAATAATGAGTGTCTAGAGCAAGGTTGCAAAAACCGCTAGGCGTTAGTCGGGCGGTCGACCACTGCCTAGCGCCTAGGCCGCCTAGGCGGATTGAACTTTTCTATATAAAAAATGTAAAATTATATGTATTTGATATAAAATATGCATAATTTATATATTTTAAATAATTATATTAATTTTTTTAATTATATATCTTTTGTATATGTTGCAAAATTTACATTATGTGTTGTTTTGATTAAGTTTTGGTATACTTTTATTAAAGCCCAATGAGTTATTTGTTGTGCTTATTGTATAAACTTTTTAATGGGGCAAGTAAACACTTATTATTAGGGTTACACAACATTAATTACCTAGCCTTCACTTCTTCTTCTCTCTTCAACCTCCCCTCCACCAATTAAAAC
Source organism: Chrysanthemum makinoi (assembly GCA_910596185.1). Lineage (NCBI taxonomy): Eukaryota > Viridiplantae > Streptophyta > Magnoliopsida > Asterales > Asteraceae > Chrysanthemum > Chrysanthemum makinoi. The sequence continues at coordinate 36,911,553 of OU343223.1, forward strand.
AAAATTAAGAAAATCAAAACCCCAATTAAAGTCAACTAGGGTTTCAATTTCGAATCCATAACTCCAAATCAACTAGGGTTTCAAAAATTAAAAACCCGAATCAGAAAAACCCCAATTGAAATTTAAAACCCCTATTTTTTTTTTTTAAACGTTGACTTTTGGTTGACTTTCGTTGACCGCCTAGGCCGCCTAGACCGACTAGCTCCGCCTAGGCGGATGTTTGACCGATTTTTGACTTTTCCGCCTAGCTTGGCCAATTTGCCCTAAATCGGGGCGGTGTATGCCCGCCTAGCCCGCTTTTTACAACACTGGTCTAGAGTTAACTATGCTAACCTCTGCCAGTTTTCCTTCGTCTAGAACATCAAAAATGCTGAGAAGAAGTTTTTCATATAGTCTGACATTAAAGTGATACCCGTCAGCCCAATGACACACTTCACCAGTTAAGTCACCACGAGCTGGTCTCTCTGCCAGTGAAATGGCAATCTCCCTCAGAGATCTCAAACTTTCTATCCGTTGAAGTTCACCCACAGAAGGTGCAAATGACTGAGATAAGACAAATTCAACGTAATAAGTATAACAGCATAAAATAGTATACTGGCACTGTAAACCCTAACTGTTGTCTTATTTTGCTTCATAAAATAGTTGCAATCTTTGTGACCTCTTGTGAGGAAACCAAGGACCTTACCACTAGGCCATTTGGTGGTGGTTATACTAGAAACTAAGTGAAACTCAATTTCATGAGAAGATTATATAAAAAGAAAGAAAAACAAATAGTGCAAAACTAACCTCGGATTCTTCAATTCTTGCCAATAGAATCCTCATTTCACTTGCTTTGCGTCCAGATTCTCCAAATCCCACAACTGGATGATTCACAAGCCCTTCCTCCAACATATTCAACTGAACTAACACAATTTTGGAAACAACTTACATTAAAATCATATAAAGTCATAGAAAGCTTCTACCCATCCATGAACAGTAAAATAAGACGACGAAACCAAATTGGCTATGAAGGATAAGTCAAGGAAGAGAAGGGACTCACTTGTCTCTTTTGCCACCTTATATAAGCTTTCTTGTCAGAAAATTCGGTTCGAGAAACACAAGTTAACAATTCCAGAGGAACCAGAAGAGCATCCATTCTTTTCCCCACTTTGCCAGCCATAGCATTAATTAGCCCTTGTCTTGTTCTGAAGTCCATTGCCTCAGAAATCTATGTTTCAATAATCACTGTTATATAGAAGTAGGGAACTACACAAACAAATCTAAGCAATAGCATGGTTTGTTTGACTGTTTCTATCTTAAACTATTTAACCCATCGATTAATTTTCATAACCATTAAGGATGATCGACTACATATAGCAATTATTATTTAAAATCATTACACAGTGCATAATTTAAGCAGATAATGTCTATCAGGTACCTCCATCTGGATCCGCATTGTCTCCAGTAGGCCAGTCAAACCAGTTGACTGTTGGGACTGATTCGTAACCTGTTCACTCTTACTCCGTCCAAGCTTCTTCAGCAGTCTGGATTTCTTTTCTTTCTTCTTTTCCTTAGATGGCACTATAAGGCCCCTGTTTTGACAATAATTACATAAAACTCAGGACCAGGATTCTGAGAGGACCAAGCACAGCAAAATGGAACACAGAAAAAAAATACCCTGAAGCCCCAGCAGCAGCCAATAGGATTTCGTAGGCAGTTTCACGGAGATCATCATCGGTTATACCTGAAAATGACCAAATTCCAATTTTAAACAAGTTTAGCATACAACTTCTTTTAAAGCCAAAGGTCCAACTTTAGCAAACGAAACAGCTTTATAGTCTGTAAATCATGAAAACAGATACAGAGAAAGGTTACTTCTGAGTTCTAACTGATAACATTTCTACGAATATGTATTTACCTGTTGCAAATGAAGGCAAACCCACGACAAGATCAGCAGTATCATTTATCGTTCTCCGTGAATACCTACGGGTAGTGAGTTCTTCCAAATCATCATCGTCCTCAAAATCATCAATGTCATCAACAGTTAAATTCCGATCTTGCCCCGAGACAGATTGTGAATTTAATACCTCATCCTGTTCATCCTCTTCTTCTTCCTCAAAGGGATTAGGAGGTACGCCTTGCGTACGCGAGGGTACCTCGAAGGGAACCACTGGTGGAGCCCTCCTTGGAGGTGAGCCTGATGATTCAGGGTTGGTGGCCAGAAAGAACTCACCTTCAGTCTCTGCATTCTTCATGATGCAGAAAAAACAATTTATATAGATAATAAACCAAAAATAAAGATGATGCAGGGTTCAAGGATTCGTAGTTACAATTGCACCAATAATATATTTCTCCCAGGAATCAAGGTTGCAGTAATTACCAATTCGGAATGTCTTTTATTTACTGCAATCTTTGTTCCTGGGAAAATCTATAAGCTAAATTGATCTGAACTCCCGAAGCAATGCAAAATCATTTGTGATATAGATAATTGCCAACAAATTTACTTTATTTAAGAAGTTAGAAGGTCTACTGAAACACCATTGTCACTTCCATTATGGAATATATTTATCACAAGATTATGTAATACAAGGTTCATTTGGAAATTTGTCTAGTAACTAAGTGCTTCCGCTAATTTGCATGGAGGATCATTTAATGTTTTCAACTGGGTCACAAAGGATAGTTATTTTTGGCCTAGCGCAAAATGAATGTAACTTTAAAGGCTGACTTACAAGATGTTTCAGTTACTCGTCAATAAGATGCAGTTTCTATCTTTGTCGATTCAGCAAAAAGAGTTGAGTCATATCTCTCATTACAGAGAGTCATGGTATTCTAAACTCTACCAACACTACCTTATCATCATCACATACTAGTAGACAAAAGATCTACTTATAAGTCGTTTTTACATCTATTTGAAAGGAATAAAACGGTAACTCGTTTCATCCTCGAAAGAAGACCAGGTAACACCGTAACACACAAACCCTGTAATTGTTTTCCTGAAACAAATGACCATATATGTCTACGTGTATGTTACTAAAGCCACCAGCAATATTCTATCTATACAAGTTGGCAGCTTAATGCTTCAATTGACACATAAACCTTGCTTTCATCAAAAAAATGTTACCATATGAGGGAATCCGGTACTATCATGGTAATCTCTGATAGCTTCCGAAAGCTCAAGCATTTCACCTGCATTACCATTTAACACCGCAAACGGTCACATTCTACTTAACACAACACATTCCCAAGAGCTGCATTGACTCAGGAAGATTTATTATTGCGTTTACAAAACGCAATTAATCAGAGAATATAGGTTGGCAAGCCTTATTCTTAACTATAAGTTGCATTGAAAGAAACCAAAAATAACAATGTTCTACATTAAAGTAAAAAATGCAGCTTTTATTCGAAACAAGGGTATGTTTGGTGAAGATAGCGGTAGCAAAAAGCTGTAGTAGTACGCAGTAGCTGTTTGTTTTGATAAAGTGTTTGGTAACATAGTTGTATATTCATAATTAGTAAGTAGAAATGCTAGTTGTTAGACGATATCAGGCTCAACCCGAATGTGGGTTGGGTTTGTCACATTCGGGTTGAGCATGATATCGTCTAATACTAGTTGCTCGTAAATGCTACTAGAAGTAGCATTTCAATTTGGAGCGTTTAAAAAAAATAGGAATGCTAGTTGATTGTTTCCAAAAACAAGCATTTTGTGCAAAAAAAGGCTAACCGGCTAGTTGATAATTGCTTCAAAACGCTCCTAACTAATTTGGAAAGCGAAAAGTAAGCAACATTAAATTCAAATGTTAAGAAAGAAAAACAAAGTACCTTTCTTGACAGAATTGAGAACAAAATCAACACTGACTTGATCAAGATCAACATCATCCAATGAAACAGCGCCAGGTGGCATAACAACTTTTTTGATTAAAGTGCCAGAGAGCAAATAGTTCAACAAAATCTTTCTGTCCCTCCTGTACCTCTGCAACAGCTCCACTTCATTCTCCCTGCCACCAGTTTTCATAAATACATCAATCAGTTTGTGAAAACATAATGAAAAAATTAATAATTAGACTTACTCATCCATGACTGAATCAAGTTGTTGGTGATGAGATCTGAATGCAGGGAGTGTTTGGATCTCTGTTTTCTTTTCTTTTCAAATAGATTTTGCTTGTCAAACAGTGACAAGTCGACCGAGTAGAGATATTGTTTTTCATAAAATGTGTGTTTAAAAAAAATATATATCCCTTCAAAGATGCAAAATTGCATATATATTCTTTGCATGCATAAAAATCATTGTATTATGTGTATCAAAAACTTGTAAGAAAAATATATATGAAATTATTCACCTTTGGAGGGATATATATGCAATTCCCCTTTAAAAATAATCCTATGAGTTTTTAATAAAAATTTATTATAATAAAAAAATAATAATAATGATAATAATAATAATAATAATAAATCTTTTAGTAGTATTTTCTAACTTAACACAAAAAAATACAAAACAAATTTTGGTTTTTTTATTTTTTATTTGTAACCCAAAACCCTTCCTTCTCTTTTACAAACCGGAAAATACAAACATCAACTACACGCATTTTGTGTATTTTTAAGTGTTCCGATAAGATATATTTTTCTTTCAAATTTTGACAAACCTAAAGATTGAAAATAAGAAACACAATTGTTTTTGGATAATAGAAAAATATTTATAGCCATTAAATTTCATGTGACCAAAATTTATATGGACTATTATGTTTTAAAATGCATATAAATCATCTATTAGTAATATAAAAGGTTTATCTTTTAACAAACTCATACAGTTTTAAACACAATTTTAGTCATGTCAATTAATTTCTCTTCCTATAATAGGTGTTGATGTAGCTTGTGGTCACAACTAACCACTGGAGGTGGTGATGAAGCCGATCTTGATCAACTTACTCGTGGTCATGAATCACATCAAAGGACAAAGGCTTCATCATTTCTTGTTTTCCTTTCAACAATAGTTAATTGTGGTTAGTGGTGTGGGTGGAAATGTTACAAATTTTAATGGTATTGTGCTGAAGTGGCAACAGTGGTAAACAATGGTCGTAGTGATTATTGCCTCAAGATCATGAACGGGCCCACATGTATGCCGGGTGTGGCACGGGCTACACCCGATTTTAGGTTACGAAGTGCAAAAAGATTTCAAAAATGCAATTTTTGTGGTATGTGCAACCCTCAAATTTTTTTTGCTACTTTCGTTTTTTATGGTCTAAACAGTTCTTTGTGCAACACCTTTTTAAAAATCCTGGTCCGTTCTGCTCAAGATATTATATCGATGTCTATTTAAATGTGGTGTAGTTGATGAGATATAATTTACACACACTAATCTACATACAGTTAAAGCATTATGTTAATAGCGTACAAATATTTAATGTATAAATTGTTTTGTCCCGATTAATACTCAATTTATACGAATCAATTATGTATTTGAGTGGTTGAAGCCTAAAATGTACTTTTATTATATCATAAATTAACTAAAACTAGTTATATGTTTAATATCAATATGTTAAATTGTAGTCAGCTTAAAGAATTTAATTATTAGTAGATGGTTTAAATGGTCAAATATAAGCTGCATATTTTCAATAGATTATTCATTTATTCAACTGTCATGTTTTTCAAGACAATGAAATATCAATATGTTTATTAATGAAAACAAATTTAATAAACTTTGTCAATGCAACCTTCTTTTAAATATGTACATTAGTGATCACGCACGATCTTGATTAGTAATACTCTTGTTTTTACCATAGTACTTTTAAGACCATAAGGATATGTATATTAGTGATCACGAACGATCTTGATTTTGCATGTCATATCACTTTTTCTTTCGGTGACTTTCGGATGATCAAGTATCCACGCAGCCTACCTTCTTATATTATTTATTTATTTATTTATTTTTAAACATAATTTCTAACATTAAATACCTCAAAAACATAAATTTCAACAGTACATGCTATAAAGCCTTTTATACAATTAACTTTTGCACAATTAAATACATAAATTAACTGATCAATAAATACAATTAAAATATTTATTAATACACCCTTTACTTAAGATATACAGTACAATTTATCAAACATATTGTACAACCAATTTAAACACAATCATGCTTTAAATGTCACGAATACAAATAATAATACATGTAATACAAAACTATTCAAAAAAAAAATTAAGAAATACAAATAATAAAGCTAAAATTACAAAATATTTTTCAGATATCTGCAGTATAAATTTGTTTAAAACTACAAGTATATAAAACATGGTTCGATTAGGGTAACCGTTGATATTTAAAAATAAAATCAAAATCGAACCGCGATAAGAGGGTTTATCCGATTTCTGGTTTTTTTTTTCACTCGATTTTTTAATTATCATTTTCTGCGGTTTCGGATTGAGCGGGTCAGCTTGGTTTGTCGATTTCACATATTTTTAAACATCAAGATCCATAAAACTTAGTTTTATACAAATCAAATAGATATTTTGAACGACGACAAAACATTGCTCACTAAAATATTTATTATCACAACTCTATAATGAAAATATTGGCATTGATTCTAGCCGGATGTAATGCTTCATTTATTGCTTTGATTCCGAAAATCCCGGACGCTAATTTGGTTAAGGATTTTCGTCCTATCAGTCTTATTGGGAGCACTTATAAGATTATTGTGAAAATTTTGGCGAACCGTCCGGTGGTAGTTTTGGGAGACATTGTTAATGAGGTGCAATCAACTTTTATTGCAGGGAGACATATTTTAGATGATCCATTCATTCTTAACGAGGTGTTACATTGGTGCAATAAGAAGAAGAAGAAATCTTTAATTTTTAAGGTGAATTTCGAGAAAGCCTATGATTCGCTACGATGGGATTTTTTAGATGATGTGTTAAAGAAATTTGGCTTTGGAAATAAATGGTGCAATTGGATTCAATGTTGTCTTAAATCTTCTTGGGGTTCTATTCTTGTTAATGGTAGCCCTACAGACGAGTTTCAATTCTTTAAAGGTTTGAAACAAGGAGATCCATTATCTCCTTTCTTGTTTATCCTTATTATCGAGAGTTTACACCTTTCGTTTCAACGGGTGATTGATGCTGGGCTATTCAAGGGCATTAATTTGAATCACTCATTATGCTTATCTCATATGTTTTATGCGGATGATGCCGTTTTCGTTGGACAATGGAGTGATGGGAACATTAATACTTTGATACATGTGTTGTATTGTGTTCATCATGCTTCAGGTCTTAGGATAAATATGAGCAAAAGTAATATTATGGGGGTGCATGTGGAGAATGTGTATGTAAATCAAGCGGCTTCTAAGTTGGGATGTCTCGTGCTTAATAGTCCTTTTTCATTTTTAGGCACCTAAGTGGGAGGAGCTATGTCGCGTATCCAAGCGTGGAAGGAGGTTGTTGAGAAGGTGAAAAGTCGACTGTCAAAGTGGAAAATAAAAACTCTATCTATCGGAGGGCGGCTAACGTTGTTGAAGTCTGTATTAGGGTCTATTCCCATATTTCATATGTCGATTTTCAGAGTTCCATAGAGGGTCCTTCATGCGTTGGAATCTATAAGAGGTCATTTCTTTAATGGTCACGAGATGGGAAGCAATAAGGCAACGTGGGTAAAGTGGAACTATGTTCTGACGGACAAAAAACATGGAGGTCTTGGTGTATCCAGCCTATACGCTTTAAATAGAGGTTTGATGATTAAGTGGGTTTGGAGATTTTTTACTCAGAAAGAGTCTCTTTGGGCGAAGGTTATCACTGCTATTCATGGGGACTACGATAAAGTGGAATCGAGGTGTCACGCAGTAGGGCGCTCGTGCTGGCTATCCATTGTGAATGATGTTCAGATTCTGAAAAATAAAGGTATGAACATTTTTGATTTTATGAACCTTAAGTTGGACAATGGGGACACGTCCAAGTTCTGGACGGATCATTGGTATGTTGTTGGAATCATTAAAGACCTATGCCCTCGCCTGTTTGCTCTCGAAAATTGCAAGGAGATTTCTGTAAGTGCAAAGTTGAATGACAACAACCTGGAAAATTCTTTTCGGCGTAAAACCAGGGGGTTTCGAGCAGGTGCAACTAGATTCGTTAGCTGAGGTTGTGAGATCGATCAATCTTGTGTCTTCGGCTGATAGGTGGATTTGGAATTTGGAGAGTTCGGGTGAGTTTTCGGTGGTTTTGTTCGTAAGTAAATTGATGAGATACGTTTTCCAATTGTCAAAGATGCTACTAGGTGGGTTAAATGTGTCCCCATTAAAGTGAACATCCTTGCTTGGAAAATAAGGAACGATGCTCTTCCTACCCGATTTAATATTTCTCGAAGAGGTATTGATATTCAATCCATTTCTTGCCCCATTTGTGAGAATGGTGTTGAGTCCTCGGAACACTCTTTTTTTAAAATGCTACTTGATTCGAGAATTTGGATGTAAGACAGCTAGCTGGTGGAAGAGTAACTATGTTGAAGTTAATCTATACTACCTTATAATGCATTTAAGACTATTCTATAATTAGAAGGCTTAAAATTCAGATTTTTTAACTTACTTATTATGGAAAGATATATGTGTATTGCTAAATTAATATTACACAAAGTAACTTACAACTTCAGCCAGTAATGTAACTACCAACAGCCATTGAAACGCCTGGACACTATTTCAGCCAATTAATATTACACAAACTAGCTTACAAGTTCAGCCAATGTAAAGCCCACTTTTATGGCCCATTCTTCAAACGCCTGGACACTATTTCATATAAAAATTAAAAGGCTATAATATAGGGATTGTACATTTACAATCATGCCTTACATATTGCACAATCCTGGCATATGATTAACAAAATTACACTATAAAAAGAAAGCAAGATCATGGTTTAGGTACAATACATATCAAAAGTTCAAATCCAAAACTGGTATAACAATGTCATCAAACAGTAATCCAAGCAATGATCTATCAAGCCTTTTTTCCTCTTTAACACTTTCTCCACCAACTAATCTTGAACTTCATCCAATTGCAGCCCCTCTTCCAGCCCATACACCTCTGCCAATCCCTCTTCCAGTTCAGCTTCAAATAAATCAAGCTCGTGAAGTAACATACCTTTTGCCAATCTTTATATTTCTTTAAGAAACATTTAACATTAGCATACCTGTTCAATACAGCAAAATTACTAATTACTAATGTTTCTTTGTTTTATATTTCAGATTGAGAAGAAGCGTAAAAGGTTCATAAACTTGATGCACTGGAAATGGGACGAAGTCATTACCCTTGATGAGGAAGAAACCCTACCCGAGGAATCCTTAACAAGGAGTGTGAAACACAGGAGAACAAATCCGATTTCGATCTTTGGCAATAAACGAGTTACTTGTTTTGGGAACAACAACAATGGAGAGGATGCATAAACCTTCGTATCTTAAATTCTAAGAACATGATTCATTAGTGCATTACTTTGTTTTAATTTTGTGTTTCAATTGTTATGCGCTTTTAAAAGTGATTAATATAACTTGATGGTTTCCTTATAAATTTCATATTTTATGATTTGGTATATCGTCATAAGAATTTACGTATTTGGACTATGAAACATACCTATTGAAGCTGAAAATCACGAAACCATACAAGGCTTTTAACAGATGATGATGATGGATCTAATAACTCCAACACCTCAATGTCGAATCAAACCTCAGATCAAGACCAACGAAATTATAACAAATTAAAATTTTTGAATGATGTAACTCCATGTAGCAATGCAAATGTATATTTGGTACAACAAAGAAGGTCCTAGGGGGAAAAGTTATGAAATTCTAGCTTTAAGCAGTGACATTTTCCAAATACAGTTGATCTTACCACGTGGAGATGCATTCATCCCTCTCCTATCACATTTAAGGCACCATACAATATTATGCCTGTCATTCCGTCGGCACTGATGACAAACTTGCCCACTTGTATCCTCAGCTGATTCTGAATTCCCATAAGAAGTTTCCTGAAAATGAGCCAAATAAAGACGTATGTGAACACAATAAAAACTACCAAACAAACTTAAGTTCGAGTAAAATCAATATGGCAACCGGAAGTATTTGAAAACAATGAATGTTCAATTGGGTATTCCCGAGGCTAACATTTCCATGCTTCTACTTCCCGAGACTATCATTGGGTATTCCCCGAGTGGCGAATCCATATCGTCACTCTTACTCTCTAAATAACTGTCAAATTCACATGTGGTAGTCCTCTTTGCTCTCTTCAGACTCGCCCTCATGGCAGAATTTGCAGCTCGTTTCTTTGCTTGAATGTAGTGCTTTTCGCAAACTGTTTTGTCTGGCATAGACATTGCGTGATATCTCCATTGTTTTCCGTCTGATCTCTTACAACGTAAATCATCGAGAATTCCATTATTTTCCTCTGCAGGGCCAGAGACAGGGGTTGATACCGCAAGATCCATTATACTCCGTATTATACAACAAAACTGACACAAAATATGCTACACTTAACCATCCGCCTAGGTCAACCTGCATTAAAGCAACACATAGATATCATAAGCAACGGGATAGAGATAACTAAATGGACTTCAGCTAACATCTGACATGTTAAACGTTAAAAGAACGGGTATGCGTTAAATTAAAAATATAAGACACATCTGACATGCTAAATTAACCCAAATAAAAAATCAAGTGCACAAGCGTCAACAAACCAAATGCTTAACCACCAACTACTCAAGTTATTAAGATAACCAGATAAACACATCATTCAGACCTCAAATAAGCAGTTTCTAACCAACCACAACAAAACTGATCATCTAAGGGTAAAATAAAACCTAATTATCTGTTCTTTTAACCTTCTTTCAAAATATGCAGCCTTTCTTTCACAAAAATCTTATGGTCATTTTACGAATTAGTATATTTTTAATCAGTAGTCGCTGGACAGTCAAATGACTGATTACTATAACATCAAACATATCCGTTTCACTTTTTTAGTCGTCAGATTATATGTGTTATTAATAACAAAATAACTGGATTTTCAGTTTTACATCTGACATGTTAAATGAACCCAACTAAAAAATCAAGTGCACAACCGTCAACAAACCATATGCTTAACCACCAACTACTCAAGTTATTAAGACAACCAGATAAACGCATCATTCAGACCTCAAATAAGCAGTTTCTAACCAACCACAACAAATATTTTCTCTTCTGTTAGGTGGCGGTGGAGGTAACCGTTAGTCCTTAGGACTGACGATGCAATTTATTTTATTGTACCGTTAGTCCTAAGGACTAACGGTGCAAATATTTTCTCTTTTGTTTGGAGATAACGGAGAAATATTTGCACCGTTAGTCCTTATTAACTGAATTTGCTAACAGAGGGATATATTTGTGCCAACTTTACTAACGGAGGGATGATTTTGTGCCAAAAAAAAGTTTAGGGATGTAAAGCGAGACAAAAGGCAAACCACAGGGATGTATTTTGTACTTTACGCTAATAAAAATAAAATTGCCGTTCGTTGAAAAAAAATTGATTTTTTATTTCAATTTTTATAAACAGGGGTAAGGGTTTTTAGCTGTTCTGTAAATTTAAAGAACGCATTTAGATGATATATTTTAAAAAATTCTTTCTTAAATTTTAGTTAAATTTTGCAAAATGAGATTTATGTCTCTTATAAAAAAAATTAAAAATATGTGAATAAACGGATTTCAGTTTTTTCAGTTTTTAATAAAAAAAAATTCTAGAAAAATAGAGTTTTTTTACCAATTAAACACACCCTTTATTTTCATAAATCATATATTTTCTAGAGTAAACTACACCATTCGTCCTTGTGGTATACGTTGACCATCAAAGATCGTCCTTTGACCAAAAAAATTGCACCGTTAGTCCTTAACTGCGAAACGTTACTCAGCGTTGGTCCCTCACCCTTACTGGCGTGAGTTACGGGCGTTAAGCCTATTTAAGTCGAGGGTATATTTGTCTTTTCCCACCCACACCACACCCTCAATTAATTATTTCATCTGCCCTTTCATTTCATTTCATTCACCAGGTTAGATGAGGGTATTTTGATCTTTTACTAATTTCACCATCCTCATTTTAATTCATCTTCATCCACTTCCTTCTTTACAACCAACACTACCACTGGCATCATCATATAGTCAACATAAATCATCACCAAACACCACTACTGATATCATCACTCCACTCAAAATTCAAAACCCGTAAACAATATTTCTTCTAAATATTGTGTCTGTTCATATATAGCTTTATCATACCTTTCTTCTTATAGTAAATCTTTATGTTTGATCTTCTTTAAAAAAAAAATCAAACACTACCTAGCCACCAACAAAACACTTATCTTCACAACCATACTACCACCAACATCATCATCATATTTTCACAGCCACCAAACCCACTTTAATAGTATCATCATCTCATCAGGACACCCTCATCGTCACATGTCGCCATCGTACTAGATCTAGCCAAGATTTAGTGTATGTAGTTCGTCAATGAGTTTTTATGTGATGATTTGGGTGTTTGTGATAATTAGTAAGGGTTAAGATGATGGGTAAGTCTTGATTTCTTTCTCATTCTTGGGATCTGATTGGAACAGTTGAGAGGTAGGTGGGTTTTGATTTTTGGTCTTGAATATATAGTCTCCATGACTTGTGAATCTGTGAAGCCAAGAGTTGTAATGTGTCTTTTAATTTTTAAAGTGAATTACCAAAAGAGACTTGTATCACTCTTCATTTACAGATTTGAACTATTTTTTTTCAATTTACCAAAATGGCCTGGGACCACAGCACTTGTCTATACCTTTTGTTTTTTTTTATGAGATAAGCATTGAGTATGAAAGAAAAGACTAACCACCAATTACTTTTCACTTTCCCCATAAAATATTTATTCATCTTCTCCATATTTCCAATCTTACCTCAACCATAGACCAACACTCGATCTTTAACCTTCTGCCATCTTCCCCAACACATCTTGTGTGTATCTTTTGCAGTTTGCAACATGCCATCTTCCTCCTGCCATCTCCCCCAGCACACCTTAATAATGACCAACCTTGCCTCGCCCAAGCCCACCATGCAGCACCTCCCACACCTAGCTCCACGCCCAGGCTCACCTTGCCTCGCCCAAGCCCACCATGCAGCACCTCCCACGCCCAGGGCCACGGCCACGCCCACGCCCAACAAGCACCACGCCCAGGGCCTCGCAATACACGTGTAGTGTTGGGATTTTATGTTTTAAGAGATCCAACGGATAACATTGAAAGTTCATTTTCGTAAATACCCTGTGCGAGAACCTGTTTCGTAAAGTAGCATAGAATATGTTCGTTTAAGAAATTTTCTCTAATTTTTAAGCCTTAAATGTTCCAATAAAAGATGCAAACTTAGTTGGGACATTAACACACTAGCAGCAAAGTGTATCTTTAATCCATTAAAACCTTGAAATTAGTTTATTTCAAAAAATTTGTATAGAACTCTGGTTAGTATATTTATGCTAGTTAGTATACTAGCGAATCAAAAGGTTTGAAGATGAAGATCGGAGATAAAGATTTAAAAACTTAGGATCAATGTTTGTAAATGAGATTAAAAGTAAATGAATTTAAATAATCAATTGGCCAGGTGAATGAAATGAAATGAAAGGGTAGATGAAATAATTAATTGAGGGTGTGGTGTGGGTGGGAAAAGACAAATATACCCTCGACTTAAATAGGTTTAACGCCCGTTACTCACGCCAGTTAGGGTGAGGGACCAACGCTGAGTAACGTTTCGCAGTTAAGGACTAACGGTGCAATTTTTTTGGTCAAAGGACGATCCTTGATGGTCAACGTATACCACAAGGACGAATGGTGTAGTTTACTCTATTTTCTAACTTAACAAGCAAAATTACAAAATAAATTTTAGTTGTTTTCATGTTTTTCTTTGTAACCCAAAACCTTCCCTTCCCTTTTACAAAATAGAAAATACAAAATCAACTAAACATGTTTTATAAATTCACAAATGTTTTATGAAGATGGATTTTCTTTTCAAAATTTCAACAAAACTAGAGAAAGAAAATAAAATACTTTTTTTCTCCAACTAAACACATTTGTTTTTGGATAATAAAAAAATATTTATTGCCATTAAGTTTCATGTGACCAAAATTTATAGACTTATGCTTAAAAATACATATAAATTATTATTGGTTTAATGTAAAAGGATTCATCTTTTTTACAAACTCATGCAATTTTAGGCACAATTTTAGTCATGTCAATTAATTTCTCCTCCTACGACAGGTATCTTGATGGTGTTGAATTGTTGATGTGGCTTGTCACGACTAAGGTTGTTATTCAAGTGACCTAGTCGGGTTTGGGTTAGCGGGTCAGGTCAATTCGTGTCAAGGCAAAAATATACCCGAACCCGAACCCGACCTTGTTTAAAAGTACATAAAAATTAGAAAGGAAAAAAAAATTAAACTCGGATCACTCGGGTTGACCCAAACCCAAGTAAGACACATATATTAAACCCGAATCCTATCCTATTTAGAGCTCAGGTTAGTCAGGTTAACCCGAATTGACCCAAATATAATTTAGAACTTCATTGACCCTGACCCGAATAGTTTTATTCAGGTTCAAGTTCGGGTCGGGTTGGCATTTTTACCCAATAATATCATAAATTAACAAAAACTAGTTATATGTGTTTAATATCAATCTGTTAACAAATTGTAGACTTTAAGAATTGCATTTTTGGTCCCTAAGGTATGGCCAAATTGCAGGTTTCGTCCTTAACGTTTTGAAAGTGCAGCTATAGTCCCCATTTTGAATGTTTTGTTGCATGTTTGGTCCCTAAATTTCATATTTGGTCCCTAAAAGTTTGAAGTTTTCGTTGCATGTTTGGTCCTTAAGTTGCATATTTGGGACTAAACATGCAACAAAACCTTCAAAATGGGGACTATCGCTGCACTTTCTAAACGTTAGGGATGAAACCTGCAATTTGGCCATACCTTAAGGACCAAAAATGCAATTTACTCATTTAATTATTAGTAGATGGTTTAAATGGTCAAATTTAAGCTGCATATTTTCAATAGATTATTTATTTATTCAACTGTCATGTTTTTCAAGACAATGAAATATCTAGATGTTTATTAATGAAAACAAACTTAATAAACTTTATTTAAACCTGGTCAATGCAACAGATTTTGATTTTAGAGCATGCTTAGTAAAGGGTTATAAGGGGGTAAAGAATGGGAAAGATAATGAATAATGGTGCTTGGTGAAGTATAATGCAATGACCCCATTACCCAATAGTGGGTAATGAGTCATTGCACAATAAATTTGAGGAAATGGTTTTATTTGCCTTTGCCTTTCCCCACTATAATCATTATCTTTCCCTTTACCTTTCCCAAATTTGAACCAAGCAACCCTTATTCTTTTTCATATTGGATCCAACTTTTTAATTCAATGCTACAAACATAGGTGCATCTAGACAATTAAACATCGAAACAATCTACGGCTTCTAACAAATATTAATAATATACATGGTTCTAAAAGGTTCGCAAAGGTTCCACAAAAACATGAAACTTAGTCATACCGTCACGCCGCCTTAGTTAACGTTTTTTATAAACTCGATATATATGAAATATGATATAAATATATTAATATTTCCATATTTTATATCGCCTTATGTCACGTCTTATAAACGCAAAAGCTTCACTTTAGCCGCAAATGCGTGAGGCTTGGTAATGCCGCCACGTCACGTCTCACCTTATTTATAACCTTGATAATATATAAATACAAGGCCTTAAAAAATCAAAGACCTAAAGTGGTAGCTTTAGAAGTGTTACACTCGAGACGCCAAACAACATCATACAGTTCCCGGTCTATATAAGCTTTGAAATGCACAAAAATATAGAATAGCTTCATAATAAACGCATCATACATCAAATAATATGCCACAAAATCAATCAAATACGATAACTTATCATTTTCACATATATTTTCCAGCATGCATCAAGTGCACGCGTAGTTGTGTTAATCTGGTTGCGACTATGTGAGATCATCTTCATCGAGGGGGTCACCTTGTTCCAGTGAATTGATTTCCATTGCAACCAATTCGCCAGTAGGAAGCTTCCTTGCAATTCTGATTATCTGCAACATTGTTATCATTAGAAGATATTAATCTATGATGAATACTATTTTTCTCATTTTATTAATAGTCGCAAAAGTGCAATTCCTAACATAAAAAAGAGAAACTGCATATGACAACAGATAAAGTATGCAGATGGTTAAAGGGTTTTACCATATGATCGAGGTTAGATATAGTGCTCGATTTAGCTATACGTTTGACTTCTTCAACATCGGCTTCTCTGTATGCAGAAAGAAGTTGACTAGCACAATGACCCTGATCGCTACTCATAAAAGTATCAATCCTGCAACACAGAAACCAAAACATAAATTCTAATATGGCAAGCGTTCAGATATGAGCATGACATCTACATACAGAAGACAATCACTCAAAAGTCAAAACTTTATAACAAGAGTGTTGGGAATGTTTATATGCAGTCAATAAGCACAGATGGCAGATGTGCAGTCTCTCAACCCTCGGGTAGTCGGGTCGGGTAGGGGTTCACTGTCTAGTCGGGTCAGCGGGATTGGGTATTGTTATTGTAAAAAGCACAGATGCACTTGGCTATTGCAAGCATCGGCCTTGATTACTCTGTACTATTTACCGTATCCCCCTAATATATGATACCTAAAACCCCCAATAGCCTATAATCATGCACAACTACTTTCCTACCACATAGGATTAGGATTCGTCTCAATTACTGAACAAGAATTATAGGCATCCAAATTATTAAATCATACAGTAGTAATTTGTAATCCTACTTTGGGAGCCTCAGTGCCTAAATTTTGTAAAATTTCTAAAAGGGTTTCCTTAACAAGGAACAGGGAGCTATAGTTTCACCCAATTAAAAAACCATTAAGTAAGAAAGACTGAACTTACTGACAACAATCATTATAGCATTGTTCTGCTTGCTTGTAATCATGAGCGTAAAGGTATACGACAATCGCACTAAGATAAGCCTACACCCAATAAAAAACATTGTTAAGTATAACTAGCAGAAAATACCGTTAAAAACCAAAAGTATGATCAGACATCTTAATAGTAGAATAAATTATCCAAAAGATATGAAATGTGAGAACGAAAAAAAGGTTGCACCTTGCACTCGCTATGAAAAGCGTTGCATTTATTAGCTGCTACTGCCCATCTTAACAGAAAAGCTGCAGCATCCGTGTACCTTCAAGTAAATCAACAAAATATTTCAACTAAAAAGCGAATGTGAAAAAGACATTAATAAAAAGAATAGAATTGTGAAGTCTAAAATGCCGCCGGATTTATCTAACAGTCACATAAATCAGCTGAGAGAATGAATAAAGTAATATTTTGCCCTAGTATCAAACTAGTGCAAGTAATCAGTAATGATATTTAAATGTCTCCATGTTATGTGTATGTATAGTTTAGATAGATTTCTGAAGTATCTAACGTAACTCTCTTGCATGAAAAAAATATGCAACTTCTAAGAGGAAGACATTCTTACTTCTCAAGCTTTATGTAAACATTAGTGATGGCACGATATAGATCAAACACCATATTTTCCTTGCCATCTTCTTCAAGTAGCGAAATAGCATCAGTATACATAGCAATGGCCTGATCAGGCTGAGCATCTTCCAGAGCACTGTAGAACATTCATGTAAAAAAAGTTAGTTGCAGGTATTACAACACAGAATAAAAATTGTTTTAATATAACTTAATGTAGAACAAAAATCTTGCTCGATGACTTGGTTTTGGTAAAGAAAATTTTAAAATGAATAGATAGATTCAAGTGTAAAATAAAAACTTTCAATTCACGGCTAGCAGAGAAAAGAAATACCTACCGAGCACCTTTGGCAAGTGCATCAGATGCAGGTTGTGATCTTCCGCATTCATTGTACAGCTCAGCAGCTCTTCTGTAAAAGTCAGCAACTTCATTCCATATCTTTAATTCCATTGCTAGAGCAGCAGCAGACTCCATATGCTTAGCAGCATCCCACGGTTTAAGATTTTGTTAAGTCTAAACAGTTGTAAACACAAATGATTCTTTACAAAAGCGCAAGCTTAGTTTAAGCATAAAAGGATATGAAGCAAGCATTTCTTGTCCCTTTGAAGCTTTCTCAAAGGCTACTTTTGCTTTCTCGTGTTTCTTAGCTAACCTAAACGCAGTAGCTGCAAGTAATAATACACATCATCCTAGTTAGACATGACACCCTTGGTAGTTTCTTTTATCTGTAACATAAACAGCAAATATATAAAGACTAAAATATTAATCTTAAAGAATTATTTACCTGCCTGCTCATAATATTGAGTTGCATTCCTCCAGTCGGCACTCCATCGTGTTAAAGTAAGTTTTGTTCTGAGTCAATATAAAAGAGAAAGAAATCAAACCAAGCAACTATATAACAAGCTAACACAATTAAGGAACACAATTTTTGTAACATTTACTAGAATGCATATCGAAATAAAAAAATCATGTCACATACAATCTACACCAACCTACACGAACCTACTTCTACTGAAGAACCGATATCAATTATCATCTTAACTTCATGCTATGTAACAGACCTTCTCATCTGAACATCTGGATTATAAAAAACCATGCCCCATAAATACCAGTAATGGTAGTTGCAGAAGAAAGTTAGATCTGTTCTATGAGGCTATTCTTATAATTAATTTAGTTTACGTGTTGAACTTCTTTAACCTAATCTTGTAACGGTATCTATCAAAACAGCTCAATATCATTTGCCTCTCGTTCTAAATAAAGTACATGTTTCTCAAGGACTGCAATTTTCAACTATAGTTGCAAATCATCAGAACTACTTAACCATCGCTAAATGCGCAAATATCCTTGTATTATGTCTACGGATCCAACTAAAGTAGATCGCCTGACCCAAAATGAAGCAAAAAACAACTCCTGGTGACGCTGATGAAAGCATGATGCCGATTGCAAGATTAAAGTAAAACAAACTTACCTAATTTCAATGATGTTAAGTTGAACATTATTTGTTGCAATCATGGAATCTTGTTTGGGAATTTAGGGATCTTTTTTTAGGTTATGTATTGTCATGCTTACAGAGAAGCTAAAAACCAATTAGATGTTTCTATATCTAAGAGGGGTTAATCAACTTTTATCGGGTTTCTTGTTCAAAATGAAACACATTTCAGGCGTGCTGTTACAGATCTAGCCCTTCTTCAATCTGAACCCTTTAAAATTAGTTCCTTCCTAACATATCTCCCAATTCCTATGTTGGCCTCAAAGACTAAATCAACACAAATAAGAAATTCGACCAAAAGATTTGTGAGCATTCATAAGGGTAATTCTTTCGCACACGCATTACATCAACAGCCAAGGCTGAGTAAAAATATTAGTCTCAGGCAATGCCGCAGATTCGAATTTATCAGCATACTAGGCATCAAGACGGTAATAAAAAAGAAACACGAAACATTAAAACTAGGAAGAGAATGTTCAAAACAGATAAATGACATAGGTAAACCAATAAGGTATTCCAAAATGAGTAATTGTGGTTAGTTTCATTCATTATTGGGGTACTTCCGCATACTTAACTTTATCTTAAAGCATATATAGATGATGGTTTTTAATCTCAACTAGTATTATTAAATCGACCAATTAAATTAAATGATGATGCCAACTTAGTAACATATGGTCCTAAAATTGAAGGACCGAAGGCCAAGTTTTCACTATATAGATACCCAAAATCTCCTGGGACAAATGTAACAAGTTAAACCGTCGTCCGTCCCACATCGGTAGGTGATAAGACATTTGAGACCCTTATAAGCTTCAAGCGATGGGCTACCAGTATCCTTCCAACATGGTTTTTAGTTAAACCCGGAACGATACCCAAAGTAATCACATGATCTAAAACTAGTATTGAAATGAACGCTTGCTAGTTTCACTCAAACAATTGTGTAATACTTTCGCGTACTTAACTTTATCTTAAAGCATAAAAAGTCTATACACATAAATGTGATTTCTACAAATGATGAAATAACAACAGAGACGAGGGTTTTTAATCACAATTAGTATCATTAAATAGAACACGTTAAGCCGTCCCACATCGGTAGGTGATAAGACATTTGAGACCCTTATAACACATGATCAAAAACTAGTATACAAGCAAACCTAATAAAATCAAACGCGAAAGCTACGTGTCAATTCAAAACCTAGTTGAATGATTACAAAGTTAAACATCATGATCAACTTAACCTAATAATCAAACAAAATAACATCACGATCAAGTCCAATAAACAAAATGAAGATAGTGGTATGTATGACTGACAGTTTATCGGCTTTGGCGATTAGCTTATCTGGATCGGTACCACTGGACATGGCTGATGATGATGATGATCACTGTGTGTAGATTTCACCTTTCACTGTGTGTTTTCTTTATTTGGTTTTGATTTTGATCTTGTAAAATGGTGATATTCGTTGGGCTAAATTTCATAAATATGATTTCACGATTTTATTATGACTCTAAGGCATTGGTTAAAATTTTGTCTCTTGTGATTTTTAATTACATAAATAGTCCTTATAGTTGACATATAATTACATATTTGAACGAGGAACCTACATAAATAGTTATTATAAACCAAAAAATACAAATCTTAACCAATGCTCTTAGGGCATTGGTTAGACATTCCCTTTTATTATTAATATTTTTATAAAAGTGCTCTTCTATAAAGATAATTTAATTATTATTAATATTTTTATAAAAGTGCTCATTTATATAAAGATAATTTAATTCTCGTCGCGATCATGAGCAGAGATGGAGAGGGGTCCCGGGGGTTATGTGCCCTCTTAGCAAAAATATTTGTAGTGTAAATTTTCTAAAATATCTAAACTTTTTTTTTTTGTAATTTGCCGCTTTAATAACCATTTTGTAATGTAGTTTTTAAAAATTCTCAAAATGTGCCTCCTCAAGCAAAAACTTCTGGCTCCGCCTCTAGTGGCGATGGTAAAATTTATTTCACGTAACAATGAACGGTTTATGAGATATTTAACTTTAAAAAAAAAAATGATAAAATTGAGTTTTTTTAGTTTGATGAAAAAATAAAAATGACCTGAATTTGTTTATTTGATTTTTAAAGAACTTGTGTTCTTACATACACATACTAATACAAATTCTCATTTGATGATATGGTCATCGTTTAGAACAAAAATTACTCGTGAGAGAGGAGGGTGTTATCGTCTCACGCATGATTTAGTCAAGCGCGCATCAACAATCTATTTTACTATGACTAGCTTTGAAAATAAACTTGTGTTAGAAAATGGGTTTAAATGAGTCGAGCCTAAAACTAGGCTCATACTTGAATTCTTTTATGTACCGCTTGTTTCAAGTTTTTATTGAATTGATCTCGAGTAGTCTAGCTCGGTTATAACCTTACTTAAAAAAATATGTGTGAAATTACACGGTTTGACATAAATCTATTGTTGTTATGCTAGTAGGTTACCTGCGCGTTGCGGCGGTGGGTACCCTAAAATAAATGTTAACGACATCAAATATTTAGTAACGTGTCTGCATGTCTGTCACGGGTAAATAATCAGTATATAAAATGCTTAACAATATTTTATAAAGTGCAACAATTGAATAACATATATTTATTGATGAGACTACAAATTCATATGTTAAAGTTTGTATTAATTGTTTTGAAAGATTAATTAGATTGTACATTGTGGTTAAATATTTGTATACTTTGATGAAGGTGTGAATTAAATTGTGTATTAATTGTATGCGTTGACTGTAATAGTGTTTTTTAGTTTTATTTGTGGTTCAAATACTTATAAATGATGCTTCTTTACTTATATTTGTTTAAAAATATATTTTAAAAAAATAATAAGAATGAAATGCTAAATACTTTATAAGTAGTTTAGATATCGGTTTAGTTTTAATAAACCGATGGCTTAACGCGTTATAGGTTTAGACAAAAAAAAACTGTCATGTGAGTCACTCTTTTAAAGTTTTAAGTAATTACTAGCAGGGTACCCGCGCAATGCGGCGGCGGGTACCCTATGACTATATTTTTCAGCGGTAAAATGTTATTTAGTTAAATGTTTTTCTAACAAACATATAAAGAATCTCTGCAAAAAAAAGTACCCGTAAGAGTTAAGGAGTGAAAGTGAGGGTATATTGAGAGACTATTTTTGTGTGTGAGAGATATGAAATGGGTTGTCTGAATTTATATGGTGGATGTGGTTAGATATTTTTAATAATCATTATTGATAATAATGATTTTTAGCGGTTACACGTTTTTAATAATTATTGATATTGAAGGCTGTTATAATGAAGATTAAATGAGCTGTTACAATGTTATAATGATATTGATGACTATTAAAAGACAATATTTCCATAACAAGCAAGTTTAAAAGTCTGAATTTTAAGCCTTGCTAATAATGGAATAGTCCCAAATGCATTATAAGGTAGTATAAATTTAGTATTTTTGTTGACTATTAATTTCGTTCGAGTTTTACAAAGGAATTATATGATCCGTTACTAGAGGTGAAAGATAATTAGCTCGAACAAAGTTAATTAAATGATTAGAAGATGCAGTATGCATTTGAACATAGATGCTATTTTTTATTTTTCTTTGAATTCATTTACACACATATCTTATTTGTCAACAACGAGACTTAAACTCACAACTTTTAAATTGTTGAGCACACTCACATATTACTTGGCCAAAAGACTTCGAGAATGATATGCAAAGTTTTACCTCACTAGCCCATTATCTATCTTGTAGTTGTCTTTAGTCTACAAGTTTTTATTGTTAGTAATACATAGTACTATATGTAAGAGAAAATTGCGTAAATAGTTATAAAAGTATATAGCTATATATGACTTCTCGTTAGTTATATGCAAGGGAAAATTACATAAATAGTTATATATGACTTTTCATTGTAAAACGGAGTCAAAACCATAAAGATTTATACTTGGGTCATCACATCCTCACCTGATTAGAAGAGCGAGGCGAGGAATCATGTGGAATTGTGGACAACTAGGAAGCATCATACGAACCTTTCATGTATACTCATTGGCTACTTTTTTTTTGGTTGATTGTCCTTGTCGAATTTGGAGGACAAGGCGACGACCAATATAAGAGTGCACATAATACGATTATAGGTTAACCATCTGCCTAGCGCAGATGGCCACCAACTACCGCAAATATCCGGGCCTCCCATGTGCCTAAATGGCGCGAGTTCGACTCGCAGCATGGATGTGGGTATCGCGATCAGGTAATTAACCGGTGCATACGTCCTTTGTTGGGTAGGATAGCAGGTACCAAAAGGTACACGGGCATGAAATGGTCCCGCCAGTCACCATTTTTTAATATGATTATAGGTTGAAGATTTGGTCGGTAGTTAAAGTTGACGCGCATATATATGCTTTCTATTGGTTCACATGAGTCCTCGCCTCCCTCTAGCACGCATGAAAATTGTGATTCGATAGATACAGATGACACACTTTGTTGATTTTATGAACTAAATATTATTGAATCGAGAACAAAGGATATGATTGACTTGGTTCAATCAAAAATATTATTGAATTAGTGATAAATTAGTAATTAAATACCACCAAAACTAAACAAATTGGCAAAGTTGAGATTCATGGTGTTTAAGCAAAAACACCACACTAAATAGACTATTCTCATGTATAAAAACACTCAAACTAGCCTCACAAGCTAATTTTTTCTTTCATTTATAAAGAGAATAAATAAGCAAACGAGAAAGTCCTACAAAATTAAATGACTTAAAAGAAAAACGTGTAAAACACTCACACTAATATGATGTATTTAACAAACATAAAAGAATGCATTTATTCTGAATTTTAAAGCTGCTAATTTGATCAATTAGTAAGGTTCAAGCAAGGTTGTTAATGCGTAAGGTGTAACGTGGCGGTATGCTCAAGCCTCACGCCTTAAGAGTTATGGCGAAGCCATAACGTTTACTAAGGCGTGATTTAAAGCGGCACAAAATATGAAAATATTTATAGATTCATATATTATATCATATTTCATATATATCGAGTTTAAAAAAAGTGTTATACATAAAGAATTAAATCAAGAAACTATCGTTGAATGTAATATTCTTCATTTCTTAAAAAAAACATTTTTCATCGGAGTTAAACTAAAAAAAAAGGCGTCACGCCTCGCGTCTTAGCACGTCTTATCGCGCCTTTTTACGCCTAATCTCACGCCACGCCAAGAGCTGACGTCTTACTCTATTGCGTAACGTAAATGTCACGCCTTAGCGCCTCCATGACACGCCTTTTAGAACCCTGGGTTCAAGAAATAAACTAAATCTAGAAATTCCACGGTTTAACATGATTTAAAGCTAAGCATATAATGTATTTATTTCGAAGATTAAAGCTAATAACTTTGCGATTTTTGTCACGCCTTGCCTTTTCCAATTCAACTTGAAATGAGCTTAGCACCCACATTTTCCTACACAAAACAAGCAACGAGAGTCATGGAACATTGTTATCTTCGCGTTGAACAAGAGCTAGATGTGTATCACTCTTACAATATGGCAATAATGAAATTGGACAGATTGGATAAACTTTGTTGTTACGACTCTTCATGTGATTTTTCATATGAAGCACAAAAGATATTTTGTTGTAACATGGCTATGTTTGTCGCAACATAATCTATTTCTATTTTCTAATCCAATAAAAAAGTTTTTAGTTTAATGATTGATTTGTTGCTGAGTGTTAAAAAAAAAAATTATACCGAGTATTGCACATACATATCTGATGTGATAGGTATTGATTGTATTTATGGGTAAGTTTTGAGCTATATGGACATAATAAGCATCATAATCTCATAGCTAAAACCTTTAAGTTAAGTGAAAAACAAGTGAAAATAATTTTTTGTGACTTGCCAATTGGTTATTAGATAAACAAAAATTGGCTACTTGGCTTGATCGATAGATTCCGGCTATGGATGATATTTCGATGTCGTTAGACTGGGTGGAGTCTTTTATTTCAGATTCAAAGATAAGAAAGGTTGTGGGTGTGATCATATGTACCGCGATATGGATTCTTTGGCGTTTTAGAAACAATATCGTTTTTCAGGATCCGAGAAAGAAGAAAAGTGATATTTATGATAATATATCCACTTATTCTTTTGTTTGGTATACGAATAGATGTGATGAGTGCATCATTGCTTGGAGATTGTGTTTAAAAATCCAACGTTGCAATATTCTTTTTAATTTTGCAAGTTTCGCTCGAGCTTTTCTATATATTTTCTCCGTTAAAAAAAAACTGGTTAAACAACTTTAACACAAATATAAATCTTTATATTGGTGTATATATAAGCAACCAAGAAGCAGTTCTTTTCCGCAAGACTTAATAATTTGCTTTGACCTATAAACATCATTAAATATTCAAAATCATTGAGTAATAGTTACAACTAAAATAAATTATTCTACCAAATGTGACCGTTTTTGTTAGAACACGAGTAAAACAATTTTATGAATAAACAAGTGAATTTGGAATGCATCGAAACCAAAAAGATAAAAAGCAACGATGGTGGTATTTTGGTACACGGTAACAGTAATGATACGTCGTAGTTGGTGATAATGTGAAGACAAAAATAATGTCAATTATTAGTATTGCATAAACTTCATGGTTGACTTCACCATCTCAAGCCAACATCTCTTCTTTCACCACGTTAACAAATTATACACAATAACTTTCTAAAATGAATCCATCATCTCTACATGATCCTTTTTATACTAAAACAAATAACCTATAATATAATTTGAATTTATAATTGTGTAACCGAAAGTTAATAATGTTAGTTAATTGCATTTTAAATGTTTTCGTTTACAATCATTTATATTATTAATTACATAAATTAATTTTAATTTTAAAAAACATGTCAGTTACTAATATTACTATTTGACCAAATATTGTCATTATATAAGCAAGTGTCTAATGTGAATTTTTAAACATTTATTATAAAGAACTAAAAGAAGTCACAAATGTATTATAAAGTAGGAGATATTATAAAATGGTCAAACGCAAGAGGTAAGTCTCAAACAAGTTAACTAAATGATTAGAAGATGTAGTATGCGTTTGATATATTATGTGCACTTATCTCGATCATTTGTCCATCATTTTGTCTCGTAATTTTCTCAAGTTTGCAAGTTTCTTTATCATTAGTGATACACGTTACATGTAAGAGAAACTTAGAGCATGTGCAACGTTAACGGGGTAACGCTCGTTATAGGCCAAATAACGTCGTTAGCGGCGTTACACCCTTGGAGGCGTGGTTCTTTCACGGCGTTGGTCCTTCCACGTTACCCCATTAACGCGCGTTAAAGGCGTAGGAAAAAAAAAATCAAAGAATTTTCAAAACAGGTCCTTCTAACGGCTACTAGCCGTTATGTTTAAAAAAAATTTCAAAAACCACCCCTAACGGCTACTTTTTATAAAAAATAAAAAAAAAATTCAAAAACTTTTTTTACCACTATAAATACCCAATTAAAACACCATTTTTTTTTCACACTACACTACTAAATCCTCTCAATACTCTCAATCTTTCAACTTCAATTAACTGCAAAAAAAACAATGTCGGGAGGCAACGACGATACTTTCTTCAATCTTCTCGGTGGTGGGTTGGAATCCCTCAAACCCGGGTTCATCATCTAACCCGAACGCGGGTTCATCTTCAAACCCCAACCCACTAGGCTTATCGAGCCAAGAAATGTATCAACAACATCAAACATTTCTGTATTGGCAACAACAAAACCAACAAAGCACCTTAAACTCCAACTTTCAAAATCTACAATTCACACAACAGTCACAACAATCACAAACTGAAACACATGATGTTGCTGACACACCCACGTCCCCTCCAAAAAAAGGAAAATGTCGTATTAAGCGAAAATCAAAAAAATCCAAAGACCCCGAGCCCGAACCAATTGATTCTGATGAAGAGGAGGTTGTCGTTACTGCGCGTTGGAATTCAGCAGAGGAAGCATTACTTGCAAAGTGTTACATAGTTGTTTCGGAAGATCCGAAAGTTGGAAAGTGCCAACCCAGAGATACGTTTTGGTATCGGGTCAGAAATGAGTTCAATAGAAACAACTTTCAACGGCGCACCAAGGACATGATGTCAAGCAAATGGAAAACGTTGAACGGCATATGCACAAAGTTCAACGCTTGTTACATATGTGCGCAACGGGATCAACGAAGCGGGGAAAGTGAGGTGGATGTGATGAAACGGGCAAAGCAATGGTATCGTGAGGAAAAAAAAGGAGCACTGTTTGGTCTCGATGACGCTTGGGAGGTTTTGCGTCATTATAAGAAATGGTACACGCCAGAACCGGTTGATTTAACCGGCGATGTGCCAAGCCAAACAAACGAGGCTTTGTTTGGTAATGATGAACAACCATGCCCCATGGGAAAGAAACGTGCTACCAAGAAAGCAAGATCCGAAACTACAACAAGTACTGGGGGAGCAAGCACTGGAGGAACGAGCTCGTCAACTTATTTCACTGAAACTATGGCAAACGAGTATCGTTTGAAACGTGAAACCGCCGAAGCGGCGTATCGAGCCCAACAGGAAAAAGATCTCACAATAACAAGGTTGGAAGAGATAAAGTTTTTGATGACGCCTACTGAAGGGCAAGATCCAATGGTCGTGGAGTGGATCAATGACGAAAAAGATCGAATCATCAAAAAATATAACTTGAAACCTCGTCAGTAGATCGTATTCTCGTCATTTCCTTTAATTTGTTGTAACGTTTTATTTGCAGTGTGTTTTTTTTATTTCGTTGTAATTTTTTTTAATCTCGTATTGTAATATGTTTTCAATTTTAATGAAGTGTTTGTTTTAGTTTAATAAATGAAGTGTTTGTTTTAGTTTAGGGGTTGAAATTGAAAATATGAAATGTTATTGATGTTATTGGGATGTTATTGTTGTGGGTGTTTTTTGGGGTTGTTAATGTTAAATGTTAAAGTTGATGTGGTGCTGACGTGGACGGTGTTATTGGTGTTATAATGTTATGATTGAACATGCTCTTATGTAAATAGTTAAAGTATATTTTTGCTATGCCTTTTTTTTGAACAATTTTGCTTTGGCTTTCAAAAATGAAATAAAATAAAGAAATATATATGACTTCTAGTTAGTGATATGAATGGTATATGTATGAGAAAATTACATAAATAATTATATACGACTTTGCATTGCACAATGGAGTCGTCAAAACCATAAAGATTTATACTTTGGTCATGACATCCTCAGTCGATTGGAAGCTAAGAGCGAGGTGAGGAATCATGTGGACAACTAGGAAGCACTATGTGAACTTCATAAATAATCATTGACTACTTTTTTTGTTTGATCGTCCTTGTCGAATTTGGAGGACAAGGCGACTGCCAATATAAGAATGCACATAACATTAATTATAGGTTGAAGATTCGGTCGATAGTTAAAGTTGACGTGTATGCTTTTTATTGGTTCACATTATTCCTCGCCTCACTCTCTAACACATATGAAAATTGTGATTCGATAGATATAGATGACACGTTTGTTGATATCATGAAGTAACAATTACTAAATTGAAAACAAGGCATATGACTTGGATAAAACTTTAACGATTAACTAAAATTCCTTAAGTTGATATTTATAACGACGAAACAACAAATAACATATAAAACACTCTTACAATCGACTCTTTTCATATAGAAAAACACTCAAACTAACTTCACAAGCTAATCTTTCCTTCATCTTTAAAGAGAATAAATAAGCAAACGAGAAGTCCTAAAAAATTAAATGACTTAAAGAAAAATGTGTAAAACAATCATACTAACTAGCAGGATACCTGTTGCGTTGTGACGACGGGTACCCTGTAATTAAAGTCAAGACACCAGCAAAATAACAATGACGATCTAATTAACATGAGAAAAATAAGAAAAAAAATTGAAGTATTATCGACTTTAGGGTTTTTATTGATCTCGACTTTCCTACATTCACTGGTTTGTCAATTTTAAAATTCGATCTATCTTATTCATAATTGAAGCCCTAATTTGTTTATAAAAGAGTTGTGAATAAAGGCGAGTTTAGGGTTTTTGCAAAACCCTAGGATGGCGGTTAAAGACCATGATCAACCTTCTACTGATGTGATGGTTATGTTACTGTGAAATGCATGAAGAAACCCTAGTTGATACGGTGTACTGCTGCTGTTTATTATGAGGAAGATGTGTGGTTACAGTTGAACAAGTATGCAGATCGCACATGTGAAGTTGTTTGAGAAAGCTATTGCATCCGAAACTTGTTATTGCTGCTCATAGCATACAGGATACTACTGCTTTCATACATTTATACTGCTATCTTTGAGTTAGTGCTGCGTGGATGGTTAATACTGCTATCTCAGAAGTTTGTACTACTGAGTCTATGGTTCGTTTATCTTAGTACTGCTATTGAAAAGTTAGTATTGTTGCATTATTCAGTTAGTACTGCTCGTATATCATTAGTACTACTATTCGACAGTTAGTACTGCTAGTTGTTCACAATTAGTGCTGTTACTTATTTTAGTACTGCTACTTATATGGTACTGATTACTGTTTGAAGGGGCTCATTACTACTGCCAAGGTAATTTGAGCTGGTACTTGATTATTTGGATTTGCGCTTGATGGGCTGAAGATTATTTGATACATGGCTGTTCGCATATTATGGAGATAGTAGTACATGGTTTTGGTTCTCGACTGAGTTTACGAGATGTCGGATAACACACACAAGAATGGTTTCTTGATTTATGGAGTTATTGGTCGACACACAGGAAGAAGATTATTTTGGTTTTTGTTTTACATGTCCATAACAGGTTCATGGCTCATTCTTATTGTATAATTGATTACGAAGAAAAGCGTTTATCATCTATTTGAAGTTGAAGTGGAATCTCTCGGGTTTGTGTTTTATCCTACCTTTTAGCAGGAGGTAACTTGTTCGTGCGTTCATGTTGTGATGAAGAATTGACAAATCTAGCAAGATGGTTTTGCTATCACTTTAAGGAGTTACATTATTGTGCTCAGTGTCTCATTGAAGATGAGGATTATTGTCAAGAGATTGCGGTCTCCCTATACTTCAGGTTTTGGTATACGTTTGAAGTCACATCTATAGTACAAGATATAAGATACAAGTTTGGGTTGTTCTACTTTAGCATCAAGTTGGCAATACTTGGTTTTCTTCATTAGTAATCATTACATAGAGCCTACAAATTTGAAGAAACATTTGATGTTTATGCACCACTCAAGGGGAAATTTTTTATTTTTATTACTGCTTGTCCTTATTACTACTACTGGTTTAAGTGTCTAGTGTCTTGAATTAATTTTTAGTTGCGAAAAACTTAATGGTGGGTAATTTGAGACATTGGAAGAATTTGATTAGTTGTGTGATATTGGTTTGTGGTGGTCAAGATCATGGTTGCGTATGTTCTCCTATTTGATTATGACAAAAAGGGGAAGAGATGTTGGTGGTATAGAATGAATTAAGGGGAAGTATGAGTTTGTTTCATTCATATTAACTTCAGGGAAGTTTATGCTTATTTGGTTTTGTCATTATCAACTAGGGGAAGATTGTTGGGTTTAATATTTGAGTTGATAAGACAAAACATGTGAAACATGAAGGACTTATTATGACAAAAGGGAAAACTTCAAAGACAAGAAATATTACAGGATATTATTATTATGTTAGGAAGATTTCTTTGTATTCTAATGTTTATCCCTTTGTAACCTTAATCCTCTAGTATATAAAGAGGATAGGGGCGTTTATGTTTGATGTGTGTCAAGATGTAAAACACCAAAGGGGTGTGTGTTCCCAGGCATAGGGTTGTAAACGCCAGGATGTAGTCAACTAGAATTAGTAGGTTTTAGCCTCAAGGTCAAGTAACGGATCCCTGTTACAAGGTGTGTAACACGTACTACAGTTGAACGTGTAGTATTGAGGCTGTTGGAGTGTATAGTAGTTGTTAGAGATGATGACGAAGAACCTTATACAATAACATTGTTCTTACTTATTCCGCTGTGCATCTTATTGTCTTTGTTATTGTTATCCCTAGATAAGATCTAATCAATCTGAGCTTACAAACGATCTATCAGGTGGTATCAGAGCTAGGAGCTTGTTGTTGATGGCTGATAACATAAAATAGTCCTGAATATTAAGTGTCAATTTCCCCCCGATAATGCTTGTAATTTATATCATTTATATGGATTTACGCTTGTTTTCCATTGTTTTCCACTTTCAGGTAAATTACGAGCATTGGAGCTAAAGAGACGCGGAATTGGAGAATTTTCTAAAGATTTATCACAGTATGCTACTTTGAAGAAGTAACGGCGTAACTCGTCTCTCACATTACGCCGTAACTATTGCGTGACATAGAAAACCAACTTATCAGAAGGTTACGGCGTAACTCTTCCCAAAGGTTACGACGTAACTATATTAGGTCAAATGAGGTTCCACGCCGCTGATACTTACGCCGTAACTACTGCATCTACTACGACGTAACCGAGTTTATTGAAGACTATGGCGTAACCACTCATAAGGTTACGCCGTAACCAGCAGATCTGGTGCAAAATACGAATAAATAGAAGGTTACGGCGTAACTCTTATCTTAGTTACGCCGTAACCCAGATCTGGCCTATAAATACCCCACGAATTCTAGCATTTCTATTCATTCCATTCCACACACAACACTCAGAGAACGTGGGAAAAAGCTCAAGGAAGGTCTAGAGGAGCATACGGAGCTGTCTCCAAGGGAGAAATCACCCCCTACGATAAGCATTAGCGTTTTATATTTCTTTTACTTTCAATTCATGTATTTCGTACCTTTGAATATTGAATTGGTTTGCATGATTAATATGAGCGGCTAAGCACCTCTTGGTGCTGTCCTAGTTATGATTCCTTAATTGTTTTGTTTGCATTTACTTTACTTCTGTACAATTATTTCTAAG
Source organism: Chrysanthemum makinoi (assembly GCA_910596185.1). Classification (NCBI taxonomy): domain Eukaryota; kingdom Viridiplantae; phylum Streptophyta; class Magnoliopsida; order Asterales; family Asteraceae; genus Chrysanthemum; species Chrysanthemum makinoi. Next base: position 36,943,563 of record OU343223.1, read on the forward strand.
TGTATGCATGCATAGTTTATTGGTAGGCACCCTTGGTTCGGTAGTTTTGAATGGCGGTAGAGGCCAATTGCCTAGGAGGTATGACCAACTGACCCTAGGTGAGCGGACTGAGACGGGAAGGGTAAGATATGACCAACTGACGACTCTTTCTACTTGTGCGATTTGACCAACTGATCACCTATCGTTTGGATGAACTTAAGAATTAGGGGGTGCGTGTCTAAGTTCCTAACGATCGGGCATTCACTATTATAAATCTAGCATGTAGCGGTACTTAATGACTTGGCTTAGGGGACCAGGAACAACAGGACTTATGAGGGGACACCTGACTTCTCCTGTGGTGGCATCTTTGCTGATAGGTTAGGGCGAATTGACCAAATGCTGTCCTCTAGACTTTGACCCCACCTAAAGTAATTGGAAGTAAGTAGACGTAGACATAACTAGCTAGGAGGATTAACTAGGTTAGCACCACTCTCCTCTATTGATTTCCCTTTATCATTTATTTGCTTTTATTCTGTTTTATTATGCATTAGTAGTTTAATTAATTAAATCCCTATCGAAACCATTATTAATCTGTGACACCTAGACTTAGTAATAATCCAACACACATAACTCTTGGGACGACCTCGGCTTTACCGATTACTACACTACACACGACCGGGTACACTGCCCATTAGTGCACTAGGGTAGACCATAGGTATAACGAGACTTTATAAATATTAAGACCTGGTCAGTAAAACGGTAAAACCTGCATCAAGTTTTTGGCGCCGCTGCCGGGGAGTTATTTTAGGATTAATATTAAGTCTTTCATTTCGTTTTAAACTTTTCTCATGATCAAATTTCAAGTTTTCAGGTACCATGGAAGTTGTTATCATCGATGACCTCACTCTTGAGGAATATTTGGCGTTGACAAGAGTGGAACAAGGGCCGGGTCTCGTAAGACTGGCAATTAGAGCGGATGTCCGTTTCAAAATCAAAGACCAATTTATGAGGGAGCTTCGTGCTAACCATTTTTCAGGAAATAGGGACGAAGATTCATATGAGCACATTGAAAATGTCCTATACATCGCAAGCCTTTTCAACATTCCGGGCGTGTCTCATGATGCTGTTATGCTAAGGGTATTCCCAATGACTCTTACTGGAGCTGCCAGAAGATGGATTGAAAGATTGCCCGCCGAGGCAGTTAATACTTGAGCTCTTCTTAAGAAGCACTTTATTCAGAGATATTGTCCGCCATTGAAGATTTCTAACTAGCTTTTGGAAATCCATAATTTCAAGCAAGAAGGCGACGAAACGTTGTAGCAAGCCTGGGATAGATACAACTATCTTTTTTATAAATGTCCTACAAATGATCTGAACAACTAGAAAAAGGTCAACATATTCTACAAAGGAATTAACGTAACGACAAGGCAGATGCTGGACTATCAAGGACCCATCCCGAACATGACCCCTACTCTTGCAATTGAAGCCATTCAAAAAATGGCAGATCACTCTCAAAAATGGCACGACGGAGGAAGTAAAAGAAACCAAGGTGGAAGTTTCGATGGAATTTGCAGCAATAACCAACAAGCTTGTAAATCTCGGAAGAGATATGCTAAAAATCAGAGTAACTGTTCATGCCATCCAAGTCGGCTGCGAAAAATGTGGTGGGGGACATTTGACTAAAAATTGTCCTAAAATTGACAAGGAAGATATGATCGAGGAAGCTAAATATGGAGAGAATAGGCCTTTCTACGGGGATAATCGTAATGGGTTTCGTGGAGGACCCCCACCGTATTATGAGCGTAATGAAAGTAGAGCTAACCTGGAGGAAATTATTAACAAGTACCTTGTGGATACTACCAAGAGGAAAAAAGAGCAAGAGGAATGGCTGAAAAATTTCCAAGATAATACAAACAAGAGCCTCTCTTCCTATGACATTTCACTAAAAAACTTGGAAACTTTAATTTGGAAGCTTGGCGACGAGGTACAAAGAAGAAATGAGGAACAAAAGAACAAATCTACTATATATAAGGCTGTATTCTCTAATAACGACAAGTCCTCTGATGAGTCTGATACTGATGGCGAAAGTGAGTTACGCCGTAATCACACCTTAGAGTTACGACGTAACCATAATTCGAGCAAATACACGGGCACCAAGGTCGACAACCCTAGAAGGAGAATTCATTGGTGTAAGGCTATTGCAATTGACGATGGGGAATGCTACAACTTTTGGGCCTCATGTGATCCTCGGAAAACCTGCAATGGAGGAGTTGATAAAGAAAGGGTAAAAGATGACAGATACATGTGGACTACACTTAACGACGAAGAAAGATTAGCCAAATTCTCGATTAACGAAGTGGAAGGACCACCTATCAAGCATTACTGCAAACCTTTACTCGTCATGGAAGATGAGATTACTCACGCTTGGCCTACGTGCAACCCTTTTCGTGAATATTGCAACGGAGGAGGAAATATGAAGAACGAAGTTTGGATATGCCCACATGAATCTGGGAGGCATAACGTTGATTTTGGAAATATATCATTCAGATATTGGTATTCAATAAGATTCGGGGACGCGATAATTAATTCAGCTTTGTTCAAAATCTGGAACTCAAATATGAAAAACATATTCTTCGAGGAAAAACCATTAAGCCCCTCGATGATATTCCTTTTGAAGATGACAATGACGAAGGAACTCAAAATCATTGGTGTGAACAAATTAAGACCAGTGACGGAAATGTTTGGGCTTCCTGCAACCCTTTTGAGTATGAATGTGACGGGGGAAGCAACATTGAGAGAGCTGGGGAAGACGAGTTCCTATGGACTTCAGCTAATGATTCTGAAAGAACAGAATTGCCTTGGCCAGATGATCTCGGTTTCGACGACTGGGTCAGAATCAAATACGGAAAAATTAACGCGTTAACTAAAGAGAAAATTTGGAATGGATGTATGAGTAAAGATCAACCTAACGACGAAATTCCTAAGGAGAAATCAGAAGATAACACCAAGGACTCGTCTAAGGAAGAAAAAGAAGAATGCAAGCAAATACTCGTAGAAAACGATGACCAACTTAAAGATACCGATTCCGACGACGATGATTTCGATTATCTCGAGTTACAAGGTGAAGACGGTTTCATTGACCCAGATGATGAAGTACACGAGAAAAGAAGATGCAAACTTCTTGGCATCCCGTTTAAGAGACCACCACCAATTATAGCCGAAAAATATGAGTTTACGCGATACCATTTGGGACCTGAAGAAAAAGTTTGCACGCTTCGGAAGATTGAAACCAAAGAATATCTCCGCACTGCCACAAATGTCGGTTGGGTTAGGCGTAACTTAATGAAAGACATGGAGGAAGTCGGGGAAGTCCAAAGGCCCCCATAGAAGCCCCTAGGCTCTGAGTCTAACTTAAAGACTCGTAAATAAAGAAAAGTGCTCTTTCGGGAGACAACTCGAATTATCTCTTTGTTTTGTTTTCTTTCCATTTCTGTAGGGTTTTGTGTTTTCTAACCATTTTTGCAGGAAACGAGGAAGTAATTACTGCTACAGTTTGCTGATCTGACCAGAGTTACGGCGTAACTCATGTATGTGATTACGCCGTAACAAACCTTTTAGCAGCAGGATTCTTGACGCATTACCAATTACGGCGTAATACCATCTCAGTGGTTACGACGTAACCACTCGCTTTGCTGCTTATGCCAGGTTTTGCCAGTTACGGCGTAACTCCCTCAAAAGAGTTACGACGTAACCTTCCTCTGCTTTAATTCTTTCATTTTAAAACACAATAACCTTGTATTAGTATTTTAAATGAACTTTGTGGGTGTGTTCCCTGTAAACCATCACGAGACTTCACTCGTCCACTTGGGACACCAAGTGGTTTAAAAGGCTTGTTGCATTAGCTAAATGCAACCGTGATTCCTACGAAAGTGAGTTAGTTTTGTTTTTAAATTTTTATTTTTCATTTTTTCTTTTTAGAATTATGCTTGTCGGTAGTGTGATTTCAGGGATCGAAGTTTGTTCATGATGCTTATACGAAGGCACGTCTCTTTTTTGTGACAACTGACAATTTAGGGAGTCTATTTTAAGTAACCGCATTACGTTAAACTAAACCGAGCTTTGCCTTTATCACTATTTTTATAAAACATGACTTAATTTTATATCGTCTATTGGGTTTTACGGATTATTTCACTATTAAATGAGTTATCGTATGAGTTTTAACTCTATTTGGTAGGCACTATTCGATTCGGCACTAGAAAAGCCTAAAACGAGAATTATTGTAACTTTTAGACCGTAACTCGAAAATTGACAAATAAATAGTCAAAACTCGTGGAAAAACATAAATAACGATGTTAGAAAGTCGAATGAACGTTGTGGGACACTCGGGGGACAATATATGAGCTCGGGAATGGGTAAACGGGATAGTTACGAAAAATTACAACTCCGACCCCCCTAAAATACCCATGGCCGGCGCCCCCCTCCCCCATATTTATTTATTTTTGAGTCCCTATATCCACATATATATACCCCATCACCTACTCATTCCCCTCTTTTATTTCTCTCACTAAAAACACACACACTTCCACTTTCTCTCTCTACTCTCTCTTTCTTCCAAAAATAAAACCCTAACCACCACTACCACCACCTTGGCCTCCCCTTATCCGGCCAACTTCTGGCAAGTGAGATTACACCTCCACCACCATCTTGTAGATCTTCTCATCCTCTTGCTATCCATATATAATACTCTCACTAAAACCTTCATTAACACCTTCAAATTTAAAGATTAAGATTCGTACTTTTAGGGTTTTCATCTAATATTGCAATTGGTGATTGAATAAGATAAATGGAACAAGGTTAGAGCTTTTTTGGGCAATAAAAGCCACGTATGGGCTATTAGGGTTTCGACCTAATGTCCAAATTTGTGGCTTTTGGGTGAAACATGGAATTAAGTCTAATTAATGTCTAAATAAACAAGTAATTAGTGTTTGGTAAATGTGTGGTGTATCAATTTGATGGGTTCATGCATTTTAGGTCTAGTTTCATCTTTTGGTTAGAATAGATGATGGGTTTTGTGTTTGGTTATTGATTGGAGCTTGAATGGTTGGATTTGGATGTTGTAGAATTGATTTGGGTGATGTTTGATTGGTTTGGAAGGGTGTACGACCCAAAAAGGGCACGTATGTAGCCCTTGGCTTGCGTACGTGAGGTTTGGATGAGACGCGTGGAGCCGAAAAGCTTCTAGAGCTTGTTTGGTCCACGTGGTCTTAACCGCGACCGTGTCATGACCATTAGGGTCATAACATTGGTTTCGAGTATTTTTGTTTGATTGATTGGTTGGCGAGAATGTTTTGAGTTGGTTTGGGATTGAATTGGATTGAATTGCGATATTATGACATTTAAATTGGACTTGATATATATATTGTTGACTTTGAGCTACGTCGGCGTTACTTTGACTTTTTAGTCAATAGTTGACTCCGACAAAGCCGTAACATGGACTTTAGTATAATTTGGACTATTGATTGATTAAAAGCCGAGAAGTCATGACTCGTGCTTGTGGACTCGAAACGAATAACGATATGAGATTTATATTGGAATTTGACGAAATATATATATAAACATGAAAATGCTAATAGACTATGAAATATAAATAATAAATGGGCTTTTGTACCAAAAATATCGAAACAAGTCTTATCTTGTTATTTACTGTTTTTAAATGGAAACTAACGACTAAATTGGAAATGTTTTATAATAAATAAGTAATTAATGTTTCGAGTACACGGTTATTCAATAAATGTCAATTGTGGACATTTAATACTAGTTAAGTATTTATTTACTTACGTTGTGTGCATGGGTTACGGATAACCTAACGTTAATAGTGTTGATCCACGTGGGTAGCGGACTTATTAGGTTGACGAATCTAATAAGAGCCGGCTAGGTACGTTGGGTAACCTTATTAATGGGTGAATTATCCTTATGACTCTTTAGGATACGATTGATTTATGGGATGATAAGCGACACGAGTAAATAAATGAGTTTATCGAGTTGACGAATTCGATAAGGTCTACTATTTATTCTGAAACTTATTGAACTATGGAGCTTATCGTTTAGAGGTCTCATCGTGTTGCATTGAGTTATTTACTGGTTGTTTGAGTGCATTCATAGCATCATATTGAGTCGATACACCTACATGAGGGATACCAAACACTAGGATTAAACGGCGAAACGAGACATTTTTGGAAATAAAGAAATGGAATATATTGGGGTAGATAACGTTGATTTTAAGGAATATATATATTAAAGTTGGTCTACATTAATAGGTTGTGCCGAGTCGATAGTTGCTGTGCCGTGATTTCTGTTATCTTCTGCTAGTGTTTATTCGTACGTTGATTGCTTGAGGTGAGTTTCATAGCCCCACTTTTATCTACGTTTTTAACTATATTGGGGTGAGAATCATGCTACTGTTTTTGGACCGTTAAAACTATTTGGATTTGCTTATATGCTTGACTGTTTAGATAGATGTGCGGTAGTTGTTGCCTTAGACTAGGTTAAACCGTTGCCTAGCTAAGAAGAGACTTCTACCTCGACCTAGTCCGGGGTTGGAAATTGTTATAGATTTTGCCACGACAGTGCTGGACTAGAGTCGCGGGGCCCGAGTAATCCCTGGATGCGGGATATGATTGGAGATCCGGGTAGGATCAGTGTGTGAAACGGTATTTATCTATCTAGGTCTTGCATAGCAAATCAACTCTTACAGGTCCACTATAATTTTGTTGAACTTAAACCTATGAACTCACCAGCGTAAGCTGACCTTTTAGCATGATTTCTCAGGTATTTGAGAGATGTTTGGAATATGTGATCGATGGAAGCTTGGCAAGAAGGCGGGGTTCAAGGATCATTTCTGACTCTGATAAACTATGGGGACCTATTTTATTAAATCATGTTTTGGGCCTAATAATTATCCTTTTGGATCAAATGTTTTGAATACTTAAATTTGGGATTGGTTTTGAATGTTAAATGACTATCTTTTTGCTATACTTGTGTGTGATACCAATCCAATAGTAACGCCCCGAAAACTTGATTAAGTCTTCCGCTGTACCGAGATTTGGGGGTGTTACAGATTGGTATCAGAGCTCAAGGTTATAGAGAATTAGGTATTTTATAAACCCTAAACTATAACCACTTTTAAGAAAAATTGATCCTCGACCGACGCACTCCCGCTTGCTAAGCCGAAGCTTCTTATTTGATTATGGTATGAACTGTGATTTGAATTATGAGATGATCTGTTAGGGGATATTGTGAACTGATTATGGAAACGTATGCTTTGGAGCTATGATTGTTGATTTTGGAAAATGAGATGTCATTATTGAGATACTACGGTATTGGATTTGAGTAAACGATATATTATGATTTTGGAAATTTTGAACTCGATTGATTGATATGGGATTATGTGATGAAACGGAACTTATGTGTTTTATTTAAAGGCATGTTTTGAGTAATGCGGTACCTCTACTTTTAAAGCTTTCATTATGTGATATATGTTTTGGTTAAGTTGATGCGCTTATTAAAACTAGTTGTTTCGAACACTTATACCTACCTTATGCCATTGTCACAGACTATGCCTTCACTAGCTTTTGATGTGTCTGAGGAGGTCCTTGCTGTAGCTAGTTCGCCAGCATTGACTCTCATGACGGTTGCGCAGGGTGATCCTTATGAGATTGCCCATCACTCTAGTTCATCATCATCAGATCGCCCTAGCTCATCTAGGCAGCTCACTTTACATCAGGTTTTAGCGCGAGCACAGACTCCTAGGCTTGCTTATAGCACTGCCCGCATGTCCGTGAGACCACCATCATCACCTATCCGTTTAGCAACCCACTCTCTTCTGTCATCACCACCAACATCACCATGTCTTAGGAGGCCTAGTCTCCTAGTGTACCACCTCAGGATTTACCTGCAGAGAGACTCCGACTCTCCCCCTATGGATGAGGGCGAGGAGGGACATGAGGTTGAGGAGGAGCATGAGGTTGAGGAGGAGGATGAGATTGAGGAGCAGTATGTTGATGAGGATGAGGATCCTCAAGAGGAGGATGATGATGATATCCCAGAAGGGGGTACTCCTCCATTGCAGAGTCCTGTACATTCTCCGAGACCAGGTTCTCCTTTGCCTGAGCCTGAGTCCCCTGGACAGCCTTTTGGTTTTGATTCACCTCCACATTCACCTGAGATAGGTAGCTCGTTAGGATGTGAGATACCATCTGAGATTGCTTCAGAGCCCGAGGAGTATGGTGAGACGGGTCTGATGTGGGAGAGGATTACCTCACAGGGCACTAGGCTTAGTCAGTTCACGGATCGGTTGGTTGGAGTATCTAGGGCTAGTATAGAGGATTTGAGAGTTGATATGGGTACTGTAGTCAGGAGGACTAAGATTTTGCGTGAGGGTATGTCGGAGCTCCAGGAGCAGGTTGGGGACCTGCTGAGAGGGTTCACGACAGCTCGTGATGCTGTTAGAGCGATTTGGCGTAGGATTGGTAAGTTAGAGAGAGAGGTCGCAGAGCTTAAGAGTGATCGCGACGCTCGACGTGTTGAGTTAGCATCTTTGTGGAGAGAGGTTGACGATGTTAGGAGATCAGTTAGTGGTATTCGTAGACGTGGCTAGATAGCATTAGATTCATGGTTTTGTACCATCTTGAAACTAAGTAGTACTTGGTTCGAGATGTAGATCTATCCTAGCTGCCTTAGTGTGGAGTTTGATAGGACTCCTTGAGATCGTTTTGAGCCTTAGGGTTAAACAATAACATAGATAAAGAATCATGCACAGCGGAATATATAAACAACCATGTTATTGACACAAGGTTTCATCCACCATCACCCCCAATTATATTAATAACGTGTTACCTAAATGTAACAGGGATCAAAGACTTCTTTGATCTTGGGGGTTAACTAAACTAACACTATCCTAGGCGTTTACAAAGAACTACAAGCCTAGGACACACACACCTTTACTAGACGTCTATATTATGGAAGACTTATATGTTAAAACCTACAGCCCATGTCCTCTTTATATACTAGAGGATTAGGGTTTACAAAATACTACGAAGGACTAAATAATAAATCTTCTTTTGCAAGCAAGTCCTTCCATCTTTTTGTAGATTTCTTCTTTGTCACATTAAGCCCTTGATGTTTCATTCTTTATTGTTTTGTATCATCGAATCAATAAACCCAACAATCTTCCCCTATTTGATGATGACAAAACAAACACGGTTCTTGTACGAACTTCCCTAGACGAAGTAGCAGAAGTTGAGATAATTAAATCTCACTATGAATGAAACATTCTTGTCTTCCTTTGTCTTCCCCTTAATCCATGCCATGCCACTTCAATATCTCTTCCCCTTTTTGTTATCAACAAATAGAGAATATAAGTAGTAGAAACTTCCCCTTGAGTGGTGCATGACCATCAAATGATTCTTCAAATCTGTAAGCTCCTTGTAATAATCACTTGTGAAGAAACCCAAATATAACTAACTTGATAAAGAAGTAGAATAACCCAAACTTGTGTCTTATGTCTTGTTTATCCACGTGACTCCAAACTTATACTAACACCATATAAGTAGACCGCAATCTCTTGACAAAATCCTCATCTTCAATGAGACACTGAGCACTACAATGTAACTCCTTTAAGTGATAGTTAACTAGGTCTTCATCCATCCACCCCTTGACCTATGAAAACTAGATTTTGCAAGTCTTCGTCAACATCCTTAAGCACAAACAAGTTATCTACAAAGTGTAACACCCACTTTGAGATATGATAAGAACACGAACCTGTGAAACTCAACTACAACAACAAATTAATGATATTCAACCTTCTTCGTAATCAATTATTCAATAAATCCAAAAAAGAGCCTTTTTAAAATCTTTAAGAACAAATAACCAAACTCCTCTTGTATGTGAACAATAACCTGTGTGTGTGTCGTCAAAAAAATCCATAACAAATATCATGCTTGACTTCCCCTCAAATCTGAATATCTTTGTTAAGCAGTACTGTCGAATAAGCAGCAGTACTTTGAATGAGAAGCAGTACTTTCGTCCAAGAGCAGTACTTTCGTCAAACAGCAGTACTTTAAAAACAAGCAGTACTTTGAAAACTCCAAGTAGTACTTTGCGTCTAATGAGCATTACTTTCATATTGTGGAGCAGTACTTTGATCAATTTAGGGTTTCGACAGCAGTACTTTGAATATAAATAGCAGTACTTTGAGTAAACAGCAGTACTTTGTCAGCAGCCAACTTCGACATCATATATCTATCACATAAAAGCTCAGATCGAAGATCCCTCCGGTGGAAAGTTAGATTGATATATATAGAACATCCACCCAATATTTCGTTACGATCCAACGGTTATCAAAAAAGTTATGATCGTTTCAAAACAGTGCTGTAGTAAACTTACGAATTTGTTTTTCAGTTTCAGTAGCAGACTTCGACAACTTATAACTTTTGATTGAGAGCTTAGATCAACAATCCCTTCGGTGAGATTAAATATAAATATACCAAGAAGCTTCAGTTCGAATTTTAGCCCGATCCAACGGTTCATTAAAAAGTTATACCCTCTTGAAAACTGTGCTGCAGAAAAGTTACGAATTTTGCAAAAAATCGATTTTCTTCATTCTTTTTCGCCAAGAAACCTTGTGAATCCCTAGGTAACGAGCTCCCCAAGCTCTGATACCAATTGTGGAGTTTGATAGGACTCCTTGAGATCGTTTTGAGCCTTAGGGTTAAACAATAACATAGATAAAGAATCATGCACAACGGAATATATAAACAACTATGTTATTGACACAAGGTTTCATCCACCATCACCTCCAATTATATTAATAACGTGTTACCTAAATGTAACAGGGATCAAAGACTTCTTTGCTCTTGGGGGTTAACTAAACTAACACTATCCTAGGCGTTTACAAAGAACTACACGCCTAGGACACACACACCTTTACTAGACGTCTACATTATGGAAGACTTATATGTTAAAACCTACAGCCCATGTCCTCTTTATATACTAGAGGATTAGGGTTTACAAAATACTACGAATGACTAAATAATAAATCTTCTTTTGCAAGCAAGTCCTTCCATATTTTTGTAGATTTCTTCTTTGTCACATTAAGCCCTTGATGTTTCATTCTTTATTGTTTTGTATCATCGAATCAATAAACCCAACACTTAGTAGTATCGTCGTTAGGATCGTTGTTGATTTCTTCGTATCCTTCCATGTATTTCCACTTTTGAAACCTATGAGTTATGGTTATTGGAACGTGCATCCTTAGTTATGATTCGGTATTTGATTGTTTCGCTTTGGTTTAGCATTATCCCTGTTTGCCTTGATTATGTATTCAGGCGTTATTGGGTGACCCTTGGAACCCAACTCTATTTTTAGAACGTGAATTGTGAAATTAGGAAACTGTTCTTCTTGCCTCCATAATGGTGGCAACAAGACGAAACCTGTTTAGGAACAACCGAGCAGCTCCTGTTGCTGTTGTTTCCTCGGTTCGTCGAGGTCGTCGTCTGGCCCCGACCACACCAACTGATGAGAACCCGAACATTGATAACCCAGCTGTAGAGAACCCAAATGTGAACGACCGTGCTGAGAATGGTCCTGTTCCATAAAACCCTCCACTTGTGAACCCACCCCATTGACCAGCTAGTGTCGCAGCGTCGCCAAATACTAGCCGAGACTAACCTCTCTAACACTTCTAGTGGAACCCCAATGCTGAATCGAACTCGAGGTTGTACCTACAAAGAGTTCCGATTCTGTGGTCCCATTGAGTTTGGAGGAACCGGGGAGTAGTTTACGACTAGGTGGTTGGAGAGAACCGAGTCTGTGTTTGCTGTGAGTAACTGTGATGAGGATTGTAAGGTTAAGTATGCAACATTCACCTTGAAGGACGAGGGCTGACCCTGGTGGAACAACTATCTCGATCAGAGGAATTGATGTAGCTTATAGTATGACTTAGACTCAGTTTAAGACTCTCCGATTAAGACTTCTGTCCTAGGAATGAAGTCAAGAAGTTAGAGAGTGAGTTCGGAACCATAAGGTTAAGGAACTGACATGGAGACTTATACTCTTCGTTTCCAAGAGTTATCATTGCTTTGCCCTGAAATGGTTTAAGAAAGAACTTAAGATTGAAAGATATACTGATGGATTGCCTTTGGCTACTCGAAATGATGTCATCGCTGCCAAGCCAGTTAATTTGCATGAGGCAATTGCTGTGGCTCAACGTTTGATGGACTCTTATGTGCTAGAAGTAGGAGACAAGAGTAAGAATGATAGGAGTGATAAGAGGAAGAGGAATGAAGTTGTAAAAGGGAATTGCAACAAACGGCACGAGACAGCCAGAGTGTTCGCCATAGGAAATGGAGGTAGGAAAGAATATGAAGGTAGTAGGCCTATGTGTGGTCGTTGTAACCGACACCACCATGGACTGTGCCTGAATGTGTGTAGGAAGTGCTCTAAGGTAGGACACATGGCCAAAGACTGTAGGTCTCGTCCACTTGCTGCAGCTCAAACTGCATAAGGAGCGGACTGAAAGGCCACTGTCACCTGTTTTAGATGTGGAAAGAAGGGTCACTTTAAGAATGAGTGCCGAGAGCCGTGGATGAGAAGAAATCCCGGTGATGTAAGAGGATTTGCTGACAGAGGTGTAGGAGGTAATGGCTTAAACCCTGTGAAGCGTGAGGTTGTGGAAAACCAGGGAAACCATGGTGCTAGGAATCAGCAGAGAGACATGGGAATAGCGCGTGTTTACGCTATTGGGAAGGAAGCTGGTGAGGACCCTAACGAGTTACTTCTGCGTTCCTTCTCAATAATCGCTATGCTTCCATACTGTTTGATACTGGTGCGGATATGAGTTTCATATCCACCAATTTTATGCCATTACTAGGAATCTCCCAAACACCTCTAGGGTTTAATTACGATGTGGAATTAGCTAATAGGAATAGAGAGAAGATAGACACCGTAGTCTGAGGTTGTACCTTAAGTTTCCTAGACCGCCCGTTTAGTATAGACTTATTGCCGGTTACCTTAGGAAGTTTTGACGTCATTATCGGAATGGATTGGTTGTCGAAGAACGGTGCACACATCATCTGTGATGAGAAGATTGTGCGTTTACCGTATGATATGAAAGTTCGAGCATACAAGGAGATCGGAGCGGCGTGGAAGTCCTTCCCGGTTGAGCATGATCTCTTGTATTAAGGTTCAGAAGTACATCGATAGAGGAGGTTGTCTTTTCTTGGCTCGAATCTTTGAAAAGAAAAGTGAGGAGAAGAGTGAAAGACACCTCAATGATGTACCCGTCGTTAGAGAATTTCTGGATGTGTTTCCCGACGATCGCTGCTGGGATTCCACCTGTCCGACAGTGGAATTCAAAATAGAGTTGATACCGGTGTGGCACCCGTGAGCCCGGGCACCTATCGACTTGCTCCAAGAGAATTGGAGGAACTGTCTAAGCGGTTGAGCGAATTGTCGAGAAGGGATTCATTCGACCAAGTTCGTCACCGTGGGGAGCACCAGTGTTTTTTGTGAAGAAGAAGGATGGATCGTTTCGGATGTGTGATTCGTTGTGAAGTGAGTGGTGAAAAACAATATCAACGTATATCAAATTTAACCGTAAAATCCGACAAATCAACCTTTTAGGAAAAAGGTTAACGTGCCAAACGTCACGAATGTGATAAAAGTGATACCGGGAAAGTGTTTTCCCCGGGTCGTGTCCCAACAAGGTGTGAAATTGACGGTGTCGTTGAGTTTCGTGATTTGGACTTGAATTGGTTTAACAAATTTGGATTTGATTTCGCTAATCTACAAATTAAAGAACGGGAATGAAAATAAAGCATGTAAAACAATGTAAACTACAAATAAACTACTACTAAGCCTAAGAAACAATAGAATGAAGCTAAATCACATCCTAGGGTGCTAAAATGCAAAAACGTGAAAACCCGAGCTAATCCCGAGCCTCGAAAAGGAAAAATGTGCAATTTAAGTCCTAAGAGTGCAAAAACAATTTTCCTACATTCTAAATGATTAAAAATAATTTTAGGAAAAAGCGGAATATTTTTTCGACTTTTAAAATAATTACTACGAATTAAAAACCATTAAACACTAATTAAATTATTAAAAATACTAAACTATTTTTGAAAAATCTGAAAAATTCACAAAACGTTCTTTAAAGTATGCTGGTTCTAATAAAAATAATAAAACTATGGGTTGCTATTCAAAATAAGCTCGAAATAAGCTAAAGAAAGCTTAATTCACAAACTGCCAGGGTTACCTTATATATTTGATTGTGCAAAACCATACTGAGACAAGTCCCAAGGGCAAACGGTAGAGGTGTTGTGTGTGAACTGGATGGCGTGGGTTCGAGTCCCACTATGCCAGTTTTGCAAACATTTTTTTTTTCAAAATTTCTTTTTGCAACTCAAAGAATGAACAAGTTCAAGCATTTTTTTAAAAGAACTTTGACCTTTGAAATCTACAAAATAAGCCTGTTGGCACTCTTATTCCCAACAAATGGGACGTAAAGCAAAACAAACACCCCTTTAGCAGCTTTATGAGCACAAATAAGTAGAGAAAACAATTTAACAAGCACACTTATGATGGAACAAGCAATAAAGTTTGAAAATAAGCTAACTCTAAGTAAGATAAACTGAAAAATAACAGGGATAAGCAGTTGGGAATGCTTAAACTAAGGAAATCTTAAAACTGATAAGAACTAGAAATGAGCACTAAAGGATGTTCTAATAAGCACTAAAGGACACCTAATGAGCTAACTATGATCTAAACCTAACTAAGCTACCTATATGACATTAAATTTGATCTAATAAGCAGTTCACAAAACTGATAAGCAAGATAAAAAAAAAGAACTACTAGTGACACATGCTTGTTGGTGCTGAAAAACAATCTGAAGGGCTACTGTTTGAGCTTAATTTGAATAAGCTGAGGACTGAGTGAGCATGTGAGCTTCTGACCACTTAAAGTCCACCTAGCCAACTGCCTTTTGCCCCATGCCCTCGATCTAATATAAGTAGTATAGCTTCTAAATAAGCTGCAAAAAGAGTAGAACAAACGTAGAAGAGCATTGGGTTAGCCACCCATTTTGACCCATAAGCGAGGACCCCTCAAAACATTTTTTTGAATTTTTTCCTTTTGACCAAAGTTAGATAACCTACTGAACTAGTGATTTTTATTTTTTATAAATTTTTAACTTGACCAAAATTTGCTTAAACTACTATGCAAAAACTGAGGAAACTCAAATTTTTTTCTTTTTCTTTCAAACCAGACAACACTTAATTCCTATGAGACTTTGTAAAACTCTTTTCAATCTCAAACAACTTATCTCGGATACTCAAAATGTGGTTGACTTCAGTGTCAAAGTGGGTAAGAAATGGTTTTGACCCATTACTAAGTTAAATCCAAACACTCCTTCCACAGGTTTTAAACACTGCTCATGAACTTTAAAGCTAAAACTTGATATGTAATTTTTCTGAAAACAAGGTTAATTACTCACTTTAACTCTTTTAGAATATTAGAGGATGGTAAAATCAAATAAGCACTTGAGGTGCTTATTTGCTCAAAAGCTAAAACAGTGAATAGAATACAATGAACTAAGAAAACTATTTCATTAAGGATAAAGCATTACAACTAATTGAAAATACATTTTAGACTAATGACTTGGTAAAAACTAACTATTTTAAAAAAACTAAGACTGCCTTATACATGGCTACAATGTCTCTATTTATACTACTACTCGGTCTTCAAGGTCTTGAGTTTCTTCTCTTTTGTGCTTGTGTTTCTTGTGTGAGAGTAAACCAGCTAAGAGCCATTTGTGCTTCTTCAAATTGATCCTAGCCATCCAACAGTTAGGTATAGATGGGAACAACCAGAGCCATTGATTGGTCTTCTTGACATGGATTGCTGAATGAATTTGGGGAAGAGGGGGTGGTTTGAGTGGGTTTGGGATTTGGGTATAACTGGGTAAAGGAGGTTGAGTGTTCTTGGATGTGAGGATTTGGGTAAAAGAGTGATGGTTAGTTTCTGGTTGGAGAGAAAGGAGGGAGGAGGGAAAAAAGAGAAAGCAGGGTCGTTTTTATTTTGGTGACGGGTCAAATTGAGAGGTCAAGTGGAAGTGGAAGGGGTCAAGTGTGGTTTGGGGGTTCAAGACCAATGGTGTTTTGTATTAATCCATAAGGACCATAATTGCAATTTATCAAAACCAAGGGACCAAATCAGGAAATCGAAATTGTAGGGACCATTCATGTAACTTCTGAAAAGTAATCCAAGGGTCATATTTGACAATCTTCAAATAATAAAAGGACCATATTTGCCAAATTTGAAACTCCGGGGACTAAACTTGCCATTTCTCAACAGGATCAATTTTGACAAGTTTGAATTACCAAAGGACTAAAAATGTTTATTTTCCAATTTAAAATGTCCAGGGGTAAACTCTGTCATTCTTTGAAATTCCGTGGACTAAAGTTGCCATTTTTAAAAGTTGGGGGACTGAAACTGCCAATTATCCAAACTTTGTTCGTTTTTCATTTGTTTTTGATAATTTTGCATCTGAAACATATAAAACACAATTTTGAGATATTTCTGGTGTTTTGATGCATTTCGGAGTGTTTTTAGATGTTTTGCAGTTCAGATTTGACCTAAAATGATGAGTGAATAAGCACTCATCAATGTGTATTGATTATAGGGAATTGAATAAGTTAACAGTGAAGAACCGATATCCGTTACCTAGAATAGATGATCTATTCGACCAACTCCAAGGAGCTAGTGTCTTTTCTAAGATCGATTTACGATCTGGTTATCACCAGTTGAGAGTTCGAGAGGAGGATATCCCTAAGACTGCGTTTAGGACTCGTTATGGACACTATGAATTCCAAGTGATGTCGTTTGGTTTGACCAACGCGCCGGCGGTTTTCATGGATCTCATGAACCGAGTGTGTAAGCCATACCTGGATAAGTTTGTGATAGTATTCATAGACGACATCTTGATATACTCTAAGAGTAGTGAGGAGCACGAAGAGCATTTGAGGCTCATTTTAGGATTGTTGAGAGAGGAGAAGCTGTATGCCAAATTCTCTAAGTGTGAATTTTGGATTCCTTCCGTCCAATTCTCAGGTCATGTGATAGATAGTTGAGGTGTTCATGTTGACCCAGCTAAGATTAAGGTCATTAAGGAATGGGCAACTCCTAAGAACCCATCAGAAATCCGACAGTTTCTAGGTTTAGCAGGCTATTATAGGAGATTCATTGAGGGATTTTCTAAGATAGCTAAGTCGCTGACCAAACTAACATAGAAGGATGTTAAGTATGAATGGGGAAAAAAGGAAGAAGAAGCATTCCAACTTCTGAAGGAGAAGTTGTGTAGTGCGCCCATCCTAGCTTTGCCTGAAGGAAGCGAAGACTTTGTCGTGTACTGCGACGCTTCGCATAAACGCTTAGGTGCTGTTTTGATGCAACGAGAGAAGGTGATTGCTTATGAATCCCGACAACTTAAGAAGCATGAGAAAAACTACACTACCCATGACCTTGAGTTAGGTGCTGTAGTGTTTGCTCTTAGGATTTGGAGACATTACCTATATGGAACCAAGTGTGTAGTATTCACCGAACACAAGAGTTTGAAGCATATCTTAGATCAGAAGGAACTGAACATGAGACAACGTCGTTGGTTAGAATTGCTTAGTGATTATGACTGTGAGATTCGTTATCATCCTGGTAAGGCTAATGTTGTGGCTGATGCACTTAGTCGTAAAGAGGACATTCCACCCCTACTCGTTCGATCCTTAGGAATGACCATTGTTTCACCCTTACCATTTCAAATTTTAGCCGCCCAAGCAGAGGCATTGACGAAAGAGAACCGTCCTTATGAGAATCTTCATGGAATGGTAGAAATTGAAAATGGCTTCTTGAAGCGTTCCGACGGAACATTATGCTTCAAAGACAGAAGCTGGATACCATTTCATGGTGGAATCCGTGAGTTGATTATGCACGAGTCGCATAAATCAAAATACTCTATTCATCCCGAAGCCGATAAGATGTATCAGGATCTTAAGAAACTTTATTGGTGGCCCAATATGAAAGCCGATATAGCTCAAGATGTCGTTGGTGCCCGACTTGTTCTAAAGTTAAGGCCGAACATCAGAAACCATCAGGACTCTTAGTTCAACCCGAACTCCCGAAATGGAAATGGGAGCGAATAACCATGGACTTTATCACTAAATTATCGAGAACAGTTAGCGGCAATGACGCTATCTGGGTAATAGTCGATCGTTTAACTTAGTCTGCTCACTTCTTAGCTATTAGTGAAACCGATAGTCTTGATAAGCTTGCTCGATTGTATCTTAAGGAGATAGTATCGCATCATGGAGTACCGATATCTATCATTTCCGATAGGGATAGTCGTTTTACATCCCACTTTTGGAAGTCGTTACAGACAGCATTAGGAACAAATTTGGATATGAGTACGCTTACCATCCACGGACCGATGGTCAAGCGAAAGAACCATTCAGACTTTAGAAGACATGCTTAGAGCCTGTGTTATTGATTTCGAAAAGGCCGGGAGACACCTCCCTTTGTCTGAATTCTCTTACAACAATAGTTATCACTCTAGCATTAAGGCCGCCCCATTTGAGGCAATCGTATTGCCGAAAATGTCGTTCTCTGTTTGTTCGGTGAAGTTGGCGAGAGTCTACTTACAGGTCCCGAACTTGTCCTAGAAACCACCGAGAAGATAGTTCAGATTCGTAACCGGTTGCAAACCGCTCGTGATAGACAAAAGAGTTATGCCGATAAGAGACATAATCCTTTAGAATTTCAGGTTGGAGATCGTATTAGGTTGAAAGTTTCTCCTTGGAAAGGAGTGATTCGTTTTGGAAAGCGTGGAAAACTAAATCCCCGATATATTGGTCCCTTTCCAATCCTGGAAAGAATCGGACCGGTAGCATACCGCCTGGAGCTACCATCGAAATCGAGTAGTGTACACAATGTCTTTCATGTTAGTAATCTTAAGAAATGTCTTTCGGAGGAAAACATAGTTGTGCCCTTAAGAGATATTCGTATTGATGAGAAATTGAATTTTGTTGAGGAACCGATTGAGATTATGGACCGTGAGATTAATAGGTGAAGAATAGCCGATTCCGATTATTATTAAGGTTCGTTTGAACTCCCGGCATGGACCGGAGTTCACTTGGGAACGTGAGGACGTTTTCCGTAGGAAGTATCCTAAACTTTTAATGACATCAAGCAACTCGGAGTGAAACCCGGGACGGGTTTCTTCTGAGGCTGGGAGGCTGTGACAACTGGCAATTTAGGGAGTCTATTTTAGGTAACCGCATTACGTTAAACTAAACCGAGCTTTGCCTTTATCACTATTTTTATAAACCATGACTTAATTTTATATCGTCTATTGGGTTTTACGGATTATTTCACTATTAAATGAGTTATCATATGAGTTTTTACTCTATTTGGTAGGCACTATTCGATTCGGCACTAGAAAAGCCTAAAACGAGAATTAATGTAACTTTTAGACCGTAACTCGAAAATCGACAAATAAATAGTCAAAACTCGTGGAAAAACATAAATAACGATGTTAGAAAGTCGAATGAACGTTGTGGGACACTCGGGGACAATATATGAGCTCGGGAATAGGTAAACGGGATATTTACGAAAAATTACAACTCCGACCCCCCTAAAATACCCATGGCCGGCGCCCCCTCCCCCATATTTATTTATTTTTGAGTCCCTATCTCCACATATATATACCCCATCACCTACTCATTCCCCTCTTTTATTTCTCTCACTAAAAACACACACACTTCCACTCTCTCTCTCTACTCTCTCTCTCTTCCAAAAATAAAACCCTAACCACCACTACCACCACCTTGGCCGCCCCCTATCCGGCCAACTTCCAGCAAGTGAGATTACACCTCCACCACCATCTTGTAGATCTTCTCATCCTCTTTCTATCCATATATAATACTCTCACTAAAACCTTCATTAACACCTTCAAATTTAAAGATTAAGATTCGTACTTTTAAGGTTTTCATCTAATATTGCAATTGGTGCTTGAATAAGATAAATGGAACAAGGTTAGAGCTTGTTTGGTCAATAAAAGCCACGTATGGGCTATTAGGGTTTCGACCTAATGTCCAAATTTGTGGCTTTTGGGTGAAACATGGAATTAAATCTAATTAATGTCTAAATAAACAAGTAATTAGTGTTTGGTAAATGTCTGGTGTATCAATTTGATGGGTTCATGCATTTTAGGTCTAGTTTCATCTTTTGGTTAGAATAGATGATGGGTTTTGTGTTTGGTTATTGATTTGAGCTTGAATGGTTGGATTTGGATGTTGTGGAATTGATTTGGGTGATGTTTGATTGGTTTGGAAGGGTGTATGACCCACAAAGGGCACGTATGTAGCCCTTGACTTGCGTACATGACCCACTTGGGCCACGGGTCTGGGTCGGGTCGATATGGTAGCTTGTTGGTTGATGTAGTTGAGGTTTGGATGAGACGCGTGGAGCCGAAAAGCTTCTAGAGCTTTTTTGGTTCACGTGGTCTTAACCGCGACCGTGTCATGACCATTAGGGTCATAACATTGGTTTCGGGGTATTTTTGGTTGATTGATTGGTTGGCGAGAATGTTTTGAGTTGGTTTGGGATTGAATTGCGATATTATGACATTTAAATTGGACTTGATATATATATTGTTGACTTTGAGCTATGTCGGCGTTACTTTGACTTTTTAGTCAATAGTTGACTCCGACAAAGCCGTAACATGGACTTTGGTATAATTTGGACTATTGATTGATTAAAAGCCGAGAAGTCATGACTCGTGCTTGTGGACTCGAAACGAATAATGATATGAGATTTATATTGGAATTTGACAAAATATATATATAAACATGAAAATGCTAATAGACTATGAAATATAAATAATAAATGGGCTTTTGTGCCAAAAATATCGAAACAAGTCTTATCTTGTTATTTACAGTTTTTAAATGGAAACTAACGACTAAATTGGAAATGTTTTATAATAAATAAGTAATTAATGTTTCGAGTACACGTTTATTCAATAAATGTCAATTGTGGACATTTAATACTAGTTAAGTATTTATTTACTTACGTTGTGTGCATGGGTTACGGATAACCTAACGTTAATAGTGTTGATCCACGTGAGTAGCGGACTTATTAGGTTGACGAATCTAATAAGAGTCTGCTAGGTACGTTGGGTAACCTTATTAATGGGTGAATTATCCTTATGAATCTTTAGGATACGATTGATTTATGGGATAATAAGCGACACGAGTAAATAAATGAGTTTATCGAGTTGACGAATTCGATAAGGTCTACTATTTATTCTGAAACTTATTGAACTATGGAGTTTATCGTTTAGAGGTCTCATCGTGTTGCATTGAGTTATTTACTGGTTGTTTGAGTGCATTCATAGCATCATATTGAGTCGATACACCCACATGAGGGATACCAAACACTAGGATTAAACGGCGAAATGAGACATTTTTGGAAATAAAGAAATGGAATATATTGGGGTAGATAACGTTGATTTTAAGGAATATATATATTAAAGTTGGTCTACATTAATAGGTTGTGCCGAGTCGATAGTTGTTGTGCCGTGATTTCTGTTATCTCTGCTAGAGTTTATTTGTACGTTGATTGCTTGAGGTGAGTTTCATAGCCCCACTTTTATCTACGTTTTTAACTATATTGGGGTGAGAATCATGCTACTGTTTTTGGACCGTTAAAACTATTTGGATTTGCTTATTTGCTTGACTGTTTAGATAGATGTGCGGTAGTTGTTGCCTTAGACTAGGTTGAACCGTTGCCTAGCTAAGAAGAGACTTCTACCTCGACCTAGTCCGGGGTTGGCAAATGTTCCAGATTTTGCCACGACAGTGCTGGACTAGAGTCATGCGGGTCGAGTAATCCCGGATGCGGGATATGATTGGAGATCCGGGTAGGATCAGTGTGTGAAACATTATTTATCTATCTAGTTCTTGCATAGCAAATCAACTCTACAGTCCACTATGATTTTGTTGAACTTAAACCTATGAACTCACCAGCTTTAGCTGACCTTTTAGCATGATTTCTCAGGTATTTGAGAGATGTTTGGAATACGTGATCGATGGAAGCTTGGCAAGAAGGCGGGGTTCAAGGATCATTTCTGACTCTGATAAACTATGGGGACCTATTTTATTAAATCATGTTTTGGGCCTAATAATTATCCTTTTGGATAAAATGTTTTGAATACTTAAATTTGGGATTGGTTTTGAATGTTAAATGACTATCTATTTGCTATACTTGTGTGTGATACCAATCCAATAGTAACGCCCCGAAAACTTGATTAAGTCTTCCGCTGTACCAAGATTTGGGGGTGTTACATTTTTCGTGGGCCTTCTTTCTTTATGGAGCAAATTTCAGGGAAGTTCTCGCTCTGATTCTACTTTTCTCTTCACCTTTATTTAATGCTTAGTACAAAAGGGACTTTCAATTCAAGTGGGGGGACGGGAGTAGAATTATCCCTTGAACATTATTTTGCCCTCGTTTTTCTAGTTTATTTTGAAAAATTATGCCATTTTTAAAATTTTGATATGTTTTTCTTAACCTAAATAGATTAGACCTTAGCCGAGCACATACAACCCTTGATATATATGGTGAGATTAGCCTTATCCGTTTCTAATATTTTACCCCAAATCCACCAAATTATGAGTGTGCCGGTAGCTTGTAAACTTTAGAACTTGGCCTTTGCATCATTTCGAGACCATAGACGAGGTATGTTGAGTTAGCTCGATGTATTTGGACTTTTCAGTTTTAGAAGGCAATATTTTAGGATTATCACCCAAACAGCCTACCATTGTGTGTCTATCGATTAGTAACATCGACTTCTCGACCCCCATGTGAAACCCTTTTGTTGCACTCACCTTTAGTGCAAGATACCCCTAGATACACCCATCTGAGCCATTCCTTTCATTTTGGTAACCCGATATATTGTTTCGATACACCTTTACACCTTAGCCTACCCTGTAGTCTTTATTTGTGATTGGGAAGTCATCATTTTCCTAAGTTCAAGGTTCGAGTGGAAAGGTTCGGAAATCACGCTTTCATCGACAACATTTATGAAGATCATTGACGACCCCCCGAATTCCCATTGTTCATCTCAAGTGGGGGGGGGGTATTATGTTTAGTTATTATTAGTTATTATTATTGATATGTTTAGTTATTAGGTTCGAGTGGAAAGGTTCAGAAATCACGCTTTCACCGACAATATTTCTGAAGATCATTGAAGACCCCTAATTCCCATTGTTCATCTCAAGTGGGGGGGTATTATGTTTAGTTATTATTGTTATGTTGAAAAAAAAAGGTAGTTGTTATGTTATTGTAAAGTGCGATGTTATAAGCACTATGTTATGAGCTTTATAGACTTAGTATTGAGGAGGCCACCTCAGTCACATTTGAAGATTGGAGTTGGTAGTTATGCCAACACTTGGAGAAAAGGTAGTGTGCCCATCACGACGTTCTCTAATGACACATCTACCTTATATTTCATGATCCGGTTTCTTGACTTCAATGCTTGAATTTTGGGCGGACGGTAAGTGGTGATGACTTGGTTATAGATTTAGACTACCTGCTTGTTTTTTATTTTACACCATTTATATATCCCATGTCTTATCCTACCCTTTAGTCATGAAGCGTGTCTAGGTGATGCATCGAGCAATCTTTGGTGTCTTGGCCATGGATTTGGTCATGTATCATTGATTTTGTCCACTTCGCCGTGACATGTTAGTAATGACGAGTCACCCCTTAACCTTTGTCGTGTCTACCCATATTGCCTTCGAGAATTGTTTAGCCATTAACTCTAGTGGTGGAGATTTGTGTAACTGCCAAGCTTATGATAGAATAAATGCTATGACTGTGCGATTGAGTGATTACCCCGAAATTGACACTTAGAATAGTTGAGAGATTTGAGTGTTTTGTTCCCCTTTCGTGAGGTGTTCGGCTTTGTTTTATTCTAGCATAAGGGATTTATAAACTTATATTTTCCAGGTTATGGGAGATATCTTTTTAGGAATCTTTCTAATAAGGTCTACTTGAGGGCAAGTAGAGTTCAAGTGGGGGATATTTGATAACATCAAATAGTCCTGAATATTAAGTGTCAATTTCCCCCGATAATGCTTGTAATTTATATCATTTATATGGATTTACGCTTGTTTTCCATTGTTTTCCACTTTCAGGTAAATTACGAGCATTGGAACTAAAGAGACGCGGAATTGGAGAATTTTCTAAAGATTTATCACAGTTTGCTACTTTGAAGAAGTTACGGCGTAACTCGTCTCTCACATTACGCCGTAACTATTGCGTGACTCAGAAAATCAACTTATCAGAAGGTTACGGCGTAACTCTTCCCAAAGGTTACGACGTAACTATATTAGGTCAAATGAGGTTCCACGCCGCGATACTTACGCCGTGAATCCTCGCATCTACTACGACGTAACCGAGTTTATTGAAGACTACGGCGTAACCACTCATAAGGTTACCGCAACCGCCAGATCTAGTGCAAAATATGAAGAAATAGAAGGTTACGGCGTAACTCTTATCTTAGTTACGGTAACCCGTGATCCGGCCTATAAATACCCCACGAGTTCCAAAGATTTCTATTCATTCCATTCCACACACAACACTCGAGAACGTGGAAAAAGCTCAAGGCATGTCTAGAGGAGCATACGGAGTCTGCCAGGGATAAATCACTCCCTTACGATAAGCATTAGCGTTTTATATTTCTTTTACTTTCAATTCATGTATTTCGTACCTTTGAATATTGAATTGGTTTGCATGATTAATATGAGCGGCTAAGCACCTCTTGGTGCTGGCCTAGTTATGATTCCTTAATTGTTTTGTTTGCGTTTACTTTACTTCCGTACAATTATTTCTAAGTGTATGCATGCATAGTTTATTGGTAGGCACCCTTGGTTCGGTAGTTTTGAATGGCGGTAGAGGCCAATTGCCTAGGAGGTATGACCAACTGACCCTAGGTGAGCAGACTGAGACGGGAAGGGTAAGATATGACCAACTAACGACTCTTTCTACTTATGCGATTTGACCAACTGATCACCTATCGTTTGGATGATCTTAAGAATTAGGGGGTGCGTGTCTAAGTTCCTAACGGCCGGGCATTCACTATTATAAATCTAGCATGTAGCGATACTTAATGACTTGGCTTAGGGGACTAGGAACAACAGGACTTATGAGGGGACACCTGACTTCTCCTGTGGTGGCATCTTTGCTGATAGGTTAGGGCGAATTGACCAAATGCTGTCCTCTCAACTTTGACCCCACCTGAAGTAATTAGAAGTAAGTAAACGTAGACATAACTAGCTAGGAGGATTAACTAGGTTAGCACCACTCTCCTCTATTGATTTCCCTTTATCATTTATTTGCTTTTATTCTGCATTAGTAGTTTAATTAATTAAATCCATATCAAAACCATTATTAATCTGTGACACCTAGACTTAGTAATAATCCAACACACATAGCTCTTGGGACGACCTCGGTTTTACCGATTACTACACTACACACGACTGGGTACACTGCCCGTTAGTGCACTAGGGTAGACCATAGGTATAACGAGACTTTATAAATATTAAGACCTGGTCAGTAAAACCTGCATCAATGGCTATCCCTAATGAACATGTACTGCCTTTCAGTCAATACAAGAATGCCAAAACTTTTTTTGAGGCTATTGTCACAAGGTTTGATGGTAATGATGCTACCAAGAAAACTCAAAAGGATTTGTTGAAGCAAAATTTTAAGAACTTCACTACAACTAGCAATGAATCTCTTAATCATATGTTCAACAGATTGCAGAAGTTAGTCAGCCAACTGGGTGTATTGGGTGTCAATATTCCTCAAGAAGACCTCAACTCCAAGTTTCTAAGGAGTTTGCCTGCTGAACGGTACACACATGTGGTTGTTTGGAAGAACAAACCAGAGATTGATACCATGACTCTTAATAACTTGTACAACAATTTCAAAATTGTTGAACAGGAAGTTGAGAAATTTGGAGGCACAAGTTCTAGTTCTAGGAACATGGCTTTTGTATCTGCTCACAACAATACCAGTCCTGAAGATGTTAATTTGGCCTCAGGAGTTAGTACTGCTAACCCTAAGGTTAATACTGCTAGTTCACAAACTGGTCCTACTGGTATTGGTGATACAACCTTCTATGCTTTTCTATCAAGTCAAGCAAATGGATCTCTGCTCTCTCATGATGATCTTGAGCAAATTGATGATGATGACCTAGAAGAGATGGACATTAAGTGGAATGTTGCTCTTCTAAGAATGAGGGCAAAGAAGTTCTGGCAGAGAACAGTGAAGAAGATCACCATCATTGGTGATGATACAGCTGGATTCGACAAATCAAATGTGGAATGCTTTAACTGTTATAAGATGGGGCATTTTTTTAGGGATTGCAGATGGCTAAAGCAACATGACAACAAAAGCAGATGGAATAAGAGTCAGAAGGATAATGGAAATAATATGATTGTGGAGGAGCCTTCTTCAAAGGCTACGGTGGCTATGGATGGTCTTGGCTATGAATAGAGTTTCATGGCTGATGAGGAGGAACCATCAACAAAAACAGTAATGGTGGCTACAAAGATGGCACTTATGGCTTTCTCTGACTCTAAGGTACTTTCAACTAAAAGTTGTTCAAAATCATGTTTCGCCTTAAAAGAATATGAGTCCCTTAAAGAACAATATGATAAGTAGAGAATAAAGCTAAATCAAACTAGTTATAATCTTGCAAATCATAAAAGAGGTTTAGCTGTATTAGAGGAGTAATTAGTGCATTACAGACAAAATGAGTCTGGTTTTTCTGAAAACATTGCTTTACTTCAACGAGAAATTTCTCATAAAGATGTTGAGATAAGTATGCTTAGAGAGCAGGGTACGGTGGCTGATGGCTCAAGCCATTAGCGATGGCACCAGTCGATGGCGCGATGAACCACACCGGAGCTCAGCTGGTGGGCTGTGGCGCCGTAGCCACCAGCTCACGCGAAAGATTTTTTTTCCTTCTTTTTTGTTGGTTGTGGTTTGCTTGTGGTTTTTTGTTGTTTGTCGTTTGTTTGTGTGCGTTTTTCTTTCTGCTGCAACTACCAAAAGAAAGAAGGAAGAAGATGACTTTTGAAGAAGATGAAAATTAAAGACCAAAAGTAAAATAAAATAATAGCCTATTTTATCCTTTACAACTTCCGAGACATACAATGCTGTTTCTTTTTTCTTGTTTCTTTTTTTCTCAAAAAATTGATATATGTTAAACTTAACTATTGAATTATACTAGTACTTATTTTAGGTAGATTATTCCACAAATAATAAGATTGTAGGCTAAGTACAAATAAAATACAAGTAGGCTAAGTTTCGAGAAATAAACTGATATTGGTATATTTGTGTGTATATATTTTTTAACATTTTTATGTATTTTCTTGTTAATGAAAATTGATTTTTAGTTTAATGTGTTGTTTTATGAAAAAAAAAATAATAATAAAATAATAATAATAATAATAATAATAATAATAATAATAATAATAATAATGTGGGGTCAAGGGGTGTACTATGGCACCAAATTATGATGTGATATGAGGGAGGGGTGTTTTTGGTGTTATGATAAATTCTGGTGTTATGGAAAAAGATGCTGAGGTGGCACAACTTTTCCAATGGCACCACCTTATGGCACCAAACGATACCTTATGCTCTTAGAGAAGAATTGGAAAAGATTAAAAAAAAGCTAAAGAAAACATACAAATCAGTGTAGACACTCTAGAATATACATCTAAAGGGGTTTTTAAAATGCTTGAGGGTCAAATTTTTAATAAAGCTAAATCTGGTGTGGGATACAAATCAGTTTCACCTCCATTTAGGGGTGTTCCTTCACCTTCAGGTATTGACTTAGCACACACTAAGACTAAAGAAAATGTGAGTCTAGAAAAGTATGAGGTCAATGAACCTTTTGAAAGTGGTATTGATACCTCATTGATTGAGAAAAATGAGTCTGAGGTAAAAATAGATGAGAAAGTAGTTAGAGCTGCTGGTCTTCAAAAGGAAACTGCTAAGCCTAAAGTTGAAACTGTTAGACCTAAGAAGGAAGTAAAACAAGTTACGCCAACAGTTAGATATGCAGAGTTGTATAGGTCAACCAGTAGGTGTCCACAGCTTAGGGGAAATCAGAGAAACTGGAATAATCTCAAGTCCCAATAACTAGGCAATGAGTTTGTTATGTGTAATAAATCTTGCTATGTTTGTGGTAGTTTTGACCATTTTCAAGCTGAGTGTAATTACCATCAAGGGAAAAGGATGGTAAATGGGAATTCAAGGGTAACTGGGTATGCTACTACAAGGGTAAACACAAACAATTTTTCAAGAAATACTCACCCTAATGTAAACAGTAATATGATTCCCATAGCAGTCTTGATGAATTATGGCATCAAACCTTTAAGTACTGCTAGACCAAACCAGACTGCTTTCTCAAAACAAATAGTCTCAAGTCCTAAACCAACTTCAAGTTTTTATAAACAAGCACAGAGTATTGATTGGTCATTTAGTAAGAGAACTGTGTTTAAAAATAAGGTTTGGAGGCAAAAAGTAAGATCTACTAGTCCAACAGTTTGTACTGGTAGGCCAGTAGTTAGTACTACTAGGTCTGTGGGCACTGTCAGGGGAAAATGGGACCAATGTTGTTAAGGCCTCAGCATGTTGGAAATAGAGGCCCTCCAAATCCAGCAATGCATTAATAACTATGAAGAAATACAATTACATTGATGCACGAGGCAGATCCAAGTCAGTGATGGCTTGGGTCCCCCAAGGAAACTAATTTCCTTTCTTTTGTATGCAGAGACATTCAAATGATGAAGAAGATCAAGGATACTCAGATAGTGGATGTTCCAGGAACATGACCGGGAATATGTCCTGCCTTTAAGACTTTACACCTTTGGATGGTAGATATGTTTCTTTTGGTGGTGGTATAGGTGGAAGGATTATCACTGGTACAATCAAGACTGGTAATATTGATTTTGAAGATGTGTATTATGTGAAGGAGCTAAAATATAATCTCTTTAGTGTCTCACAAATGTGTGACAAAAAGAAGTTTGTGCTTTTTACTGACACTAATTTTCTTATACTAACCCCAGACTTTAAGTTGCCTGATGACAATGAGGTGTTGCTTAAAATTCCTAGGAAAGGAAATCTATACAGTGTTGACATGAAAAACATAGTTCCTAAGGAGAATCTTACTTGTTTGGTTGCAAAAGCATGATTGGATGAGTCCATGTTATGGCATAGGAGACATGGTCATATTAACTTTAAAATCATTAATAAGATTGTGAAAGATGGTCTGGTTAGAGGATTGTCTCAAAAATGTTTTACAAATGACCAAACCTGTGTGACTTGCCTTAAAGGTAAGCAAAACAGAACTTCTTGTAAGCCCAAGACCCAAAACTATATTACTCAACCTTTATACATGCTTCAAATGGACTTGTTTGGTCCTACATCTGTGAGTAGTATACAGCATAAGAAATATTGTCTTGTTATTACTGATGATTATAGCAGGTTTACATGGGTTTTCTATCTAGGATCTAAGGATGATACTTCCAGCATTCTTAAGACTTTCATTACATAAATAGAAAACCTAGTTGGTAAGAAGGTGAACATCATCAGGTGTGATAATGGGACATAATTGAAAAATAGATTTATGGATGACTTTTGTATGGAAAAAGGTATTAAGAGAGAGTTTAGTGTGGCTAGAACTCCTCAGCAAAATAGGGTTGCTGAGAGGAGAAATAGGACTTTGATAGAAGCTGATAGGACCATGTTAGCTGATTCAAAGCTTTCAATGACTTTTTGGACAGAAGTAGTTAATACTGCTTGTTATGTGCAAAACATGGTTTTAGTAGTTCATTCTCACAACAAGACACCTTATGAGCTTTTTAGAGGTAGATCTCCTACTTTAGATTTCATGAGACCATTTGGATGTCATGTCATTATTCTCAATACCTTAGATTATTTGGGTAAATTTGATGGAAAATCTGATGAGGGTTTCTTTGTTGGGTACTTTATGGTTAGTAAAGCTGTTAGAGTATAATCTGAGAACTAGGAAGGTAGAGGAAACCCTGCATGTAGAGTTTTTGGAGAATAATGATAATGTTGTAGGAGAAGGTCCAAAGTGGTTGTTTGATCTTGATTCTCTAACCCAATCTATGAACTATGTACCAGTAAATGCAGGTAAAAATACTAATGATTTTGTAGGTCCAGAAGAGTATGTTGATATAGATGAACCAAGCATGAAGGAAGAATCTGATCATGATCATATTATGGTGCAAGTTTTGAAGGACAGTTCTGAGATTGCTTCTTCTTCAAAGACTGATGATCCACCATCTCCTAGTGTTGTTTCAAAGGAAAATGATGTTGGTGTAGTCAATATAGATGATTTAGACACTCAGAACAAAGAGACTCCTGAAAGCAGTACAAATGGAGATGGTACTGCTATGCCAAAAGATAGTACTGCTGGGCAAAATGCTAATACTACTGAACCAACAGTTAGTACGGCTCCACAGACTGATCTTTTTGTTGAGTTTGAAGCTGATTTCAACAACATTCCTCTCACATATGATGTTTTCTCTACTCCCCAAACAACAATCCACAAGAATCATCCTCTAGGTAATGTTATTGGAGATGTGCATTATGGTGTTAAAACTAGAAAACAAATTCAGAATGCAGATCAACAAGGATTTCTTATTATTGTATATGAAGAAAGAAATCATGAAAAAGCAAACATTTGTTTTTTTTGGATGTTTCCTCTCACAGATTGAACCCAATTTTTTTCTCAAAGCTTTGGAGGAAGAAAGCTGGGTGGAAGCAATGCAAGAGAGCTCTTGCAGCTTAAGATTCAGACGGTTTAGGTTCTTGTAGACTTGCCTAAGGGTGTGAGAGTGATTGGTACAAAGTGGGTGTTCATAGTAAAGAGAGATGAAAGAGGGATTGTGATTAGAAATAAATCAAGGCTTGTAGCTCAAGGTTATACACAAGAAGAAAGAATTGACCATGAAGAGGTTTTTGCTCCTGTAGCTAGGATTGAAGCAATAAGGTTGTTCTTAGCCTATGCTTCACTCATGGGATTTATGGAATATCAGATGGATATCAAGAGTGCCTTTCTATATGGTACAATTAAAGAGCAGGTCTATGTTTCTCAACCTCTAGGTTTTATTGATCTTGATCATCTAGACAAGGTGCACATGGTGGTGAAAGCTCTTTATGGATTGCATCAAGGACCAAGAGCCTGATATGAGACTTTAGCTACATATCTATTGCAAAATGGATTTCATAGGGGCAAGATTGATCAGACTTTGTTCATCAAGAAGCACAAAGAAGATATATTGTTTGTACAGGTTTATGTAGATGATAATATTTTTGGAAGCTAAGAGCGAGGTGAGGAATCTTGTGGACAACTAGGATGAAACATGTGAACTTCATATATAATCCTTTACTACTTTTTTGGTTGATCGTCCTTGTCGAATTTGGAGGACAAGGCGGCTGCAATATAAGAGTACACATAATATTGATTAGAGGTGAAGATTCGTTCGATAGTTAAAGTTGACGTGTATGCTTTCTATTGGTTTACATTATTCCTCGCCTCCCACTCTAACCCATAGGAAAATTGTGATTCGATAGATATAGATGACACGCTTTGTTGATATCATTAACTAACAATTACTGAATTGAGAACAAGGGATATGACCTGGATAAAACTTTAACGATTAACTAAAATGCCTTAAGTTGATATTTACAGCGAAGAAACAACAAAACACGCATAAAACACTCTTACAATCGACTCTTTTCATATATAAAAACACTCAAACTAGCTTCACAAGCTAATCTTTCCTTCATTAATAAAGAGAATAAATGATCAAACGAGAAGTCCTGCAAAATTAAATGATTTAAAGAATAACGTGTAAAAAAATCATACTAACTAGCAAG
Source organism: Chrysanthemum makinoi (assembly GCA_910596185.1). Taxonomy (NCBI): domain Eukaryota; kingdom Viridiplantae; phylum Streptophyta; class Magnoliopsida; order Asterales; family Asteraceae; genus Chrysanthemum; species Chrysanthemum makinoi. The sequence continues at coordinate 36,975,624 of OU343223.1, forward strand.
ATACCTGCGCGTTGTGGCGGCAGGTACCCTGTAATTAAAGTCAATACACCCACAAAATAACAATGACGAGCTTATTAACCTGATAAAAACAAGAAAAAAATGATCCATGTCTGGCCCGATTAATCCATTTTTATCGATTCTGACGATCCTCTTAGGTTCGTTTTCAGACGGATTTTATTGGCCAGCCGAACCGGCAGTGACTCTGATTCCCGGTTAAACGAGTTGAACCCGTTGGCCCGGTCCGGTTTTTAAAACCATATGTGCTATCTACTTACTTTCATATAAATTGTATGAAACTTTGTGTGTTTTATTTTGTACAATAACATATATTTGTCATTGTAGGGGTGTTTTTAAAAGAGCATTTATTAGGTATTTATTGGAGGACTGTTACAAGTATACAAATTTAAGACACTTAATTCTCGAGATGTAACTTCATTTTCTATTATTAGTAATTGTGTTGTTTAAAATTTTAAACCTTCCATTTTGAGAATATTCCAAATATATTATAAATTAGTATAGATATAGATGTTATTAAGTTTTTCATTAATTTGTTTATAAGTGTGCATATTAAGACAATCTTATTTTGTTGTATTCTTATCATACCATAGATCTAAAAATAAATGGTCAGGATTATCACACATATAAAATTTAGTGCCTATAAATGTCACACCCCCAAATTACCTGTTTTGCAGCGGAATGGAATTCCTGGGGATTGACTGTCATAGCATCACAATCACAGTTATATTGAACGACCTAAAGTGTCGTTTGAAAAATACATCGTTTGATTTAATAAAATAATCAGAGTTACAAAGATAGGTCCCAAATGAAAGTTACTATGCACGGAAAATAAGTTTAGTACAAGTCAAACGATGTTTATAAAGTTCATAAAACCCAAGTGTGACGCGTCGTCACCGCGACTCTAGGATGTGTCCAAATGCATGCCATGAATTGAATGCCATAGATACCTGAGATAAAACATGCTTAAAAAGGTCAACACAAATGTTGAGTGAAATCCATAGGTTTAAGTAATTCGTTTGAACACAATCATCGTAGTGTGAGTTAAATGGTTTCACACTCATCGTTGAAAACAAAATCGTATTTATTTCACTAAGTTCATGACACCAAAGCGTAACATCGCACCAATAAAAATTGGTAATCATCGCTTCATCACGCTTCTAATAGGTAACTTGCCAAATTACCTTACCGTTCAAATATAGCGCTCGATTTCCCTAACGGGTCAATAAGAGCGCGGAGTGTTAATTCCAATAGGCCTATTCACAATATTCGCGCCACCGCAGTGACTAATGGTTCTTGATGTAGGGACTTCGAACATGGCAAATACTTAGTGACAATAAAACATTCGGATATAGCATACAGTTCAAAGCATTTGTGTTCGATTAAAAATGTAGCATGTATCTCCCCAAGAGTTTGTAAAATGTTAAAAGAGTAAAAGAGGGGCTATGAACTCACCTGTTGCAATGATTACGATGACAAAAGTGGGTACAATCAAATATAGCGGAATCTCAAAATGACCTATTATGAATAATATGATATGTAATGAGTTGCAATGTAATGTTATGCATGCATTTCGGATGTTATTTATACCATTTGCGAGTTTTTGGAAAAATAATAATTTTCGTTTAAAAATACTTTTGACGTCTTGACCAATCTTAAATCACTTTACAAGTATTTACGTCAAATTGTCATCCTACAATTGTTTCGTAATGATTTATAGTGAAATATTAACTTTTCGTCGTAAAATAATGTCGTCGGAAATTTCATGAAAGTGACAAAAATGGCTTCAAAAAACTAGTCGTAAAATGGTGTACGTCGCACATTAGGAAACGAACTCGACGGTTTTGGAAAGTTTGTATCGAAATCTAGAAGTTTTAGTTCATGAGTTTTCGTCATAAAGGTCTCGAACATAAAGATAATAGAGGTTAAATATGGTGATTTTAGTTACCGTAACACTTATCTCGTAAAAATAATATAGTTTTTCTAAAATAATAGTTACGGCAAGTTTATGAAAACGTGTATATCTTAGTCGTTTCAAATCCGTTTTCTACGTATTATACGTCCTTAGTTTCGTATCAAAGTATACTAATATATTTTTGATAAGTCGAAATAATTTGTAAAGCTTAAGACTCGTTTTTGACTCGAATAAAGTAAAAATAGGTTGCTGAATTTTCAGAAAAATATATATTTCGTCGTCAAACTTTAAAAATTCATAACTTCTTCGTTATAACTCCGTTTTAATCCGTTCAAGCGGCCACGGATTCGTTTTAAAGTATATTTTCTAAATATCAAGGCCAAAATTTCGTGCCTACTGTCGGATTTTCCAGAAAATCAAAACAAGGACAGACCTCTTTTTATACGTATCGAAAATAGTTTTTCTCGTACCAAACCTATTCTAATCCCTTCAAATCAACTCCAAAGCTAGTCTAATCCTACCATACACCTTCTTAGGGTGTCATGGGTTCCTAAACATCATCAAGACCAAAGTATACCAAGGGGATAATTATAGGATGACTTTATATATATATATTTCTAAAAATCATGTAAAAATGGTATAAACAACACAAATCATGCATGCTTGCTCCAAAAATGAAGAGATACTTATGAAATGAAAAGGAAACATGAAAATGTAAATGATATGCTTACAAGTTAATATGATGAGTGCAGAAAAGAACAATAAAACCCAAAACACGAGATCGATTATGAGAATAGAGATTTGATCTAACTTGTGAATTTTGAGTGAATGAAATGAGTAAATGGAAGAGTATGGATCTATAAAATCAATGAAGAAAATTTTACACCAACTAATTAATGCCACCCTCCCCTTGGTCGGCCAAGGGGGAGGGATTTGTCAAGATATTATATTTTTTTTTCTCTTTTACTTGTATATAATTTGTTAAAAATGAATGTGTAAGTAAATATGTAAGTAGTAATAACTTGTAAGGTTTTGGTAGCTTTTAGGTACAAGTAAATTTTTAATAGATCAAAATAGAGTATATTGATATTATAAAAATTGTAAAAATACTTTCCTTGTGAAATTTGAGTGATATAAAAATTTTCGTGTCGTTTTTAAGTAAAACGTCGTAATAATATAATTTTAACGATTTATATACGAAATAAATTTAAAACACTAGGTAAACTAAAAATATAGTTTTTATAAACTAATGTAAGTATAAAAATATGTCGGGATCATTTTTGAAGGTAACGGATTAAATATTCAAAATAATAACTCACGCGATAACGTTTATTTAATATTAAATTTACGCGTTTAATGTGAAATGCAATGTCATGAATGAACTAACATGATGCAAATGTTGCTAATGAAATGTAGACTAAACTTAGTCCATATGAAATGTTCGTGATGATATGATCATGAATTCGCGCTAAACCATAAAGGTTACGCAATTTGGAACACGTAAACCTAGTTTACTTATAAATGTTGAAATTGTAAAGCATGAATTGTTTGGTGAAATGACCAAAGTACGGGTTGTCACATTCACCATCAAAAGGAATTCACCCCCAATTCAGTCGTTGTTAGTTTATCGAATCTTTGAGTTTGTGATGAATATCGAGGAGAGGAGACATGGAGAAGTGTCGTTACGGTTATCGATGATTGAGAGTGTACAAAACATCGTAGTAAAGAAAATATCGGATGAATCTCTCATAAGCAACACTTTGACTTTGAAATATGTGAAGATTTTGCTTGCACTAAGATTTATAAATAACCGCTCCCAACATAACGTGATCCCTCCAGAATTAGACATAGTTAGCTAGGCTATGTATAATTAAGGAACGATGACGTGACGTTCGGTTTAGTTGTTATAACCCTCAATGTTTACAAGGATTTAAACCGTGTCGTTACAATGATAGTTAAAGTAAAAGGAATTAAAATTCTCGTAGTATAACAAATCGGAAAGAAAATAAAGTACGATAGATGAGAATATTTGGGTCTAATTGGTTCGTCCGGTGTTTTTCTAAATCGTACCACGCCTTTCCAAGACGGGTCCTTGTGCATAATTTGTTGCCCACCAGAGGTTCTAATGGTTTGCGGCTTATGGGACATATTTCCAAAATTTGCATCGTATGACGAGGTAGCTTATCTAGCTATATGTTGTTACTTGTAACTGATTCTTGATTTGTATGACTTCTTTGTTTGTTTCATGAATGGGTTATGGACTAATGAATCGGACTTTCCTGATTTTAATCCTTGAATAAGTGATTGATTACCTCAACCTTACAGTGTCTCAATTGGTGTAGTCAATATGCTCCTGAACTAACTATTGTTGCAAAGAAACTTATCGATGGAGAATGATTTACCTAACCATTTCTAAAAGTCATACTGGCTTGAGCATATTATCTAATGTGGAAATTGCTCTCTAGCTCTAACCATTGAGCTGAGGATAGTAGGCGGTAATCATGTCCTAGTAGGTTTCATGGAAATCTGAAATGATTGTCGCAGCTTAAGGTGAATCAATAGCTTATAATAGGTACAACTTGAATTGACACCACGTGTCTCACGTTAGATTTCAAAATGTTAAATTTGTCGAAAAGGACCTTATTGAAAAGAATAGATTATAGGCAACAGTTGCGATTTCCTCGTGTTTCTAGTCCTATCGAAGGTCACAACCTGAGTCTTACTTGCCTAAGGTGCTTAGTCTCTATGACTAAAATGTTTATTGTTTGATTATCGAAGTGTTTCCATGCTCCATGTTGAAAAGTCACACGCCTTAAATATTTAAATGAGGTGGTGTAGTGGTTGGTTTTCAAGATTTATTCCGATATTGAGTGCTTCCAAAAATAGTTCATCACTAATATTGCTATCATGCTAGCAAGAAAATCGATATCAGCTCAAACTATGTCGAAGAATGTTTGTTCTAGTTTCACTTGTAGATGGGGAGTCATTGATTGTCCGACATGTTCACACCTGTGGCATCTCTTGATATGGAAGTGAGGTTACTTGGAATTTCTAGAGAACACAATGCCTTAGGGAAAGTTTATATCGATAACCTTAATTTAACCATATTTTCCTTTAAGGGACACTCATTGTAGGAAAGTTCACCTATTGTTGAAGCTATGTTTTGTGAAATGTTCTGTAGTCTCGATTAGAATATTTGATTTATCCCTATAGTGTTGTTTAGTGTGTATTCGCTTCATACTAAATCTCGTAACTCTCGTCTAACTAATACTTTTGGAATGATAGAGTTTGGATTCTAATCCAAAATAGTGGTTCGGAAGGTCTCGTGATGTCTTAAGATTTTTGTTGAGTTTTGAATCATCCTACCACCTAGTTCTAGTCCTTGTTGGTAATTCCAAAATCCTTCCATTGTTTTCTTGTATCGAGGAATCCTCCTCACAGATGGTATAGGAAGTCTTTCCTAAAAGGTCACTCGTCAAATCCTAGCTTATCGGTTGAATGAGAGATAAATAGCGTAAGTATCTATAGAGTGTTAACAAAAGAAATGGTTATGCACGATTTATCTGATTATAAAACTTTGCTTTTAAATGAGAATTGTTTTAGGAAATTTGAAATGATGCTTGTTTTTGTTGAAATGGTATTATGTTCCTCCGAAGTTTTAGATGATGTTCAACGTTTTGTTTTGTAATATAATGGCTCAATGATTTTTCAGAGTAACATGAAAATCGTTTCGCATGAGGATATTAAATCGTTGATAAAATGACTGAAAACCAATTGATAAGTTGGTAATAAAACAACTTGCGTTAAAACTTTATGAAACAACGTTTCTAAGATGGTGATAAAATAGTTCAAAATAAAATCAAGTGAAATAATTTCATGAAATAGTAAAGGATAATTTGGAATAAAATTGGTTGGATGGTTTGTAGGATACATAAGAGAACCTTATCGAAAGTAATAATCTACTAATTGGTCGAGAATAGAGTTGGCCTAACCCCTAGTAAGATAGTGATGTATCGTCGTGAAATGATGGAGAATTGGGCAATTGGAGTAAGGAATGAAATAAACAAGGTGGTGATTATCGTAGAGATAATAAATGATAAGGATTACGTTAGCTAGAAAGGTGCTTATCATCTGTTCCTGTTGGTGGTCTAATCGTGTTTCAAGTGTAGGAGTAGTAGACGGTCTAGCAACAATAGCCCTAGAACTCTCACAGTCCTCAAACCTATGAGATGGTGTAGTGTCTATAGTCTTAGTGGTAGATGGTAATGGTGTGTCAAATCATGCACGCTTCCCAAGTCAAGTAAGTCGTATATATAAGTATCGTATGAGATGATGGTACGGATGGTGATCGAAATGATAATGATGATGAAAATAATGACAATGATGATAATGGAATCCTTGTGGTGAGTTAAGAAAATAGGTTCATTAGGACTAAGCCTATAAGTTCTACCCAATGGTATGATCTGTTCCAAATGAGTGATAAAAATGTCCTGATTTACAAAGGAATCAATAGTGATCGTGATGTGTAGGTGCAACTCGTCCTCCTAAAAGGTCTCAGTGTCATCGTCTGATGTTATCGTGTTGAGTCAATGATGATAAAAATTATGATAGGGACTGACAAGGCATTCTCCATGTCAAAGTGATGTGAGTATAATGGGATGGGTATTTGAAGGCATCTATGTGACAATCGAGTTCGAAATGAAAGTAAATAACTCGTAAAATGTGCGTATAAAACCGCATGTAAAGTGAACATGCACTTATGATGAAATGATGAGATGCTATGATAATGTAGTTATAGTCTAGGGTCAATGATGCAACCTAGTTCTCTATAACTGTAGCTCTGATACCAATCTGTCACACCCCAAATTAATTGTTTTAAAATGAATGGAATTCCGGGGGGTTGACTGTCATAGCATCACAATCACAGTTATATTGAACGACCTAAAGTGTCGTTTGAAAAATACATCGCTTGATTTAATAAAATAATTACAAAGATAGGTCCCACATGAAAGTTACTATGCACGGAAAATAAGTTTAGTACAAGTCAAACGATGTTTATAAAGTTCATAAAACCCGTGATGTGGCCGTCACCGCGACTCCATGATGTGTCCAAATGCATGCCATGAATTGAATGCCATAGATACCTGAGATAAAACATGCTTAAAAAGGTCAACACAAAGGTTGAGTGAAATCCATAGGTTTAAGTAATTCGTTTGAACACAATCATCGTAGTGTGAGTTAAATGGTTTCACACTCATCGTTGAAAACAAAATCGTATTTATTTCACTAAGTTCATGACACCAAAGCGTAACATCGCACCAATAAAAATTGGTAATCATCGTTTCATCGCCGCCCTAATAGGTAACTTGCCAAATTACCTTACTGGTTCAATATAGCGCCATTTCCCTAACCGGGTCAATAAGAAAGGAGTGTTAATTCAATAGGCCTATTCACAATATTCAGCTCACCGCAAGTGACTAATGGTTCATGATGTAGGGACTTCGAACATGGCAAATACTTAGTGACAATAAAACATTCGGATATAGCATACAGTTCAAAGCATTTGTGTTCGATTAAAAATGTAGCATGTATCTCCCACAAGAGTTTGTAAAACAGTTAAAAGAGTAAAAGTGGGGCTATGAACTCACTGTTGCAATGATTTATGACAAAAGTGGGTAAACTGAAATATAGCGTGAATCTCGAAAATGACCTATTATGGATGATATGATATGTAATGAGTTGCAATGTAATGTTATGCATGCATTTCAGTATGTTATTTATACCATTTGCGAGTTTTTGAAAAATAATAATTTCGATCTAAAAAATACTTTTGACGTCTTGACCAATCTTTAAATCCCTTTACAAGTATTTACGCCAAATTGTCATCCTACAATTGTTTCGTGAATGATTTATAGTGAAATATTAACTTTTACAGTCAGAAATAATGTCACGAAATTTCATGAAAGTGACAAAAATGGCTTGAAAAACTAGTCGTGAAATGGTGTACGCCGTGACATTAGAAATCTAACTCACGGTTTTGGAAAAGTTTGTATCGAAATCTAGAAGTTTTAGTTCATGAGTTTTCGTCATAAAGGTCTCGAACATAAAGATAATAGAGGTTAAATATGGTGATTTTAGTTACCGTGAACACTTATCTCGTGAAAAATAATATAGTTTTTCTAAAAATAATAATAGTTACGCAAGTTTATGAAAAAACGTATATCTTAGCTCAAAATCCGTTTTCTACGATATACGCCCTTAGTTTCGTATCAAAGTATACTAATATATTTTTGATAAGTCGAAATAATTTGTAAGTTTAAGACTCGCTTTTTGACTAATAAAGTAAAAATAGGTTGCTGAATTTTCAGAAAAATATATATTTCGTCAAGCCAAACTTTAAAAATTCATAACTTCTTCGTTATAACTCTGCTCTTTAATCCGTTCTGCCACGGATTCGTTTTTAAGTATATTTTCTAAATATCAAGGCCAAAATTTCGTGCCTACTGTCGGATTTTCCAGAAAATCAAAACAAGGACAGACTCTTTTATAATGTGATCGAAAATAGTTTTTCTCGCATCAAACCTATTCTAATCCTTCAAATCAACTCCAAAGCTAGTCTAATCCTACCATACACCTTCTTAGGGTGTCATGGGTTCCTAAACATCATCAAGACCAAAGTATACCAAGGGGATAATTATAGGATGACTTTATATATATATATTTCTAAAAATCATGTAAAAATGGTATAAACAACACAAATCATGCATGCTTGCTCCAAAAATGAAGAGATACTTATGAAATGAAAAGGAAACATGAAAATGTAAATGATATGCTTACAAGTTAATATGATGAGGTGCAAAGAACAAGATTAAACCTAAACACTCTTGGTTTTTATTTCAAAACCTTAACAAGAGTGTGATCTAGATTGTGAATACTTGAGCTTGAGAAAAATTTTGTGATCCCTTGTACACCCTTGTGAAGAACCGGTTATGGATGAAAGAATAAGAGAGAAAGAAGATTTTTATCTAACTTGTGAATTTTGAGTGAATGAAATGAGTAAATGGAAGAGTATGGATCTATAAAATCAATGAAGAAAATTTTACACCAACTAATTAATGCCACCCTCCCCTTGGTCGGCCAAGGGGGAGGGATTTGTCAAGATATTATATTTTTTTTTTTTTCTTTTACTTGTATATAATTTGTTAAAAATGAATGTGTAAGTAAATATGTAAGTAGTAATAACTTGTAAGGTTTTGGTAGCTTTTAGGTACAAGTAAATTTTTAATAGATTAAAATAGAGTATATTGATATTATAAAATTGTAAAATACTTTCCTTGTGAAATTTGAGTGATATAAAAATTTTCGTGTCGTTTTTAAGTAAAACGTCGTAATAATATAATTTTAACGATTTATATACTAAATAAATTTAAAACACTAGGTAAACTAAAAATATAGTTTTTATAAACTAATGTAAGTATAAAAATATGTCGGGATCATTTTTGAAGGTAACGGATTAAATATTCAAAATAATAACTCACGCGATAACGTTTATTTAATATTAAATTTACGCGTTTAATGTGAAATGCAATGTCATGAATGAACTAACATGATGCAAATGTTGCTAATGAAATGTAGACTAAACTTAGTCCATATGAAATGTTCGTGATGATATGATCATGAATTCGCTAAAAACCATAAAGGTTACGCGAATTTGGAACACGTAAACCTAGTTTACGATAAATGTTGAAATTGTAAAGCATGAATTGTTTCGAGAAATGACCTGAAAGTACGGGTTGTCACAATAAATAGCATGTCAATTCATGCATTACCATAGCCATCCTTGCAATAATATCATCTCTCAATATTTAAATTTCTTAGTTTTTTATTTAGAGAATGAAGAAGTTTTATGCTTCATTGATTATGGTGATGGTGCTTAGCACCATTCTTGTGGTCGAAGTGCAAGTGAGCATGGCGGATAACTGTGCCCCGTTGAAGCTAATCTCATGCCTTTCATCGATTACCAAGAATATAGTACCAACACCAGATTCGCCATGTTGCAATAGTCTGTACGCAGAATCAGAATCGTGTCTATGTAACTATGTGAAGAACCCCGATTATGGAAAGTATCTTAAAATGCCAGGTGGAGGAAAAGCTGCACAAGCTTGTAGCATCACATGGCCAGACCCTAATACTTGTACTTAATCTTATGCATGTAATAATTATTATTACTAAGTATATCGTTTGTGAGTTAATAATAGGATTATCACATCTTTTGAAGGTGTTAGATGTCCTTTATGAGTGTTAAAATGGAGTATGAATTTATTTTTCATATATTGTTATATATGTGTTTGCCTAAAGCTTTATGAATTTATTTTTCATACATTGTTGTATACTAGAAGGGTACCCGCGCAATGCGGCGGTGGGTACCCGATAACTATTTTTGTGGCGAGCAAAAGTTTTTTTTATTTGAAACTTCCTTATTATAAAATAGTAGATAAATGTTTTTCAAAAGTAGATAGTCTAAATTATTAATAGTGTAAATGGTATTCATTTTTATTTTTCAAGTTTTAGCATTAAATTGGTGGTTTAACTATAGTGAGATTTTCTTATAAATAATTCCATTAAAATGTATCATTATTGGAGGGCGGTTACATATGGTTTTAATGAGACTTAAATTTTCAGATTTTACATTCATTTTCTACTTTTCCTTTTATAGTAATGTTTTTGGTCTTAAAATTTTAAGACTTCTGTTGAAGATAATGTCAAGCTGCTTGTTTAATATTGAGGGACTGAATGTGGCATTTCTCATTCTTGGTTAAAGCTTATGTCAAGTGCTGAGCTGATATATCAAGATGGTTTATTCTGAAGGGCTTAAGTGAAAATATGGAGTGTATATAATGTCCTATCCTGATCTAGGGTTTCTGATTTATCTCTCGTTCAGTTTTATATCTCTAGCAATTTTTCTCTAGTTTTCTTTCACACACTTTGTGATTCTGGTTATTATTACAAGATCAAACATCTTTGATCTTGATTGTTTGAGAGTTGAGTGTATTTGTAAGCGAGGTTCTTGTGGTGTCCTTCTGAAGGAGATCACACTTGTCTTTGTATCTGTTTGGTAAGCATCCGTTTGGAGACTTATCTACTATAACCGTTGATAAATAAAATACACCAAGGGGTGGTTGGCTGGGTGTAATTGTATGTTGTTGTGTGTTCTTTACCATTTTTACATGGTATCAGAGCCACGATTATGATCTGGTGGTTCTTGGTTTGATTCTTGAATTAGGGTTTGTGACCAAATTTGGGGATTTTTGGATCTGGTATTGGTATTGATTAATTGAGGTCGTATTCTTTACGGCCGTGGTGTGATTCATCTGTCTAGGGGAGATCCGGTGGATTTATGTGGATTGGAAAATTAGGGTTTCTGAAACCCTAATTTGGTTTTTGGGGGTTTCTTGTTTCTGGTGTTTTGATATTGATTGAGGGCTTATTGGGTGATCATTAACTCTAATTTTGAGTTATTGATTGTCTGGTTTCCGCTGCTGGTATTTGTTGCACTGTAAGTATCTTTTCTCTCTTAAGATCAACAAGTGTTTGGTTAATTGAGTGCAAACGGGTTCGGTTAACATCTTGACCCTCCATCTTGAATGGTGTGGATACCTGCTCTGGCCAACCCCAGTTCAATTGACTGACTCTTTGTTGTTTCTTGGGTGTGAGTTGTTTTTTAGTTATTTAGTCTTGTTGTGTCTAGATTGCTGGAGGATAGGTTTTTGGGGTTTATTGGAAGTTGTTGTTGAGATTAGATTGCTGGAGGATAGGTTCTTTATTGTTGGCGATTGTTGTTGGTTTCTTTTAATTTTGTTTGTCTTGTTGCTTATTAGTTGTTGCTTTGTTTCTGATTCTTGTTTCTTTGTTGTGCTTCTTTTGCTGTCATCATGTCTGAGAGTGATGAACCTAGTGGTGTTCATAATGTTCTAATCAATAATCTTGATGCTGGCAATCCTTTACATATTCAAACTAATGATAACAGTAATACTACTTTAATTCAATTCAAGTTAAGTGGTACTGAAAATTATAGAATATGGTCTGGTGCCATGAAACTTGCTTTACAAGCTAGGAATAAGTTTAGCTTTGTTGATGGATCTTGTTTAAGAGAGTCTTTTATTACTAGTGATGTTTTGACTGCTCAGTGGGATAGATGTAATGCTATTGTTCTGACCTGGATTATGAATTTTGTATCTCAAGATGTTTATATGGGTCTTGTGTATTCTGAAAATGCTGCATCTGTTTGGAAAGAGTTAAAAGAGACATATGATAAAGTTGATGGTTCTGTTGTCTATAATCTGTTACAGAAAATTAATTGTGTTAAGCAAGGTGGCACTTCTGTTGCTGATTATTATCATAGGCTTAACTCTCTTTGGAGAGAATTTGATGCTTTAACTAAATTACCTATATGTGTTTGTGAAATTAAGTGCTCTTGTGATGCTAGCAAAGAATTGGTGTTGCATAAGCAACTTATGAGATTGATGCAGTTTCTCATGGGATTGGATGATTGTTATCAACCTGTTAGAACTGCTTTGTTAACTAGGGATCCTCTCCCAGAGGTTAAAGATGCTTATATTACTGTTTCTAGAGAGGAGTCTCATAGAGGTGTTCCCGAGTCTTCTAGTGTTACTGAGTCTAAACTGAATGCTTCTTCTTTTGCTGTTAAGTCTTTTAATAACAATAGAAGGGGATTTAATAATAATAATAAGAGTAAATTGCAAAAATCGTCCTTGTGGTTAGGCCAAATTGCACGTTTCGTCCTTGTGGTTCATTAAGTGCAAAAATCGTCAGTTTGGATCAAGACAAGCGTTCACTTTGGTCCTTCAACAGTGAAATTTGGCAAACCACAAGGACGGTTTTTGCAATGTTGAAGGACCAAAAGTGAACGTAACAGTGCCAAATTCGGACGATTTTTGCACTTAATGAACCACAAGGACGAAACGTGCAATTCGGCCAAACCACAAGGACGATTTTTGCAATTTACTCTAATAATAATAGTAACACTAGAAGTAATAATAATAATAATAACACTGTTAATAGAGGTCCTAATCCTAATCTGAATTGTAAAAACTATGGAAAGATAGGGCATACTATAGAAAGGTGTTATGAAATAATTTGTTTTCCTCCTGGTTTTTCTAAACCCAATGGCACTTTTAAGAAAAATGGTTTTAAACAAACTTATAATGCTAATGTTGAGGTTAAACCAAATGACAAATCTTCTTTTGCTAGCACTTCTTCTGGTTTTACTTCTGAACAGATGAAGAAACTTCTGTCTTTGATTAATGATTCTCCTTCTGGAAGCATACATGCCAACATGGCAGGTAGGGCTTCATTCTTCAATCATAATGTTTGGTTTAATATGAATTTTTCTAAATATTACTTTGCCAATTCTTGTCTTACTGTTAAGAGTCTTACATTGGGGTGGATTATTGATTCTGGTTCTAATCAGCACCTAACTGTTTCTACTAAAGGGATGTTTAATATTGCTGATATATCTAGTTTACAAATTACTGTTGGTCATCCTAATGGTACTCTTGCTACTATTAGTCATGTTGGTAATCTGAAACTTACAAATAATGTGATTTTATATGATGTTTTAGTTGTGCCTGGTTATTGTGTTAGTCTATTATCTGTTAATAAACTTATCAGAGATAGTAAGATGTTTGTATCTGTTTGGTAAGCATCCGTTTGGAGACTTATCTACTATAGTTGTTGATAAATAAAATACACCAAGGGGTGGTTGGCTGGGTGTAATTGTATGTTGTTATGTGTTCTTTACCATTTTTACAAATTCCTTTAATAGAAAGTCCCAAATGCTTTATAATGTAGTATAGATGTGTTTAACCCAAAGCTTCATTTGCTACATTTTTTAGTTTTCTAGTGACATTTCCAAACATACGGCTCATTACGCCATAATTAATAAAAAGGAATTACAAATTATGATAGTAGAACTATTTAGAAAGTTAACATACAACATTAAATTCGTTATTAAATGATTTCGATTCATTAATCAAAAGGAAATAAAAGTTTAGTTTTGAAAAGAGAAGAGAGGGAACTCTAATACTTTACCAATAAAGGAGTGGAATTTTGAATTTGACTATTCTAATTTTCAAATTTACAAATTTTACAATACTCCAGTTTATTATACAATTTTTAAACCATGTTACCCTTTTCGCAAACAAAACAATATCGTGCCCAATATCATACATATTTTTGTTTATCTTTCTTACGTTTTTTGCATCATTTTCATAACTAGGTTAATGTTATATCATTTATTATACAATGTATGTTACGTTTAAAGATAAATATAAAAGGAGATGGCAAAATAACCAGTACATATAAGGAGATATCACACCAATGAGTTACCGTGTAGCAAAGTTTTCCACAAGTTACACTTTCAAATGTTATACACACTCGCCATAAAAACTATAATTAAGTTTTAACAGTTTAGGCATGTTGCACTAATTTAGTATTTGTATGAAAGAAAGAAAAAAACAATTTTTGTTGCACTAATTTAGTATTTGTATGAAAGAAAGAAAAAAACAATTTTTGTTTCGTCCCTACAGTAGATCGTATATATCTCAAATGAAACTCGACCTTATAATTTTTCGGGTGGTAAATCTCCTTGATGTCACTAGGTTTAAGACATTTCAGTATATTTCATGTTACAAATTGAATAATTTCATTCAATCTTGCAATATTCTAATTAAGTTATTAAAATTGAAGTGAATAATATGCATTAATTTTAAAAGATTTCATAAGTTACTAAAAGAACAATTATATAATACTAGAAGGGTACTCGAGCCTTGCGACGAGGGGTATTATGCAATTAAAATTTTCAGCGATTTTTTTTCAATTCTATTTTTACGATACTATAACTTTACATATGACTACAATTTTAGTTTTGAATAATTTTAGTCAATAACAATTTAACTCATATAAAAACTGTAGATTACTCACGTAATGTTGTTGAAATACATAGGCGGTAGAGGTATGAGGTTAAAGTATCTGACAATAGCCTGTAGTCGCAAGTTATTTTTAAATAAAGACACTGTATCGAATTTGAAAAATCATTTACTTCATGTTAAGAAAAATTTAGTTCTATAAAAATACACCTTATAAGTTTTTATGAACAATTATATGAATTATTAACAATGTTTATTATGTTTATCCCACATAGATAAAATATACAAGTAAAATGGTACTTATAAATATAAAGAAAATCTAAATGTTCAAAAAATCATGTGGAGTAACTTTGTAGAGTATAATTATTATTACATAAATATATGTAATAAATATTAAATCATATAATTAGCACTTAGCAATTTGCACATTTGCATCTTTGCTTTCAGAAAAATCGTCTGATTTTTATAAAACATAGTTTTTTAGTTTTTATGAAAAGTTTTATCAAACAAATCTAAAAGATGTTGGTGAGGTGTAGTTTTGTACATTTTAAGAGGTCATTTAACCCCTAAACTCGTACACATTTGATCATTTATTGCCCTAAATCATTCATATTTTCATTTTAGGTACTTGGGAAGCAAATGATGGAAATCACGATGTTTTTGGCTCGATTGGATGAGAAAACGAAGAAAACAGCAAAGTCACGAAAAAAAGCTGGAAAAGGGCTTGTGATGGCATCACGAATACAACCTGACGCCGTCACTTGTTAATTACGGTGATCAAAGTTGGAAGATTTTCCAAGTGACGGTTCAGCCTTTGGTGATGGCCTTGAGCTGACGGCGTCACTACCAGATCCATGAAGGGTGACGATGTCACAACTTACAACCTCACATCGTCACAATGAAGTCGGTGCGATTCCATCATGATTGTAAATCTATATATACTTTTCGTAGGATTTTCATTATGTGTAATAGGTATTGGGAAGACTTTGGTACACGAATTTTTGCAGTTTTGTAAGGGTTTTCCAGTCCCCAAACTCCATGTTTTATTGAAGATAAGTTATCCTTTTAATCATTCAATATGTCTATGTGTTGTTTGATTACTTGTTTATCTTTTTTTCCAATTAACATGCTAGGCTAAATTAATTAGTGTTTACTTAGGGTTACATGAAACCTAATTATTGAATATTGATTGTCATCTCTTGTTTAATTGGTTGTTGTTGCGTTAGGAGTTAGAAAACTAGCGTCATCTTAGGATTCTCGCGAAGCACGTTTAACTAAACGCCCCACTATAGTGCTATAGATGGTTAATACATTGTATTTATTGCATTAATTGCGATTGCAGACTTAAGAATTTTTATAGAATTAGGGTTATTAACGAGTTTTATACATTCATAGAGTTAGGGACTTTGGAACCACCTTACGACCAGTACTTATGGAATACAACGCGCTAATTAAAACAAGGATGTGACAATTCGACTAATCAATAGGAGATAACTAGGGAGTAAGAATATTCTAAGTAAACACATCTTCTTATCATACGAGTTCATCAATTTACTTTTTCGCATTGTAGTTTAATTTAGTTTAGTTAAAAAACCAAATCTCTCAAACCCCGGAATTTTACTTGCTTTCTAAAAAATATAAAAACACAAAAAAATAATCTTTCTACAACTTCTAGACTTAATTGACATACAATTCAACCTTTACAATACTATTCCCTTAGAGAACGATCAATTCCCCCGAGTCTTACCTATACTACACTACAATGGTTAGGTACACAACCTAGGAGGATTGTAAAAGTTAGACTGGTTACAATATCCGCATCAAGTTTTTGGCGCCGCTGCCGGGGAATGGTTTAGGTTTCGATTTATATTTCATTTAAGTTTACTCACTAGATTCCTATCAAGTGAGATTTTTATTTTTATTTTTATTAGCTTTCTCGTAGTCTATCTTTTCTTCGTGTTTTTGTTCGTAAACCCTATCATTTGCCATCATGCTGAATGAAAATCTCAATAACCTCTACCAACCCAAAACCCGTAGCTCCATTAAAACTCTTGCTAAGCCTTTTGATGACCCTGAAAGGGAAATGCGTAAAAAAGGAAAAACTCCTTACTCACAAGAATCACAAAGAACTTTTATTAGTATCGAGAGCCCTTCTTTAAGGAAGAGATTCCATCAACCCCTGAATATGAACATAACGAGAAACCTAACGATGGCCATGTCCCCAAAAGCCTTAAAGAATATTCATCCCCCACTTCCTCCAGATTCTCAAATACTATTTTCTACCCTAGTGAACAAACCAATGAAGTTTTGCACGCAACTGATATTTGGCTTGTCCAAAATGTGGGTGTATTTCATGGGTTGCTTACTGAGAATCCCATTCACCACATTAAGAATTTCTTAAAATTAGTCGATACAATTCATGCCGACGGTGCTACACAAGAAAAATCTAGGCTTTGATTCTTCCCATTCTCCCTTCAAGGAAAGGCGAGGGAATGGCTTGACATGCTACCCTCAAGGTCGTTGTTTACATGGGATCAACTAGTTTCAAAATTCTATGACAAATTCTTTCCCCCTAGAAGAACTGCAAAAATTAGGGACAAGGTTCTCCATTTCTGTCAAGGAGTAGGGGATTCCATATCTAATTCATGGATCTGTTTTAAGGACCTCATACGCCAAGCTCCCCACCACGACATCAATCTTTGGCCCCTTGTTCAAATTTTTTATGATAATATCTCTCGTGATGATCAAAAGGGAATTGATTTTTCAGCGGGAATAAAAATCTCTAATCTTAGTACGGAAGAAGGATGGAACCGCATAGACGAATAAGTTCAAGACCAGGAAAGCGACTGGGACAAACCAACTTCGGAAATGAGTATCTCTACAACCCCACAAGCGAGCCCACCTACACAAGAAAATCGAGTGGGAAAGCTGCAGAAAAAACTTTTGTATCTCATAAGGTCAAGAGAGATTAAAAGAATGGTAAATCCATATCCGATTTGTGACACTTGTGGAGGAAAACATAAAGTAGAATAGTGTGAGAATGATACAACCACTGAACAAGTTTTTCTTTTGAGCCACGATATTTACAACGATCCGTCATTACTTGTATTCTATCAAGGTGATGATTGCACCCCTTGGTATAACTATAAAAGGAAGGGTGAGAATGATAATGATTCTGATTTTACTAATCGAATCCTTTTCGAAAAGGAACTCACATATTTTATGCAAGAGAAGGAACTTTTGCTTAAAAGGCTCAAGGGTTTTATTACGCAAAAACAACATCGTTAATACAAATAAGTGATAATTCGTTTTCGTACATAAGATTTACCGGAAGTACGGAACTCCCGGGTCGTTCTCCCAACGAGGGTGTAATGGAAAATCGATTCGTTGTTTAAAGGTCGAGTGATTTGAATAGGATAAAAATATTTTGGGTTCTGGAAATTAATAAGAAAGAAACAATTAAGCATGTAAAATAAGAAAGCTAAACACAAATAAGCAATTACTAATTAAACTAAAACATATAAGTGTATAAGTTTTTGATTAATTAAAATGATAATGGTTAAAGTAAAGACAATAATAAAACTAGTAGCAAGTAAATAAACTAAAGTTAACGATAAATGATAACAACTAAAAATAACGAACTAAATTATGCTAAGCAAGTTTAATAAGAAATATATGAAGAAAAGATATACTTGTTAAGCAAATTATCAAGATCCTTAAGTGTGGTTTATTATTTCAATTAAGACCTTTATTGATGAATTAATATCTTTTACAAATAATTATTTTGTCACAACAATTTTTCATAAAGAGATATCAATATCTAGATTAAAACCCAATTATTTTCACGGCTTTTGCCCGCTTAAACAACCAAAATTTCAATCTAAGTAACTTAAAATTACTAACCAATATATTTTCTTTTATAAAACCGCACTTAATTCAAGAAATAATCTACTCAACAAGTATATAAAAAGCCTACTCACTAAGCATAGCAAACCAACACATAGCAATTAATTCAATAAAATAAGCATAACTATTATATTAAAATTTATAACTACTAAAGATTTAAAAAGTAAAGAAAATAGAACCCGGATGACAAAACGAGAGGAATAAAACCACCCGATCAAATAAGCACAAATTAACACAAAAGTTTATAACTTTATTAATCTTATCCACTAATTAGTAAGTAAAGTTTAAAACTTAATTCACCAACAAGCTTAAAAATTAATAAAGCTTCAAACTTTATGTATTAAAAATGCTTAAAGACCCTTAAGCTCCGGCCTTAGCGGTAGAGATGATGATAAACACAAAAAAATACAAACTTTAACAAGGGTTAATCAATAATAAGCACTACTACTAAATGTAAATAAGCTAAAAGTGATCTAAAAATTAAAAAGATTCAAACTTTATAACAAAAACTATTAGGTCTAAGTCCACCCGAAGCTAAGTTGTTCCATCCAAGATTAAACGCTTAATCGGGTATATTTAAGGACTAGATCTACATGAACAAGCTAATAAATAGCTCATTGTTCACTAAAAACTCAAAAAGTTGCAACCTTTATATGAAAAACTTGATAAAACTAATAAATCTAATTAATAAGCTAAAAAATAGAAAATGTGCTCTCAAACTTAAGAGATGTCAAGGCTTATTTGTAAAATAAGCCGAGCTTAATAAGCTCATGCATCTCTTTTGTTATTTGAATCGAGCTAGAGGATGAAGAAGAGAAAAGATAATAAGACATAATAAGCTAAAACTTATAAAAATGTAAAGTTTTTATAAAATAAGTGAAATAAAAACTATTTATGAAAAGTAATAAAGAAAGTTTTATAGAAGAAAAACAAATAAAAGAGCTTAATGGATAAACTTATAGAAAAAAGCTAACCCAAAAAGCAAAACCTAAATAAGTTATAATAAGCTAATAAGCTAATATAGCTTAATAGGTAAGAAAAGAAAAAGAAAATAAAGAAAGAGATGAGAAGAGGAAATAAGATGCAAAGATAATAAATAAGATGAACTAACTTGCAAGAAATAAAATAAAACTTTTATAAAACTAAATAAGCATAAAAATTACAAGAGTTTTGGTACAAAATACAAATAAAAGAGATTTTTTAAATGAGGTGAGGGGGTGGGTATTTATAAACCCCCAAGTTACACTTTGGCCCCTAATAATATTTCATAAAGACCCCTAAACTATACAAATCTTGGCACAAAAATCCCCTCTTTAAACTTGGTCCCCAAGTATATTAGCTGTAGATTGCAATTGGATTTGGATGGCTTGATCAGCAGCTGGGCTTGGATCATGACTGGACGCAGCTGGGCTTGGAGACTGGGCTTGCGTTGGGCTTCAGTGGAGCAGCTTGGATACTTGGGCCTCGTTGGACATGAGAGAATGGAGAGCAGCTGGTGCTCAAATAATAAAAAGAAAAGGGTGTAAATGAGACTTGAACCCTTGACCTCTTGCTTAACAAACATGTCTCCACCCACTAGACCAAGAGTCTTTTTGTGTCAAGTGTTGCATTTAATTTTCCTTTAAGCTTCTTTTCTTGCTGATCCATTTTTCTTTCTTTTTAAACATCTTTAATTAATTGCAATATTTGTTCGGGCTTCGTTTTGTCTTAAAATTTTTCTTCTCTTGCCTCGATGCTCCAAATAAAATTATCATTGGTCCCGTAACTTCGTGCTCCTTCCATTCTCGTGCTCGTTTTTGTCCATTTTACAATATTCGTTACCTGCACATACATAAACACAAAAACACAAATATTTATGGCTTTAGGGGTTAGTTTTTGGTCTTTTTGGTCCGGTTTTGATAAAGAAAAAGTATATGTTTTCACATATACCAAAAATACCCCAGACGAGAATATTGCCGTGTCCTCACGCAATGTAATCAACTCACGCTTCTAAAAACAAAGATTTCAATCTCTTTCTACTAAACCTATGAAAAGTAGCAAAGATTCCTCAAAAGAGATTAAGAAACCCTTATTTCTAAAAACGCCCCGTTTACCTTTCATTTCTCATATAGATATTACGTTTAAGCACATTCCAATTATGAGTGACGGTTTGTTGAACTTTCATGTCGATTAATAACTCCAACATTTTTCAAACGACACGTTAGGATCACGGAGTAAGAAACACAACACAGCGTGAAGTGACCATACGAATAGAATACATCGTCCCTGATTTTTCACAAGCTCCCAAACTAAGCGTAAAATCGAAATCATTGTTAAATATGATTCTAGATGCTAACACTACCCATGGAAGTTACTTGTGTAATTACCTTTTGCTCCCATTTTCCTATTTTCCTCTAGATTTTTTTTATTTTTGTGAGAAATGAATTTCTTCAAATTTCTCGTTTCGATAACTTTTATTCCGATAAAGATATGAAGCTAAGTCGCTAATTAGTTATCCATCTTCCTCGAAAACCATCAAGCACACAAGAATGAGGTCCACATCAAGGTCCTAATTTCACACGATTTAGGGAGAATATCCTTTTATGGCGACCGAGACAACTCATCTACGAGTCCAGAGACAGAGGCTTTATTTAGACATCTCCCGGATCCGAAGTTTGGCTTAACACTATTTCAAAGACATTTGCATTTTGCAATTTAGGCCCTTGGTCTTTTAAACTACTAACTCAACGAGATTACCGCTTTATCAGAAGTCTTATTATGACTTTGGATTTTCCTCAACCTTTATAGAAGTCCATGACAACGGGGGTAGCGTCAGACATAGAAAACTTTTATGGCTTTGGATTTTTCAACTTTAGTACATTTGGGCTTTAATTCATGTTAATTTTTGTGCCAAACTCCAAGCCCTACGGCTTTTATAACAATAGAAACAATAGCAGCAAACTATCAGGAATCAGTTGTCTATTACACCGAACACCGACAAGACCTTGATGTGTACCCAACCCTCATGGGCAAAGATTCTCTAAAGAAGACAAAGAACTAACTATCGCCAAAAACTCAACATCTCTAATTATTATTTAACAGATATGGGGTGAAACAATTTTGTGGGAACAAAAAGCCATAAGTACCTTCGATGGGCTCTAAAGAGAACCAACTACTCTACGCTTAGCATCTAAACTCATAAGTAACTCTATCATTTCTCGATCTCCGCAAATTTAAAATCCCAAATAATGAGATCCATGGATGCTTAGCCGATAATTAGATTATCTATGGTTAAGGGAACAAGCTAGGGCTCAACACGCCGTCAAGTCGAATTCCATTCCTACTCTCACCAGAGGAAAGTCAACAAGGTGTCAAAACATATACATTAATTTAGCAAATGCTTCGTCTAATGAAATTAAGTCATGCATATTTAAAGTCACTCAGGGAAACTTGCAAATTCTTGGCCTTGTGAGCTAGAATTCGCATTTTATAGCTTCTTGTCTAAGAGACTAGCAAACTTTTCAATCAAAAAGACTTAACAAAAGCTTCAAAATTTTTAAATTTCCTCATTTTTTGCACAATTTTAGACATTTTGTAAGGAAAAACGGAGTTGCACTAGTACACGGCAAAGTGCTAGGCAAAAATCTAATCGAAAGATTACCCACCCCAGACTAAAACGAAACATTGTCCTCAATGTTCAAATGTAAGGGTTCTCAACGCAAATCTAAAGCCATTGGTTAGTTATGCTAATAGATAAACGATAATCGATAAAGATTTTGGATATCGGATTTCCATAAAAGCGTCGAAACATGAAACTCGAGGGGAGAAAAGACAAAACTTCGAGCACGAGAGTCTTCATGTATCGAGGAGAATCCTGGACATAAACAACAACAACACAAAACACGAGAAATGGAAGAGGCGAACCTCCTCACGCCACTTATTAGAAAACATAAATAAGATAAAAGGATAAGCATGGGGTGCCTCCACGAGCGCCATCGTTTTTGGTTACCGAGTCGCTAGCCTGACTCGTCCTCGAATTCATTTGTCCTTGGGGAAGAAAATGGTAGAGATACCAGGGTCAAAACGGTGTCCTCATTCCCGAAAGAATGAGACTGGGTGGGTTGGGAGGGAAAGAAAATGTCGGGCTCAAGCACATAAGAAATAACTCCTCCCAAACTCACATAAGGCATATGAAAGATCGATCCATCATCCGTGGTTTAGCTGGTGACGAAGGAATGATGGATCAATAAGAGAATACTCCAAAGAAGTCGGGATCTTATGGTAAGGCAATAGATGTGTAGGCTCAACAACGAAGGCATCCATTGAAGGATCCTTATCTCGGACAACGTTTTTAGCATAAAGCTCATCTACGTCGAATATCCCGGGGTTGAAAATCTTGTCTTCACATGTGGGCTCAACGGGATAAGTGAGGGTCGACTTAATAGAGGAAGGAGAATCATCATTAAGCAAGCTTTCAAGAAAAAGGACATCTTGATCAGAGTCGCACTCGTCACTCTCAATACCCGGCGGTATTGGATCATCAAGAAATAAGTCGATTTCTTCCATATCGGAATCATAAGGCGGATTATCAAGAATATCGTCTTCAACCACTTTAGCTGATTCATTAATCTCGGGCCTCATTTCTAAATCAATCTCCATAATATCATCAGTGTCGGATTCATTACTTTCTTCATCTTGCATAACATCACATGACGGGAGAGAAAGGTCGAACACGAGATGGGACAAGTGGTGTGCTCTCAGAGCTAGCAATATCCACCACTTCCGTAGTGGTCTCTGAATCGGACTCAAAATCTTTGTTGAAAAGAGGATTAACTTCGCAAAAGGTATAGTCGTCCTTGAATTCAAAAAGTGGATTCGAAAATCCCGAAGTAACCTCGAAATGTCAAGAGAATCACACAAAAACGAATCACAATCACTGCCAGATACATCCTCGGACTCACTTGGGATTGGGTCAAGGCTCTCAACACTAAACGATTCCGTTTCCGGAATAGTGCTAAGAGGCCCGTCCCCCATTATGAGAGAGTCAATGGGATCAACAATTATCGAAGACATAGAATCATCGACCTCTTCCAAAATGACGCCACTTCTCTCAACCGGTGTGAGTGAAGGGGAAGAGTCGGAAATGAAAGGCTCGAAACGGAGGGGTTTCATCCGACAAACTCGCATAATATTCTTTCATTTGGATGGAATCCTCATCATCATCGTCAATGTAAGTCTCGAGCCATCGGGCACGTCTTTCAAGTGCTTGCTCCTCAATTCATATTTCTTCAAGACACTTTTCAATCTGAGCTGCTCGTTTTTCTTCTTCGAGTAATTCTAACATAGATCTTTCGTTGCGAGATGCTCGATCTTCGTCAAGTAATTCACCATATTTCGATGAGGATCTTTTTCAATACCATGTTTATCCATAAATTCTTCGAGTATATTAATACATCTTTGGAAACTATCTTGAGGAATTTGCGGATGTTGTGGTTTAATCTCTTGGTATTGTGGAGGTGGGTCATAAGAATAGTCATAAGGAACTTGCTCATAAACAATTAGATTCTGCATTTTACAATCGGAATTAAAGTGCGGACCTCCACAATACTCACAACAGTATGATTGTTGTGACGGGTTTGGTGAAGTATATGGATAAGGTTCTAACATATTCACACTTTCACATAAAACACTAAAACAAGTATAAGTGATTTTATGATTTAGTAATACATATGTACAACAACTAGTGTTTACATATTTGGGTAAAATATACACATAACTAGTATGTAGTATATTGGGTAATATAAATGGGTAGAAACTTAAGTATCACAACCCATTGGGCAAATACATTGAATGTAGTTGGGTACAACCCAAAGCCCATGACCCATGGATCTTGACCCATAACCCATTGCATGACATCATGCTTATATCATACATGGATAATATCCATAAACCCATGGATCAACCTATACCCAAGTGACCAAGTGCATTGCACTCAAAGATACATTGTATCTAGCTAAAGATCCATGGTTCAACCCATGACCCATGAATCATAACCAAAATACCCATGGGTAAAAGGGAGCGTCCCACGGATCCCTAGCTTAACGCTAGACGGATCCCTTGTGGAAGGACCGTGGGATCCGGGAACAAAAGAGGAGTTTTCCTCTATAAATAGTGAGCCATTTCTTCATTATTTCTCACCCCTTTCTAACACACTTTCTCCTTAAGTGTAAAAGTCACTAACCTCAGATCCAAGAGATCTATGTTTGTAGTTTTGTTTTTATGTGATCTTTTAAGTTCCTCTTAAAGGCAAGATCATCACCTTTGAAGTCGAGCAAGCTCAAGTCCATGAGTTGCCATGCTTCCTCATCATCAAGGCTACTGAAGTCTTCTTGTTGATGATTCCTTTCTTTCTTCAAAGAAGTGTAGTGTTGAAGACATTAGTGAAAGATGTCTCAAGAGTCAAGACGAAGATATTAGTGAAGGGTATCTATCGTCTATATCATAAGCACTTGTGGTAGGTGCTTAAAAGTCAAGATTAGAAGCATTAGTGAAAGGTGCTTAGAAGTCAAGACACAAGACATTAGTGAAAGGTGTCTTGTAAATCTAGTCAAAGGCATTAGTGAAAGGTGCCTTAGATGTACATTCGATATGGTGTGTTTCGATGTACAAGATAGACTAGTATTAGATCCAAGGATATTGATATCCTTGATGATGTTGTAATGGAGTAGATCTCCTTTGGGATTAGTCGTTGGTGTAGTGTGGTAGTAGTTCCTCCATTGCAATGGAACTAGGTGCTTAGCCTAGTACCTAATAAAGGGTAGGCGACGTTGTGAAGGTGTAGTTCACCTTGGAGTGAAAGAACTAGGTACTTATCCTAGTACCTTATAAAGGGTAGGCGACGTTGTGTAGGTGTGGTTCGCCTTGGTGTGAAAGAACTCGGTATTTAGCTTTGTACCAGAAAAAGGATAAGCGACGTTGTGAAGGCTTCTCCGCCATAAAGAGATTGGTGTAGTGCTTACGAACTCTCGAGTAGGTGACTCGGGGAGTGGAGTAGGGCAAGGAAGGTGTCCTTGTAGCCGAACCACTATAAATACTTGTGTTGTGGTTTTGTGCTTCTTACTCTTATCTTTTCATTACTTACCTTTATATTCTTTGTTTATCAACATCCAACACACACATCTAAATAGATTGACATAAGTCGATCTAAATAGATTAAAAGGAAGTTTTAATTGGCAAAACTATTCAACCCTCCCCCTTCTAGTTTTCCACAATTGGCATCAGAGCTTCGTTACCAAGTTTTTGATGTATATTGTACTTTAAAAACTTGATCCGAGCCATGGTAAATTGAAAACTACAAAGAAGGTTTTTCATAAAAACAAACACCATGTCTTTTAAAACTATATGTTTGGATGTTTATTTGATAACAATATTTTTTTACTTGTTTCATTTAATTGCACTAATCTTCTTTGTCATGTTGATTAGTCAAAGCTCATACCTACCAAGCTATAGGAATCGCTTGGTAAAAAGAATACCTTCCTTAAGAAGGTATCTTAATCGCAAAGGAGCGGGAATCGTCTAAGTGACATTTGTTGGGTCATTTGTAAAGACATTCCTAAGTGCGCTAGAGGTATGATTTTCTTTTTATTTTTCTTGATAATTAAGTATGCCTATTTAGGTATTTATATGATTATCTTTTGTGCTTATACATGTTTTACATGAAGCTTCATTAGGAAGCCTTTTTCTCACATACGTGTTTTATTTCTCGTCTAAAAGTCGTGGTATATAAAACTTATGTTTTGTTTCTTTTAATCCAATAATAAAACAAAACACGAATTTCAAAAATTCCTCCTTCCCCATAAATACTCCTACCGTCAATCACTCTATCCTCACATTTTCAAATCTTCCAATTTCAAAAATTTCTCTCATTCAAAATTTCATCTTCCTCTCTATTTTCGTCTCAACCGAAACCAAGAAGGATCATCTTCAATATGATTTACATCGCCCTCATGCTCATCGCCTTAACACTCATCGCACTTGTGTTCCCTATGATGAAGTTCACATACGGAGACATTTACTTTGTGTTGTTAATCTACATTGGGGTTATATACCCAATCCTTTGTATCATTCTTAGTATTGAAATGAAATATTACTAATAGTCTAATTATCTAGGTTATTATGTGTTTATCATTTTTGTGTTATGTCTTTCTTTCGTGATACATTAAAAGTCATGTATGCATGTTAAAAGAAAATGTAGGTTAAATCACATATTTTGGTATAAAAACTATGAGATCTAAAAACCTATGTTTTTCATAAAATCTGTCTCTGTGATTACAGATCTACGGATCCCGGAAGTTATACTAGCCGGATCCCTTTGGTAAAGGAACCGTGGGATCCGTCCTACTGGAAAACAGTTTTTCATGCAAATTAAAAATCACTTTTCTTCTAAAAAGATAATACTCCACTAGAAATATCAAAACCATAAGTGAGTTAAATGTCATTGTCGTTAAAAACTATTGTTAATAAAAATCTAGTAAAAACATTAGATAAATCATAGGTTGATCACAAACATATCTTTCAATTAACTCATGTTTTCTATAGGTTCAACTATGACGCATGAATATGAGTTTGATTTTTCACTCACTAGCGTCTACACTCCAAACATCTCCCTTGAACCCAAAACACCTGGCAACCATGTCCGTGGGTTCAATAATCTCGAAAACAGTTACTTCCACGAAGGACGTATTGTAGACACCTCTCTACAATTCGAAGAAGATATCAATACCTCCTTCCGAGCCATCGGACTAGAATGTCTTCTTGAAATCAACGAGAAGATATGTCCAAGGTTCATAATGGAATTATTCCGTCAAGTTGAACTCGTTCGTAACAAGGATCGCTCTCTATCTCTTTGGTTTTATATGAAAAACCAAAAGTTTACTTTAACCCTTGGGCATTTTGCTCACATCCTCTGGATTCCAAATCATGGACAATGTGCCTTCACCGAAGATTGGTCTCTTGATTCTCTCTTCAACTTTCGTGAAGAAAATAGTCCATATTGTTCACACATACCCTCCCCGGAAGATTTAAATCTCATGATATGCAAACCTCGACCATATTACTCCGATCCAAACATTATCTTCACACGGGACATCCGAGAAGAGTACAAGCCTCTTGCTGTGCTCACATGTTGTACTGTTTGCTAACACAACAACCATACAATCTCGCATACTTCTTTGCAAGGCGAATTGCAAATCTTCAAGGCTCCAAGAATAAACTCATCCCTTATGGAATGTTCTTGACGCACCTCTATCACAACGTTATGCACTTTCATCCTCAATTTCAAAGTCCGTTGTACGTACTTGTGAACAAGATGATGGAACCGCTAAACATATCTCTCATGAAGACTTTCTTCATTATTGATTCCACCAACACTTATCAAACACGTAATGATCCTCCTAGCGAAAACACTCAAGGAACGTAGTAGTATTTCAAATAGGATCAATCCTCTTGTACTCGTGCTTTATCAAAGTAATCCTATTTCCTTCATGAAATAAAACATCTTACATTTGATATCTTAGTATTAGAACTCCTTTTAGACTATCCTTGAGATATAATACATTATCAAGATCATTGCATACCTTTAGTAAAGGTCCTGCTGAGCAGATGAGCGGATCCCAAAGTTTGTACTAGACGGATCCCTACACTTAGGGAACCGTGGGATCCGGAAAACAGAAAATGCAATTGCAAGCATTATATTTCAAACATATCCTTAGAACAACTCACACTAAGCTAAACATAATGTCTTAAGGAAAATTAATTCCTTATCAAGATAGGTTGATCTTTCCTACTCACACATAACTCACCTAGATCACACTCTAAGACGCTTGTAGATCTATCGTTTCATTTTTAATCCATTACTCTTCCGCTCTCAAACTTACACTTCATTTTTCACTTGATCCCTCACATTTAGCCTTAGAAATCTTTCAATTATGGCAAAATAGATCATAAATCATCCTTACCTCAAAATTGATCAAAGTTGATCAAACTCTAGTTTTTCCCATCTCAAAGCTTCTAGGATATTTTCCAAAAACACTATCCTAAGTCACAACCTGATCTCTAGGATCATTTAACTTCAATTGACACTCTCATCTTTAGTGTCATCCTTGCTCATCCATTGGTACTCTTGAAAGTTCCAAATCCTTCCATAAAAGACAATCATTAGCTACATCACTCATTACCTTCAAGTACTTAAGCACCCCTTCATTTAAGACACTTAGGAGGACTGAAACACTCAAGATGATATAGATCTTAGATCTTAGAAAACATCATTTCCACTCTTTCATAGCTGCTGAGAGCCGGATCCCTAGGATTAGCCTAGATGGATCCCTCTGAGGAGGGAATCGTGGGATCCGGATGACAGTTTATGTCAAATCTTGCTAAAACAATCATTTCAACTCATCTTCCTAACTCAAACACTCCATCTCATCTTAAATGAGTTCCTAGATCGCAAACTCGAGTTGACTCTTGTGCTTGTTAATCATCACATTCCAATGAATCCTAGTGGCTTAAGGCTTAAATGCACTTGCCAAATCTCTTGGTTTATAAACCACTTTGTTAAGACCTCCATAGTCATCACTCTCATCCTAACTTTCAGCTCTTTAGAAACCCTTGCAAAACCTCTTGAAATCATCTCATTATGAGGAAAACCCCAAGTAGTAACTTATCCACCAAAGAACCACCAATGAAAAAGGCTCGTGTTATACACGAAATCTCTTCAACCGAATCATATCTGGTCAAGCCAACAAATGATAGGATCCTTCCTCATCCAATCAAACCAATTCCCAAAAGGATAGTACCCACAAAACTACCAATGCCAAACACCACCATACCTCCTAGGCCAAACAATATCATCTCCGCTAAACCATCACCATTGGTTTCTAGAGCTATTTCATTTACATCCCCACTATCATCACCACACCTCTACAATTTAGAGGACTTGCCTCCTAGGCCGTCTCATCCGCTGACAATATTTTCCTCATTAGGAGGAATAATGGTACAAAATCAAGGAGTTGAGTCAACACTTGCTCCGGCTTCCTTTTCGCCGTTTCCATCATATAATCCCATTTGGATTATGAGAAATCATCAAAGTCAACCACCCAACCATATGGAAGTTGACACTTCTCTACCACCACCATCATTCTTGGTCGAGTCATTCTCAAATGCGCCTCCACCAATCCCTCCATCGTTTGAAGCTCCACAAGTCGCTTCACTTGATCCTTCGCATCAAGCCATTTCATTTCTTCCACCACCACTACCTAGCCATGACAAAGATTGCTATCATTGTCAACATGTTGAAAGTTTGATACATGAAGTATGAGAAGACCAATGTTTCATGTTCTATCATCTCCTCGAACGTTTCGACGAGATTAAACCTAAACAAAACTTGAGCTAGAAGATTTTAGTGGTGTCCTAGCTTTAAGCGATAGTTGGTTTAGAAATTCCTAGTCATGTATTTTCTAATTTTCTTAGTTTTTAGAGTCATGTATATCATAACTCTAGTTTTATTAAATGGAATTACATGCTACTTGTTATTTTTCTGAGCATATGATTACTTTGTATTCATATCTCATTTTTGTGATAACATTACTTGTTATATCACCTTTGCTGAAATTAATCAGCTAATACGGATCCCTCAGAATTGCCTAGACGGATCCCTACTAGGAGGGAACCATGGGATCCGTGAGACAGAAAGCTATTTTCTACTAACTTGGACCACATTTGCAGGAAATTGTGAATTATACTTGCTTCCTAACCTTTTTTTTGTAGTTATTCAATTTACACATGAAGACTTTGACATCCTAAAGCTAGGGGGAGCTTTATGTCAAAGCAATACATTGCAAATTACTTGCAATACTAGGTTTACTTTTCATGACATTCCCTTGCAAAATTGCAATCATCAAGGGGGAGCACATTCGTCACTTGGACGAAATCTTTTGCAAACTTACTTGCAAACAAACTAGATTAGTATTACCTTCTTGACGCCCTTACATAGGGATGGACTCGTCAAAGGGGAGTAAAGACGAGATCCTTTCCCGTTACTTGCTCTCTATTTCTTCTCATTTTTATTTCTTTCACATGTTTTTCTTAAAAACGATGTGTTGCTTTCCTTAAAATTCAAACTTTTACGTATTCAAACTTTTACGAATTTTAGCTTTTCTTTAAAATAATTTTATGTTTTGTCATCAACAAAAAGGGGGAGATTGTTAATACAAATAAGCCGTAAAAACGTTTATTTATATTTTACGATCTTCTAATGTTTTGTCGATAACAAACCTAAAATCATGTTAACGAAACAAATAAAATACGTAAATGGTTTGAACTAATAGTTTCTAACATATTCACACTTTCACATAAAACACTAAAACAAGTATAAGTGATTTTATGATTTAGTAATACATATGTACAACAACTAGTGTTTACATATTTGGGTAAAATATACACATAACTAGTATGTAGTATATTGGGTAATATAAATGGGTAGAAACTTAAGTATCACAACCCATTGGGCAAATACATTGAATGTAGTTGGGTACAACCCAAAGCCCATGACCCATGGATCTTGACCCATAACCCATTGCATGACATCATGCTTATATCATACATGGATAATATCCATAAACCCATGGATCAACCCATACCCAAGTGACCAAGTGCATTGCACTCAAAGATACATTGTATCTAGCTAAAGATCCATGGTTCAACCCATGACCCATGACCCATAACCAAAATACCCATGGGTAAAATGGAGCGTCCCACGGATCCCTAGCTTAACGCTAGACGGATCCCTTGTGGAAGGGATCCGGGGAACAGTAGGATTTTTCCTCTATAAATAGTGAGCCATTTCTTCATTATTTCTCACCCCTTTCTAACACACTTTCTCCCTAAGTGTAAAACTTACTAACCTCAGATCCAAGAGATCTATGTTTGTAGTTTTGTTTTTATGTGATCTTTTAGGTTCCTCTTAAAGGCAAGATCATCACCTTTAGCTACTG
Organism: Chrysanthemum makinoi; assembly: GCA_910596185.1. Lineage (NCBI taxonomy): Eukaryota > Viridiplantae > Streptophyta > Magnoliopsida > Asterales > Asteraceae > Chrysanthemum > Chrysanthemum makinoi. The sequence continues at coordinate 37,007,435 of OU343223.1, forward strand.
AAGTCTTCATGTTGATGATTCCTTTCTTTCTTCAAAGAAGTGTAGTGTTGAAGACATTAGTGAAAGATGTCTCAAGAGTCAATATGAAGATATTAGTGAAGGGTATCTATCATCTATATCATAAGCACTTGTGGTAGGTGCTTAGAAGTCAAGATTAGAAGCATTAGTGAAAGGTGCTTAGAAGTCAAGACACAAGACATTAGTGAAAGGTGTCTTGTAAATCTAGTCAAAGGCATTAGTGAAAGGTGCCTTAGATGTACATTCGATATGGTGTGTTTCGATGTACAAGATAGACTAGTATTAGATCCAAGGATATTGATATCCTTGATGACGTTGTAAAGGAGTAGATCTCCTTTGGGATTAGTCGTTGGTGTAGTGTGGTAGTAGTTCCTCCATTGCAATGGAACTAGGTGCTTAGCCTAGTACCTAATAAAGGGTAGGCGATGTTGTGAAGGTGTAGTTCACCTTGGAGTAAAAGAACTAGGTACTTAGCCTAGTACCTTATAAAGGGTAGGCGACGTTGTGTAGGTGTTGTTCGCCTTGATGTGAAAGAACTTGGTATTTAGCTTTGTACCGGAAAAAGGATAAGCGACGTTGTGAAGGCTTCTCCGCCATAAGGAGATTGGTGTAGTGCTTACGAACTCTCGAGTAGGTGACTCGGGGAGTGGAGTAGGGCAATGAAGGTGTCCTTGTAGCCGAACCACTATAAATACTCGTTTTGTGGTTTTGTGCTTCTTACTCTTATCTTTTCATTACTTACCTTTATATGCTTTGTTTATCAACATCCAACACACACATCCAAATAGATTGACATAAGTCGATCTAAATTGATTAAAAGGAAGTTTTAATTGGCAAAACTATTCAACCCCCCCTTCTAGTTTTCCACAAACATGAATTGGAATCTCAGGTTTCATAACACTGTGCTGCTCATGAACAACGCAATAACCCCGAGACAAAGCATCAAGGTCCAACTTTTGCTATTACAACTCGGTCCGAGGTAACTACAAAGGATCCACCATATCCGAATCGGGCCCCTACCACTAGCCACATTGAAATTTCCCATATAGAAGGGGTTGACAAGGAAATGGAGGCATCTGAACCAACACCTATCACACGTACAAACTCCTCACCACCAACTCAATATAACACTCCTACGCCATCCACTCAAATACCGTATCCTTCCCGTTTAAGGAATAGAAAGATTGGAACGACAACAACAAGATGTTTTCATAGTTAAAAGATGCTAAAATCACCAATCCATTACTCGATGCTTTCTATTACATTCCTAAGTAGGGTGCATTCTTTAAAAAGCTTCTTTCCAATAGAAAGAAGCTCAAAAGTCTTGTAACTTTAGGGGAAGAATGCTCTGCTACTATTCAAAATGCTTTACCTAAAAAGAAGGACGACCCGAGATGTTTCACTTTGCCATGTTCTATTAGGAACTTGACTGTAAAAAATGTCTTAGCAGATCTGGTAGCAAGCTTTAATATTATGCCCCATTCATTATTTGTAAAATTACGATTCTTAGGGTTAAAACCGACAAGACTGAGTGTTCAGCTAGCTGATAGATCTGTTAAGTATCCTTTAGGAATATGTGAAAATGTTCTGGTACGGATTGAGATGTTTTTCTCATCGATTTCATGATCCTTGAAATGGATGAGGATGAAGTGGTCCCAATAATTTTAGGAAGACCATTTTTGGCTACTGCACGAGCTATCATCAATGTTCACGACGGTAGATTGACTCTACGAGTAGGATCTTAAAGTCTAACATTCGACATTAAGAATTCTATGCAATTATCATCCTCGCATGATGATGATATGTTGTATTTTGTTGATGAGCTAGATAAATTGGTTGAGGAATAGTTCTTTGAAAGCTCATTGATGGAAAGGGACGACAACATATCATATTAAGTAGAGAGAGGAAAGACTGGTAGGGGTCATCTCTTTCTATCTAGGAAAAGAATCGGTAGAGCCACTTGAGCTTCGTAAACCTGAAAACCGGCTTAAACCTTCAATTGAGGAGCCTCCCACATTGGAGCCTAAGTAACTTCTGGATCATTTGGAAATTTGCGTATCTCCAAGGGGAGAACCAACTACCAGTAATCTAAACTCCACAGTAACACCCGAACATAAAAACAAGCTTTTAAAAGTTCTTAAGGAACATAATTGAGGTAGATAGGGCTAAAACTAAGACAATCTCTAAACTACCTTATCCAACGAATGTTAAGGCTATCCGTAGTTTCCTGAGACATGCGGGTTTATACAGAAGGTTCATCAAGTATTTTTCAAAAATCGCCCGACCAATGACCCAATTGCTTGTTAAAGATGCACCGTTCAACTTTTTAGAGGAATATATGGAAGCATTCGATAGATTGAAAAAGGAGCTCACGCAAGCTCCAATAATGGTTACACCGGATTGGTCCTTGCCAATTGAAATTATGTGCGATGCTAGCAATTATGCGGTAGGGGGTGTGCTTGGTCAAAGAATAAATAAACATTTATAGCCTATCTATTATGCTAGCAAGACTATGAACAACGCGCAGGAAAATTACACTCACTGAAAAAGAGCTTTTAGCCGTAGTCTTTGATTTTGATAAATTTCGACAATATTTGGTTCTATCCAAAACTATCGTGTTCACGGATCACTTCGTGTTACAATATCTATTTTTGAAACAAGACGCTAAACCATGACTCATCCGGTGGATCCTATTACTGCAAGAATTTGATATCAAAATTTGCGATAAGAAAGGGGATGAAAAATTAGCCGCAAATCATCTTTCTCGATTAGAGAATCCTGATCTTGAAACATTAAATAGCAACGAAATTCGGGAAACATTCCCTAAAGAACGACTGATGTTGATTAAGGATGCAGAACCCTGGTATGTTGATTACGCTAATTAGTTAGTAAGCATGGTTCTTCTAGGACATATGACCAGTCAGGAGAAAAGAAAATTCTTTACCGACCTAAAGTATTATTTCTGGGATGAACCTTTCTTATTTCGAAGGTGCACTGATCAAATAATTAGGCGTTGTGTTACAGGAAAGGAGGCAGACAAAATCATGTGCGAATGTCACGGTGGACCCTCCGGAGGACATCACGGAATCGCTACCACCGCAAGAAAGGTTTTTGATGCAGGATTTTATTGGCCGGATATATTCTGTGATGCAAGAAAATTGGTTCAAACTTGTGATGCGTGTCAAAGAGCCAGAAATTTATCAAGAATAGTTTATTATATATAGTGTTTACCGTCGTTTTAATGTGAGGTTTCGTGCTTGCTTTCTTATTGATTTATAGGTTAAATTGGAAAAGAGACATATCATTGGACAATTTTATTATCCTTGCGACAACTGGAAATTAGGGAGCCCATTTTAGGTAACCGCATTACGCTAAGTTAAACCGAGTAGTTGCCTTTAGAACTATTCCGGTTAACCATGACTTGTTTTGATATCGTTTATTGGTTTTTATGATTTATTTTAGACTAAAATACACCGTTGGTACCTAAACTTATTCCTGCGCATAACGATGGGACAAAATTGGGCGTTTTCATCGCTTGAGGTCCAAAACATGGGGTTTATATACCAAACTCGTCCCTTGACCATTAAAGCCGAGGTCAACGTTCCGTTATACTCCATAAAATCCTGTTGTCCTTTTACTATTGAGGGTACAATCGTCATATTACCTTGATGTACTATAACAGATGTCTTGTCCAATTTCCCGCCATAATGTATAATATAACTAAGCTGTGTACTCATTGCTCATCCCCAAACTTGTTTTGGAAGCCTACCCAAAAAACGCTAATGCAATGTCAATCATCAAATCAAATAATCTAAGAAAATAACAAACACCAACCTTGGATTTACTCTATGGCGAATTTGAGAATATCCTTTCTTTGATGACCACTAAATTGAGTAAAATGCTGCAATCAGGAGATATGGTAAGTGTTTTTTTGGTTATAGTCTATTACAATCATATGTTAGTACGATTGTTTAAGTTATTCCCCTTTTAGGTAACTTTTTCGTAACATTGTTTTTGTACATTTTTTATATAGCCGATGAACCAGGATCCTTTAGCATGAGGTTCCATTATGAAGGTACATTCAAATACTTTCCAGGTAGAATATATCAAGGAGGCAAGGAATGCCTTGTTGATTATGTGGAAATAAAAGAGGTATCCGTTGATGAAATGGATGCTCTCATGACCCAAATCGGTTATGAGAATGGACAAACCAATTATTTCTACTTTCTTAAGCCTGGTTGTACATTGGATGACGGATTGTTTAGTTTGCGTGAAGCTGCTAATGTTGATTTGTTAGAAGATGTTGTCAAAGACAATAAGTTGATAGATGTGTATGTGGAAATAGGTAAGACAAGATTAGAGTTGTCTAAAATGTCCCCACAATCTATTAAGACTGTCTTTTGGGAGATAGATGAAAATAGGAGAAAAGTTGGTAGTGCTGCTATTCAATCTTGTTGTAGACGATTGGTGTTAGATGATCTTGATAATGAATCTGCACTAGATCCTTTTATGAAAATTACACAAGTGCCTATGGACCTCAATGATATTGGTGAATCTAGCAATTTGCCAAACATTGAGCTTGTATTTTCCACCCTAGACACATCATTTGCTAGCCAACCTGTTCATAACAGTGAGCGTGCTTTAGTACTTATTGATGAGGACAATGCTATTAAGGAGCCTGATAATTTTGAGGTTAATCTGTTTCGAGTGACTCAAGGGAAGCACTTAGAGAAAGTAGGAAGAGCACTAGTTGATGTCAATAACAGGTTTGAGGAGCCTGATGTTGATGTAAATCTATTACAATTGACTCAGGATAATCATTTAGGTGAAGTAGGATGCGCATCTGTTTATGCCAATAACATGGAAGAGGATCATGTTGTTGATGTTACTATATTACAAGTGAGTGACACTAGTGACTTAGGCAATGAAGTTGATGATTCAATTCAAGCAAATGAAGAGAATACTTGTCAGGAGAATGATGCACAACTTTCTATGGTCCAAGTAGGTAAGAGTAATGAGTTAGGTCAAGCAGGAACAACCAGTAATATAAGTGATGACATGCATTTGGAAAATGATTTACCTGTGATGGTTGATGTTGTCTTTTGCAGCGAGTATGTTTCTTACCGACAGGCAGACTTTGCAAATGGAGTCTATACCACATTCTTCTATTCAGTCGAGGACTTTCCTACTGCGGTGGATGTCAAAACTAAGGTAAGAGAGCATTCAATAGAAACTAGGAGGGAGTTTTTTTTTGTGAAGAATGACAAAACAAGAATAAGGGTCAGATGTAAGGGTTGTGTTCCACTTTCAGGCCCAAGTGAAGGTCCTGGACTGGATATAGGTCCATCTAGAAGTTCATTAACCAGAAGGGGTATAAATGCATTGCTTTCTGGAAAAAAGGACCCTTCACAAATACTCTGCCCATGGATATTGTTTGTCGGCAGGAATGGTGAGACAAGTACATGGTCAGTCAGAACATATAATGAGCAACACACTTGTTTGCAATCAAGGGCACTCAGAGCTTTTGACCTTAACTATATCTCAAAGAAAATTACATCACAAATTGAAAACAATCCACTGGTTCCTGTCAAGTCTGTGCATAATCAACTTACCAACCAATACGAGCTTGAAGTGTCCCTGCAGAAGGTTTTAAGGGCTAAAAACTTAGCAATAACAGCCATCAGGGGTCAATTCAAGCTACAATTTACCATGTTGAGAGATTATGTTCAAGAGTTGCAGAAGACAAACCCTAATACAACAGTTGTGATGAATGTGGAACGACTTGCAGATAAGGCTCTTCCAACTAGAGAATTCAAGAGAGTGTATGTTTGTTTAGGTGCACTGAAGGAAGGATTTAAAGCGTGTGGGAGATCGTTGTTGGGGATGGGTGCTTTTCTAATTCGTGGTCCTTTGAATGGTCAACTGATGACAGCTGTGGGAATTGATAGCAACAATGGTATATACCCTTTAGCTTATGCTTTTGCTGAATCAGAAAACAGAGGATCGTGGACATGGTTTCTTCATTGTTTATCCGATGATATAGCACTTGAGCCAATCTCAAGCATCACTTTTATTACTGACATGCAAAAGGTACTCCCTTAATCTGTTCATGAATTTGAGTCTCTCTGTTTTGAAACAGACAACAAACATATTTGATTTTGTGTAGGATATAAGTGGAGCTTTAAGAGATGTTTTTCCAGATGCAGAACACAAATTATGTATTAGAAGCATTCATGAGAAAATGAAACTTCAATGGAAAGGTAGGGCCTACAAAGAGCATATGTGGAAATGTGCAACAGCCTCAACTCAAGTTGTAAGCAGTTTAAAGCTATGGCTGATCTCAAGAAATTTAATCAACCAGCCCATGATTGGTTAAGTAAGATACCACTGATCCATTGGTCAAGGTCACATTTTTCATGTAAGTCATCTATCTGTTTCAGTTAATTTGTATTTGTTAATGCAGTATAAACAGTTATAATTAATACATGTTTATTACTGTTTATCTTTAGGGAGACTTCTTATGTGTTACTTAATAACATGTGTCATGTGTTTTATGACAAAATAATTAAGAGTTTAAACAAACCGATTATTACAGCCTTAGAATACATCAGGGAATACTGTATGAAGAGGATAATGCATGTTCTTGTGGTGATTGAGAAGAGTGACGGGCCACTAACACCAACTGCACAACACATGCTAGAGGGTAATAAGAAAGAGGCTGTTAAGTATAATGTTTTATGGAATGGGGGAACTAAGTTTCAGGTTAGTGGACCATGGGGTGACCAATGTGTAGTTAATGTTGTAGAAAAGTCTTGTACTTGCAGAAGATGGGAGATAACAGGTTTACCATGTAAATATGTTGTTGCTACAAATTGGAATATGGCTTTAAATGGGCAACAAGTAGGATCTATAGAAACATGGGCTCATCCTTGTTACTATCTTCTCACTTGGGAGGCAACCTGCAAACACCATGTTGAGCCTATAACTAGCAGCGAACATTGGGAAAAATCAACTGTGCCAACAACAATTATTCCACCAAAATCCGAAACAAAGCCGCCTAGCTCAAGAGGTAGAAAAAGAGTTAGGATAGCTCCTGAAAGTGAAGAGATTGTGAAGAATGGTAAGCTGTCAAGGGCTTGGAAGAGTTTTAAGTGTAGTATTTATGGCATTGCTGGACACAGCCGGAAAACATGTCTAGGGTATGGTGGAGCTGAAAGTAGTTGAACTGGCCATAAGGAAAATGTCAAACAAGTGCCTACAAAAGTTGCATCAAAAAAGACACATCCTAAAGGTAACAATGTAGCAACAAAAAAGACACACCCAAAAGGTACATGTGTTGTTGAAAGTCAAGTTAGTGAAGTTCAAGGAAGTGGTGTTCAATCTGATAATCAAGATCAAGCAACTGAAGATCCCATCATACATGATGCATCCCTGTCTCAATCCCAGCAACATCAAGATGAAGCAACAGAAGATCCTAGGATACAAGATGAATCCCTTTCTCAATCCCAGCAACATCAAGATGAAGAAATTGCCGATCCCAGCATGCATGAGCAATCCCAATGTCAATCCCAGCAACATGATCAATCACAGTCTGATTCTCTGCTGTAGTCAAGTGATGTGCAAGCAGTTTCTGCTTCAACCCAGCCTGCTACATGAAGAATGACTAGGCAGCAAGCTGCACTGGAAAGAATGATGGCCTCACCATAGGTCAATTATGTTATGCTAATTAGCTAGACAATGTTTCATCTAGTTTATTTCCTATGGACAAGTTATGTACTCTAAAAACATATGTATGTGTGTCTAACTATGGTTCTCATGCTTTGAAAAGTATGCAATTTTATGCATTTGGAATTATATCCATTTGCATTAACTATGGAACCATGTCATTATTGTGTATTTTTATAGATTGACAAAGCTTGATGTGTGAATAATTTGCATCAAAAGTAACCAAAGCTAAATAGAACCTCATAAGAATGTTGAAAATTAAAAGTCAAACCTAAAAAAATTGCTAACCATCTGCATACCCATAAGGCATTGAAAGTCAAAAACAAACCAAACTGAATACTTCATAACAATGTTGACAATTAAAAGTCAACTTTAATCTTAACCATGTGCATAAAGCCATAAACATACGGTAAACCGATGATAATAACAAGATTCATAACCTTCTGGGACACAACGTTACTACAATTCAAGATAATGAACATTAACCATCTCGCGTCATTACATAAAAGCTAAAAATTTATCCTAATGCATAAACAATCAAGAACAATATCCAACTGAGCACCAGGTAAATCTTCCACTTCTACACATCACCTTGAGCAGCTTCTACTCTTGCCTCAAGCTGATTTCTCCCCCTCAAAAGGCCTGGTATGATCATTCTTGAACGAGCACAGATTTCAGGATCATACCATCGTATCCACCGACAAGAAGACCCCTATTCATGATTATGACAAGTCATTAAACAACCACCATTGTTACAATGTACTTTGCTGCTTGAGAAAACAAACTAATACAATAAATATTAAGACGCACTTACTTCAACAGGACAACCAAAGAATCGATGCCCTGGGTTGGCAGAGGTCCACGAAGTGCGAATAATAGCTTGCTTACCACACCAGCAACGTACCATGTTGAAACGATTATTGTGTTGTAGAAGACTGTTTTTGTAGGATAGTTTACGGATGGATGATAACTAACGACCAAAGCGTGTTACACAGACATATAGCAACTACAAACACTGTACAACGGTTTTTATAAAGTATTCTATAGTGAAAGACGGTTTTGCCCTCAACAACATAACATTGACCTCGACGTTAATGGTCAAGGGACGAGTTTGGCATATAAACCCCATATTTTGGACCTCCAGCGATGAAAACGCCTAAGTTTGTCCCATCGTGATACGCAGGAACAAGTTTAGGGACCAAGGGTGTATTTTAGTCTTTATTTTATTATCGTATGATTCGTCGTATGAATTTTCGCCCTTTACGTTAAGCACTATATGATTCGGCACAATAAAATCCTATAACGAGAGATAACGTAACTTTTAAATCGTAACACAAAAATTGACACATAAATAATCAAAACTCGTGGAAAAACGTAAATAAAAGCGATAGAAAGTTGAAGAAAAGTCGTGGAACACTCGTAGGACAATATATGAGCCCGGGAAAGGGTAAACGAGTTAGTTTTACAAAATTATGGGTTTGGCCCCCCAATTTCCCCTAGGCCGGCCCCCTCCACCACATTTCATTTATTTTGAGGTCACTAGCTCTAAATATAAATACCCCATCCCACCTCATTCACCTCTTTACTTTCAGTCACTAAAAACATACACACCATCCACTTTCTCTCTCTACTCTCTCTCTCACCCACAAACCCTAACCCTAGCACCACCACCATGACCGCCGCCCATCTCCGACCATTTTTCGGCCAAAATCCAGCGAGTGAACCTACACCTCCACCACCATTAGATAGATCTCTCTTTCCTCTTTCCATCCTCATATGGCACGCGCCTAGAAGCCTTCGATAATACCTCCAAATCGTCCAAAAACTATTCAAAAAATTATGGTTTCTTGGTAACTTTTTAGATCGGGTTTGGAAAAGGTAAATGAAGCCTTGTTGTGACTCGTTTGAGTCTTGGGAAACCTCGTACGAGACCTATATGTGTCGTACATGGGGCGACATCTAGTGGGTTTTGATGAACACGGGTCTAAAACAAGTTTATAACTAATTTAAACATGTAAAGTAGTGTTATGGTATCGTGTGTTATGCCATTTTATTGTGTTTTTGCTTTTTTATTATCTTTTCATGTTCTTGGTCATGACTAGTTAATTAATTTGATGAGTGGATGTTGTTTGATTATGTTTGGGTATTGGGGAAACCATTTGGGAGCGTTTGGATGGAGATGGTAGGTTGTACGAGCCACTAAGGCTTCGTACGTGTGTTTGGAGAGGCGTACGAGACCCATAAGGACCAAGGGTCCGGGTCGGGTCGTTGTGGTAACTTGTTGGTAGTTTTTGTTAGTGTTTGGATGAGACGCGTGGAGCTGAAAAGCAAATAAACTCTTACAGGTCCAATATTGAATTTGTACTTAAACCTATGAACTCACCAGCGTTAGCTGACCTTTTAACATGTTTTTCTCAGGTATCTAAGTGATGTTTGGAATGCTTGTTCTGTGGAAGCTTGGCAATGAGGCATTGTTGAAGGATCATATTTAAACTCTGATTATAATATTGCGGACCTATTTTAAAAATCATGTTGGGCCTTACATTTAACTATTTTGAGATGATTGTATTTGGATAATTAAATTTAGGATTGGTTTTTGAACTATAATATGATTATCCTGTTTGCTTTACTTGTGTGATGTACCAATCCAGTAACGCCCCAAAAACTTATTTAAGTCTTCCGCTGTACCGAGATTTTGGGGTGTTACAGATTGGTATCAGAGCCAAGGTTATAGAGAACTAGGTATTCAATAAAACCTAAACTATAACCACTCTTTGGAAAAATTAATCCTCAACCGACGCATGCCAGCCTGCCAAGCCGAAGCTTCTTACTTTGAGTATGGTATGAACTGTGATTTGATTGTTGAGATGTTATGTTTCGGGATATGATTATTTATTTTGGGAGATTATGAGCTTGTTATATGATTGATGTGACTTGGAAATATATATGATGCGTGGATTATGTGATAGAATGGAACTTATGCGTTTTTGTTTAAATGCATATTTTCGTGTAATACGGTACCTTTATTTTAAAGCTTTCATTACGTGATATATGTTTTGGTTGAGTTGATGCGCTTATTAGAACTAGTCATTTTTGAACACTTATACCCACTCTATGCCTTTGTCACAGACCATGCCTTCACTAGCTTATGATGTGTCTGAGGATGTCCTTGCTGCTGCTACTTCCCCAGAACGGACTCTGATGACTGTTGCGCAGAGTGATCCCTATGTGATTGCTCGACATTCTAGTTCCACTTCATCATCATCTGATAACCCTAGCTCATCTAGGCAGCTCACATTGCATCAGGTCTTAGCACGAGCCCAGACTCCTAGACTTACTTGTAGTACGCTTTCAGATGTCAGACGACCACCATCATCACCTATTCACCTATTAGCTCACTCTCTCTTGTCATCACCACCTGCATCACCATGTCCTAGAAGACCTAGATCCCCTACTGTACCACCTCAGGATTCACCTTCACAGAGACGCTGACTCATGGACTCCCCCTCAGTAGATGAGTATGAGGACGAGGAGGAGTATGTAGAGGAGGATGTGGATCCTCAGGAGGAGGATGATGAGGATATCCCAGATGGGGGTACTTCGCCATTGCAGAGTCTGCGCATTCGGCGCATTCTCCAGGACTAGATTCTCCTGGGCAGTCTTTTGACTTTGACTTACCTCCTCACTCACCTGAGATAGGTAGCCCACTAGGTTCAGATATACCATCGGAGATTGCTTCAGAGCCCAAGGAGTATGGGGAGACGGGTCTGATTTGGGAGAGGATTACATCTCAGGGTGTTAGGCTTAGTCAGTTGATAGATTGACAAGTTGGAGTATCGAGGGTTAGTGTAGAGGATTTGAAAGCAGATATAGGTTCTATAGTGTCGGAGCTCCATGAGCAAGTAGGGGACCTGCTGAGAGGGTTCGCGACAGCCCGAGAGGCAGACCGAGCGCTATGGTGCAAGGTATGAGAGTTGGAGAGGGAGATCGTGGATTTGAAGAGTGATCGCGACGCTTAGCGTGTTGAGATTTCATCTCTATGGAGGGAGGTTGACGATGTTAGGAGATCAGTTAGGAGTGTTCGTGATCGTGGCTAGATTGTTTCAGATTCATAGCATTGTACCATCTTTAAACTGAGTAGTCCTTGGTTCGAGATATAGATCTATCCTAGTTATATTGTTAGTATCATTGTTAGGATCGTTTTTGGTTACTCTGTATCCTTTCATGTATTCCACTTCGAAAACTATGAGTTATGGTTATTAGAAAGTGCATCCTTTAGTTTTTATTCGGTCTCAAGTTATGTCATTATGATGTAGTATTATCCTTATTAGCTTGATTGTATACTCGTGCGGTATTCGATGTCCCTTGGAACCCAACCCACTCTTATAGAGCGTGAATTGTAAACATATGAAACTGTTGTTTTAACCTTCATATCAATGGCACCAAGACAAAACCCGCCTAGGACCAACCGAGCAGCTCCTGCTGTTGTGGTTACTCCTGTCCGTCGAGGTCATTGTCCGACCCCGACCACTCCACCTGTTGAGAACCAGAACACTGATAACCTCGCTGTTGAGAACCCGAATGTTAATGACCAAGCTGAGAATGATCCTCTCCCACCGAACCCTCTGCCTTTGAATCAAGCCCACATTGACCAGCTCGTGACACAGCGTGTAGCTGAACTGCTAGCTGAGTCTAATCACTCTAACATCTCTGGTGGAACTCCACCGCTTAATCGAGCTCGAGGTTGTACCTGCAAAGAGTTTAGATTCTGTGGTCCCATCGAGTTTGGAGGAACCGAAGGAAGTGGTTTACCTAACAAGGTGGATGGAGAAAACTGAGTCTGTGTTTACCGTTAGTAACTGTGATGAGGATTCTAAGGTTAAGTATGCGACGTTCACTCTGAAGGACGAAGCGTTGACTTGGTGGAACAACTATCACCGATCAGTAGGAAATGAGATAGCCTATAGCATGACTTGGACCCAGTTTAAGGCTATTCTGATCAAAACTTGATGTCCTAGGAATGAGGTTAAGAAGTTAGAGGTTGAGTTCTGGAACCATAAGGTTAAGGGTAGCGACATGACTACTTACAACCATCGTTTTCAAGAGTTGTCGTTGCTTTGACCAGAAATGGTTCGCACTGAAGCCCTTACGATTGAGAGGTATACTGATGGATTTCCTCTAGCTACTAGGAATGATGTCATCACTGCAAAGCCGACTAACTTTCTTGACGCAGTTACTGTGGCTCAGCGTTTGAGGGACTCTCTTGTGTTAGAAGGAGGAGACAAGGGTAAGAGTGATAAGAGGAAGAGGAATGAGACTGTTAAGGGGAATAGCAACAAACGGCAAGAGACTGCCAGCATGTATGCTATAGGTAATGGAGAGAAGAAGAGTTATGAAGGTAGCAAGCCCTTGTGTAATCGTTGCAGTCGACACTGATAAGGATTTAAAACGTACACTTTTAAGGGGTCATTTAAGCCCTTAATCGCCCACTTTTATATCCGTTACTGCTTAATTTCGTTCCTTTTCACTTTTTAGGTCTCTTGAAGGAAAAATGTTGGAATGGCGCTTATTTGGACGAAAAGGAGTGAATATGTGAAGAAAATGGCTAAAGTCAAGATCAAGACACTCAAGCTGCTGGAGATGCACCTGACGGCATCCCACATTAAAGGCGACGTCGTCCCTATATTTGTGACGACTCAGGAGTGAAATTTCTATTTTACACCTGACGGCATCAGGCTTTGAAGAGTAGGGCGTCACTAAGACTTTTCTCCTCAGGCGGCCTAAATCCAGATTCAGACGACGTCAGAGCTGAAGGCTGACGGCGTCAGAAACACAACGTGACGCCGTCCCAAAGTTGACTTGGCCAAGACGAAACCCTAATGACTGCGATCTGATGGCGTCACAATTAAAAGGTGACGCCATCGTAGTTGTAACTCTATATATAGAATTCGATTTTCAGACTTTTAAAGAGGTAGACTTGTGGAGTAAAAATCTAAAACGATTGTAGTCCGTCTTGGACAGTATTTTAGGGTTCTAATACCCTATTTTACATCGAGATAAGTTATTTATTCCCTTGATTTCATTATGTGTTCGATTGAATGTGTGTATGCTTGCATGTTTAACATGTTTGGCTAATTTACTTGTGTGTTTGCTTAGATCTATGAAACCTAGTTATTGAATATTGATTGGTTGTCTCTTATGTTAATTGTAATTGGCTTAGGAGTGCATGAAACCATCGTTGTGTTTTTAATGCTTGATTAATGTTTGTTGAAAGTTAGTTTATAGTTACTAGTGTTGGCTAAATATCCAAGGATAACCTTAGTGTTAAGTTTATGAATCCTAGAGATTTCGTAGTCATTAACCTTAGGTAGCTTCAAAGAGTTAGGGATAAAAGCATACCCTACGACCTTAGAAAACATAACCCGTTAAGAATAAGGACGTGACAATTCAACCATCAATAAAAGATAACTAGGAAGTAATAGTATCTAGGTATACACATTTTTAATCATCATACGAGCATACTTCAATAGACATAGACTACCCATTAGTTAGATATTTAGATAAGTAGAGTAATCGGTAGAAGTACCAAACCCCCAAATCCAATACCCCGAGATTTTACCCTTAGCTTTATAAAAACAAATATAAAAGATAAAAAATAATCTTTCTCAACCACAACCTTAGCGTAGTAATTTCTCACTAGCATTCTGATGCAGGTTTTACTGACCATGTTTTAATATTTATAATGTCTCGTTATACCTATGGTCTATCGTAATGCACTAACGGACAGTGTACCCGGTCGTGTGTAGTGTATTATATGGTAAAACCAAGGTCGTCCTAAGAGCTATGTGTGTTGGATTAATACTAAGTCTAGGTGTCACAGATTTTAAGTTGATTAATTAACTAATAAAGCAAATAAAGGCAAAGGTGTAATCAATAGAGGAGAGTGGTGTTAACCTAGTTATTCATCCTAGCTAGTAATGTCTACGTCTAATTACTTCCAATTACTTCAGGTAGGGTCAAAGTCGAGAGGACAACATTTGGTCAATTCGCCTTAACCTATCAGCAAAGATGCCACCATTGGAGAAGTCATGTGTCCCTTCATAAGTCCAGTTGTTCCTGGTCCCCTAAGTCGAGTCATTAAGTTCCGCTACATGCTAGACTTCTAATAGTGAGTGCCCGGGCGTTAGCAACTTAAACACTCACCCCCTAATTCTTAAGTTCATCTAAACGGTAGGTGATCAGTTGGTCAAATCTCAAAATTAGAAAGGTGTTGATCCCAGTTGAGCAAACAATCTAATATAGAAGCTGACTTAAACTTGAACAAACTGTTTTATTAATACGAATACTCTGAATAGTATTAGGGTTTTACAACCTTGAAGTGTATCCACTTTAGATATATCTAACACACGTATATCTAACTTTAACCTAGGACCTCCTTTTATAGGCTAAGGAGTCCTTTACAATATACAATACGTAACCTACAAGATAAATATCTTTTCCATATTTATCTATTACAAAACATTAAACCGACATATCTAACTAGCAGTGCTTATATTACATTAGCAGTGGTTACATGAAACTACTAGTCGTGGTTTAACATAGCAGTGGATTCCTTTCTTCTAGCCGTGGTTTCCTTTAAGCTGGCAGTGGTTTCATACTTAGAATAATTCCTTTCATAGGAACCTAAAACCCAACAATCCTCCCCTAAACTTGATATTTAAAACCAAAAACATCAAGTTTCTTTTAAAACCCATACAGTCTACACTTGGAGGATGTATCCAAACACTTATCAGGATAACTTCTCAAACTTCCTCAGCAACCTGTAAGCTTGATAATCAAAGGGTTTCTGCAACTTTAAACCACCAGGCTGTAACATCTGAGTAATAACCCCTGGATGATTATTCAATTTAGGGTAAACACTTTCTACACACATATGAATAACATCACCAGAAACAGTTAATACATGAACTCCATAAGACTGATATAAATACCAACTTGAAACTTTTCCATTGAGGAGTCCTTTCCATTCTGGTTCATCATGAGTGGGTTCAAATATGATCTTCAAATTATGATACACAATCCTCTCATGATAATCACCTGGTATCAAATATCCAAATATGTTCTTGTATAACTTCCAGATGGTCATCAAATCATCTCTTTCCATGTAGTAAAGCATTCGTGAAAACTTAACAAAACCATAACTCTCATCATTGGTTCTCTCAAACTTCCAACATCCTTCACTTCCATTAAGCTCAAATTTATATGAGATAATTTGATGATGACCTGTAAGAGGTAATGAACAACTAACCTATGGCTCCTTCAGTGTAGACAATTTTGTAAGAACCAGTAGTCTTTTCTTGTTTGCTTCAATATCCTCTTTAGTCTCTGACTCGACTTTAAGTATAATCCACAGCTTTAGATCTGTCAGCCTTCCTCTTCAATCTTCCTTGAGGCTTGGCCTTTATTGCTAAAGGACCCTGTAGATCTGCAATTTTCTCAATCTTCGGGAACAATTGATCAATCATAGGATTTGTAGACTTAGTTCCCTGTGAATCAAGTTTGGCTTCCAACATCTTTCTGGCTACATTCTTGGTTAGTGGATAGTCTTTATCAACAAACATGAAGAACTTTTCTTGTGTAGTCTGTACAACATGTACTCTGCAAGGCTGATATAGCATCCAATCAATCACCTCACAGTCTTCCCAAAATTTATCATCTAGATTGGGCTGACACAAGTTCTTTATAGAAGTCCACACAAACTTTGCTAAATCACCAGTTGGCCCAAACTTCCCATATCTAAACTCCATAATCTTCCACAATTGTTCTAGATCAACTTTGTTCATGCTAAACAACAAACATCCAAAATTGAAGTATGTGCTTTTCCATCCATCAGCTCTTGTAATTTCAATCATCTCTATATCATTAGTTGTAATTATCTTCCAATCTTCCATAAGATGAATAGCTCTTACTGGTGTAGGATTAATAGGTTCAGGTTGATTAGAAACCATAAGATACAAATTTATTCTCTCTTCCTTCTCCATCTCTTCATCTAACTTCTGCCTCTTAGAACTAGACTCCTCCTGAATATTAGCTTTTCTCTTTTGTCTATTTTTAATCTATTCTTCTTCTTTCTCAGAATTCATTGGAAGGTGTTGATCCCAGTTGAGCAAACGATCTAATATAGAAACTGACTTAGAATAACAACTTATTAAGTATTATGCGGAATTTAACACTTAACCTTAAGAAGAAGAACAATTAACATTCAACACCTCAATATTATTTATTAATACGAATACTCTTACAGTATTAGGGTTTTGCAACCTTGAAGTGTATCGATCTTAGATATAAAACTTACATATATCTAATCTAACCTAGAACCTCCTTTTATAAGCCAAGGAGTCCTATACATTATACAATACGTAACCTACAAGATAAATATCTTTTCCATATTTATCTAACCGACTATACAAAACACTAGCAGTGGTTACAATATATCATCAGTGGTTACACATTACTACTAGCCGCGGTTATCTTCATCCGTGGTTACACTCTTCTGTCCGTGGTTCTATCAAGCCTGTCCGTGGTTCCAGTACTTAAAGTAATTCTTGATGCAAGGAACCTAAAACCCAACAATCCTCCCCTAAACTTGATACATTCCAACAGAATTCTCAAGTTTCCTTTAAGCTCAAAACATCTGAAATGGAGGATGTAGCCAAACACTTATGAGATTTAAGAATTGTCTCATACTTCTTCAACAAATCATAGGCTTGACCATCATAGGGTAACAACATCTTGATAATACCAGGTTTCAACATCTGAACAATAATTTCTGGATACTTATTCAATTGAGGATATTCACCTTCTACAAGCATGTGAATAATTTTTCCAGAAACAGTTAAAACATGAACTCCACAAGTTTGATATAAAACCATCTTGTTACAGTACCATTGTAGAGTCCTTTCCATTCAGGTTCATCATGAGTTGGTTCAAATAAAATCTTCAAATTATAATAGACCAGTCTCTCATGATTATCATTGGATGCACTTCACCAAAGTTGTTCTTGTAAAGTCTCCAGAGATCCATCAAATCATCCCTTTCAAAATACTGAAGCATTTGTGAAAATTTATTATACTCATAAACTTCATTGTTGAGTCTTTGAATTTTCCAAACTCCTTCACTTCCATCATTAAGCTTAAACTCATAAGAAACAATTTGATTAACATCTACATCTTCTTTTAATCTTTTAGAATCAGATGTTTCTTGAATCTCAGATTTTCTATTTCTTTTACTTAGCATCCACTCATCATCCTCTTTAATCCACTCTTCTTCCTTTTTAGAATTCATTGGACAGAAATCATCTACATTACTCCTCATACATCTCTCATAAATTTCCAAAATTCTTTCAAATGAACATTTACTAAGATTATCAGAAACATAAATGCCTGAATTCTTAATAATTTTCATCAATACATTCCTCATCTGAGCCATAGTAGGAGGTTTCTTTCTTATAACCTGTTTCTTTGTTTTGCTAACCTTCCTTGCCCATTCACTCATCAATCTAGCTTTCTCCTCATCATCCAGCAGTGCCCATTCTTGTGCAGTAAACTCATCAAGAATTTGTAAAGAAGCTTGAAGATAGTTTTGTGATTTATACCATATAGCTAACCATTTCTCACTAGCTTCCTCCTCTTCTTTCTTTCTTTTATCCAAAGCTGCTTGTTCTTCAGCAACCATATTCTTTAAAAATGCGTCATCAAAAGCTTCTTGTTCTGCTCTAGATTTAAACTTCAACTCTGGTACTGCAATACCTTTACCCTTTCCAACATCAGATTGAATCACCTTCTTCTTCAGTGGTTCACCAATAACTAAAGTTTTTCCTCTGGGTTTGGGTTTAGTTGCAGTAGTTTGAACAGATAAAGCAGGTGCAATGATGGGTGTAGAAATAGATGATGTTTTGCTCAGATTAATCAATGTACTTGCAGCTTCTTTCTCTACTTCTTTAGGCTTAGATGGTAATATAGAGAGAGTTGTTACAATAGTGGAAGTGGTTATAATAGCAGTGGGTATGATTGCTGAAGGTATAGTTGTAGTGTTTATAGTTGCTATGTCTGTTACAGTATCAGTGGTTAGAATTGTACTAACCGTGGTTTCAGACATACCATCCGTGTTTGTGTTCAGTACTACATCTTCTACAACCTTCTTCACATTTTCAAGAACTGCCTCATTCCCATCTTTATCAGATACCACAAATGTTTGATCTCCACTATCAACATCTTCTTCCATAGATACATTAACATCCTCCCCTGAATTCTTGCCTTCACTCCTCCCCTGTTTGGATACATCCTCCATATTCAGAGCTGGAAAGGAGTTCACCTTCTTTTCCTTAGCTTCCTCAAAGCAGCAAGCCCAGCCTTTTATCTTCTCCAAAACCAAAACCATGTGCTTCAAGCGCCGAATATCCTTTTCATGAAACCCAGCCAATTCCTTGAGATTAGAGATCGTCTCCTCCATCTTGGTACATTTGGCCGTCAATTCATTTAAGCGTTCAAGAATATCCTCCCCACTTCGACACTGTGTGAACTGGTCCGCGAGGTGGTTCATTGGAAAAGTCAGTATGTACAAACTCAGAATCCGTCAATTCATGTTCAGGTTCCAACCTATCCTCATCACTTCGAGCTGTGTTAATCGCCCGAGAGGTGAATCCTTGGATATAGAAAACATAACATCAGACCGAGCCTGAACATCTATGCACCTTGTATTAGCCAAGTGGCTAGGGATTCCTCCACCTGTGTTAAGTTCCAAGGAACTCTCCACATTAGGAGTTGCCAATGGTTGGGTCTTATTTATGTTTCCACTAACCTGATCAGCATCTAAGCATGTATCAGTAGTGGAAGCCCTTCCAATCATGTCACCTTCATCACCGTGATGCCTCATGAGCAACACTACTAGCACTAGCCTGAGGAAGCTTAGTGCCCTTCTTTCTCCTAGTCCATACAATAGGTGAAATATTAGTGATTTGAGGTGTAGTATCAATGGTTGGAGGTGTACTTGATTTGAGTGTACTTTCAGGACAATCAGTTGAGTTTCAAGACCTTCATCAAAATCAAGAGCAGTAGGCAAAGTAAGCATGTGAGGAAATAAAGGAACATCTCTAATTTGTACATTCTGTGGTTGATTCCTCATATGTGCAAAAACCTTAGGAAGCATATGATGTACTTCATACTCTCTAGAATGTTCAATAGGATCAACAATTTGATGTGCTACAATCAGTTGAACAAACCGAGGATACAAATAGTATTTACCCTTCTTCCTAATGTTTTGTACTAACCCCTCATAAATCATTCTAGACCAATTAAACTTCCTTCCCTCAGATAAACAAATAATAGCAGTAGCAATTTTTGAAGGAAAGTCATTAAAACAAGTGGTCTTGTTACTCATACACATCAACAAGGTGTGAATCAAAAACTTCCATTGTTGTGAAAACAAACTCTTAAAGAATTGTACCTTTTCACCTCTATGTGTATATCCTAATCTCTCTAAACCAGCAACAATCTCAACATCGGAAAGATTGTCAACCCCATCAGCATCATCAAACGCAAAACTTCTCGAATGATATCCTCAGAATGAAATAACATGCTCATCTACTTCAGAACGAAACATCTCCACACCATCAACCATTACAAGTGTAGCATTCTTCCAGAATTGATGTATGTAGGCTTTAAGAATGGTGGGTGTAACAGTTAAAGCATAATGAATGGGACTGTGAACTAAGAAATCAATCATTTGATGAAACCCTTGAACGAGCATTCTTGGTGAGAATGGCAACTAAGTTATGTGAAGTGGAATACTTTTCATCCATTTTGATTTAGGAAAATAATGATGTGAGTTGATGAATTATGCAAAGAAAGTGATTAGGTTAAGGTTGAGCGCCAATTGGAAGTGGTTTGAGAATCAAATAAATGATCCGTCCGTGATTTGGGGAGAGTGATATAGATTCGCCAATGTTACCAAACAGCCCCTGTACTATCCAAAACTAGACTCCATGCTATCCGCGGTTCCAGAATACTATCCGTGGTTACAACATACCATCAGCAGATACATGAGATCACTTCTTCCAAATGACCAAGAGATATAGCAAGTAAATCAGCTCCTTATGCACCAAAACCTTCATACGGTAAGACAAAACACAAAACCAACACATAGTATAAGGTTATTGTTGTCAGTGGTTAGAAAGAGCTAAAAGTGGTTCCAAAAGACCTATCCGTGGTTTGAACAGGTAAGTCAATATGGTCAACTTCTAGAACTAATATTAGTCCAACTCCCAAAAATCTCATTAACTCCTCAACCACATTAAACTTGCCCCGTATTTACTTCCATAACCCTAAACCCCACTTATAAAAAGAACCCAAATCTTTCATAACGCACACACCAATCAATATCAAAACCCTAATTACTTCAAGTCTCCAATCAACTGCAATCACAATGTGGAACCCTAGTTGGAATAAACCAGAAGTAGTCAATCTAACATCCTCCTCATCCTCATCATCATCTTCATCATCAAGTGAAGAAGATAACCCATGGCAATTCTACCTCCCTCCACAAGAAACAAGACCAGTAAAATCTCCATTTCTTCCATCATCTAAAGATGATAGTGTGGTGAATCCAAGTAATGCATCCGAGGACTCTGATGATTCCTCAAAGAAGAGATCTTCATACTCCCAACCTTCAGTATCTCAACCCCAAACAAGACCACGAGCAAGAAACCCACCACTTCCAAAAGACAGAGAGATGGTTCTTGGTCTTCAAGTACCAAGTTATGGTGCTTCTTCACACATCGTAAAGGGGAAGGGAAAAAGGAAAATGGAATGATGCTTTTTGGTGATATGACTATGTCCTTCGTGCTTCATCTAATGTGGTCATCGTCATCATCAACGTTTTCATCAATCCATCCTTTCCATTTTGATCCTTAGCATCCTCGTCATAGTAGTCATGCATCTCCACCATTGAGATAGAAGGAATGGGTGGTTATGCAAGACTTCACAAACGCATATCCGGCATCTAGTGTGAAAGATGTGAGCGATCATGCATATCCAACAGCCTGTTAGATGTTGGAATAGATGAGATGAACTAGATTAGGATTAGTAGATCATGTATAGCTCTGTTCTTGTAGTTGCATTTGATGTTGATTGTACTCTGTAAGTTGTAAGCTATTTCTCAAATGAATGAATGAACACTTTGCATCACTACTTCTTTTACTTCTATAATGATCATTCTTGTAACTGCAAAATGGTTAGTGAAAAACAGGACAACTAGCAGTGGTTTGAACCAAACTATCAGTGGTTAGAAACAAACTATCAGTGGTTAGAAGCAAAAATAGCAAAACTAAGATTACATAATAACAATTCAATACATATACAAACTGGTACAAAACAATTTGAGAATTTAGAGATTAATCATTCCAATACTAACAACAAGATACTGAAACCTCCCCACATCAAAAGCTTTGGTGAGAAGATCAACAACATTGAAATCAGTATGGATTTTTACCATTTGAATCAACCTTTTCTCATTACAATCTCTAATAAAATGATGTCTTATCTCAATATGTTTAGTTCTAGAATGTAAAACAGGATTTTTAATGATGCATATTGTACTTTTATTATCAATGTAAATCTTAGTATGCATAAAATTGTACCCAAAGTCCAAAAATTGATTCTGAATCCAAAGAACTTGACCACAACAACTAGCAGCAGCCACATATTCAGCTCCAGTTGTAGAATTTGCCACAATAGTTTGCTTTTTACACTGCCATGAAATAAGTCTGCTTCCCAAAACTGACATCCTCCAATTGTAGACTTCCTATCCAAACTAGCACCAGCATAGTCACTATCTGTGTAGGCCACCAAGTCAAAAGGAGAATCCTTTGAGTACCAAAGGCCCAATTTAGGATGACCCTTAAGATACCTAAAATTTCTCTTAACAGCATTCATGTGTGATGAATTAGGTGTGACTTGAAATCTTGCACACACACATACGGAGAACATTATATCTGGCCTAGATGCAGTGAGATACATCAAAGATCCAATCATGGACCTGTACAACTTCGGATCAACTCTGGTACTTCCATCATCGGTAGCAAGGGTTTCGAGTCTCCATTGGTGTACTAGCACTTTTCACATCCTCAAACCCAAACTTCTTCAAAACATCTGCTACATACTTGTCTTGACTAATGAAGATACCATCAGTCCTTTGTTGAACCTGTAGCCCCAAAAGAAAGTGAGTTCTCCCATAGAACTCATCTGAAACTTATCATGCATAAGCTTCTCAAAATCTTTGCATAGCTCTTTATTGGTTGAGCCAAAGATGATGTCATCTACATAAACCTGAACCATAGAAATATCATCTTTGTGATTCCTTATGAACAAAGTTTTATCAATCAGTCCTCTTTTAAACCCATTGTCCATCAAATAAGTGGACAGGCACTCATACCATGCCCTAGGAGCTTGATGCAAACCATACATAGCCTTCCTCACCCTGTAGACCTTGTCAGGATGATCAGGATCTTCAAAACCAGGAGGTTGACAAACATAAACCTCCTCATCAATTGTGCCATACAAAAATGCACTTTTAACATCCATCGGATACACAACAAAGTTTTTGAATGAAGCATAAGCTAAAACAATCTAATAGCCTCAATTCTTGCAACTGGAGCAAACACTTCATCATAATCCAAGCCTTCAGTTTGTGTGTATCCTTGAGCAACCAACCTTGACTTGTTCCTCACAACAATACCTCTTTCATCCCTTTTGTTTCTGAACACCCATTTTGTCCCAATGGCCCTCTTACCATTTGGAAGTTCTACCAATGTCCAAACCTCTTGAAGTTTGAACTGAAGAAGCTCCTCTTGCATTGATTCTACCCAACCTTCTTCAGATAATGCTTCTTCAACTCTCTTTGGTTCCTTTTGAGACAGAAAACAAGCAAACAGGCAATTTTGTAGATCTTTATGACTGTTTCTTTTGTGAAGAGATCTTGCAAAGAACCCATGTTCAGGAAAGGGTTCTGTTATTAACCTTGCTTCCTGTTTAAACTGGAGTATTCAAATTTCCAAGTATTTGTTCCTTGGGATGAATCTTGTGTATCCTTGTGGAGGTAAGGACTTTCATGAATGACATGTTCCAAATTAGTTAAATCGGCATTAAAGAAATCATCCATGTCTTCATCATCAGTAGGAGTATCAATTTCAATCAAAGCAGGCATATCAGGATCATGTGGATACTCCTCTTCACCATGTAATGGCTTTGCATGTGGTCCAAAGAAAGTACTACTATCGTACTACAGCCGGATTTCACTTGTAATATCAGTGGTAGAAGTTGTTGGCTTAGCAGTGGTTGTATTAACTCTATCCGTGCTTATGTTTGGCTTATCCGTGCTTGCAAACTGCTTTTTCTTCTTTTCAATTTCTTCTACCAACACTGAATTATCTTTCAATAACTCATCCTTATCTTGATGATGAGCACTATTGCCTCCAGAATTCAAAACATCATCATCAGTGGGACCTTGCTTATCAATGATGGGTGAGACAGAACTAGCTTTCCACTTTTCAAACAAATAGAACTCTTGAGGAGAATCAGCTTCCTTAGAAATTGCTTCTTCACCGGAATTCTTTTGAGTACCTGCATCAACATTAGTGGAAGTTCCTGCAATGATAGGCTCATAATTCATAGATTTGGTTAGCATATCAATGTTAAACAGTACGGTCCTTTGGTCTCAATACTAGGAGTCTTTTCACTGAATTGAACATGTAGATTCTCTTCAACAATTCTAGTCCTCCTATTGTATACTCTAAAGGCTTTACTATTTGATGAATAGCCTAAAAAGTATCCATCATCAACTTTTTCTTGAAACTTGCCTAGGTAGTCTATGGTATTCAAGATAGTAACAGGACACCCAAAAGGTTTTAGGAATGCAATCATTGGCTTCCTATCATGTAACAGACTCATAGGGGTCTTGTTATGAGGCTTTACTACCTTACTCCTATTCTGCACATAACATGCAGTGCCGATAGCTTCAGCCCAAAAGGTAGTTGGTAACTTAGACTCACACAACATAGTCCTAGCAGCCTCAATTAGTGTTCTATTTTTCCTTTCAGCCACACCATTTTGTTGTGGTGTTCTAGCAACACTAAACTGTCTTTCTATACCTTTATCTACACAAAAGCTGATTCATCACATCATTCTTAAACTCAGTTCCATTATCACATCTGATTATCTTGACTTTATGATTCACTAGATTTTCTATCTTAATAATGAAACTCTTGAGAACTTCACTAGTTTCACTCTTAGCAACCAAAAAGTAAACCCAAGAAAATCTACTATAATCATCAGTGATAACTAGGCAATACTGCTTATGGTTCAAACTCTTGACAAAAGTAGGTCCAAATAAGTCCATATGAAGCATAAACAGTGGTTGTGAAATGGTGTTGACAGTTTTGGACTTACAAGAAGCTCTATGTTGTTTTCCTTTCTGACAAGCCACACACAGTTCCTTACACTCAAAAACCTTAGAAGGTAACCCTCTCACTAAGTTCCCTTTAACCAGTTTATTGATTGTTTTGAAATTGAGGTGACCTAATCTTCTATGCCATAACTTAGACTCATCCACAGATGCTTTAGCAAATAAACAAGTTAAGGACCTATTAGGAATTACATCTTTAAGATCAAAACAATATATATTTTCCTTCCTAGGTACCCTAAGTTGTATAAACTTCTCATCGGGCATCTTAAACTCAGGAGACAACACCACACACTCATTTTCACCAAAAAGTACCCAGTTTTTCTTATCACACATTTGAGAAACACTGAATAAATTGTACTTAAGTCCCTGTACCAAGTAGACTTTTTCAAAGTCCAAATTTCCTGTTCTGATTGTGCCTCTTCCAAGTATCTTTCCTCCCTTTGGATCATTGCTAAAAGCCACATATCCTCCATCAAAAGCTTCAAAATCTTCCAGGTTGCTCCCATCCCAAGTCATGTGCCCAGAGCAACCACTATCAAAAACTCCTTTATCTTTTAGCTCAGCTTGTAGATTGCCCTGCACATGAAATTAAACAAGTTAGTTCCTTTTGTGGACCCAAGCCAATACTGACTTGGGTGCGCCTGCATCAATATAATCAAATTAGGTTAGGTCCATTGATGCACAATTGACATGATGTAAAACCTTGGTCTTAGGTTTCCATTGCCAACTAGTTGAGGCCTTAACAACATAAAAATGATTCCCAACCACTGTATCAGTTATCACCTTTGGAATTTTTAAAACTTCTTTGTTATCTGTGGTGATTTTTGGCTTATCGGTGGTTTGATTTTGCTTAGCCGTGTTTACACTTTGCTTAGTAGTGGTTGGAACCCATTTGGGAGAAGCAGTGACAATTGATTTTGTATTCCCATTCCTCATTAACATTGCTTTAGGAATCATGTTTCTGTGAGGATGAGGGTTTGTTTTCTTTGAAAAGTTTTGGTGATTTACCCTCCTCCAATGATTCCAAACTTGTGGTCTGTTTTATTACAATTTCTCTGTAAGTGCTCAAAACTACCACATATAAAACAAGCCTTTTAACACATTGAAACTCATCACCTAATCTGTTAGAAATTAAACCATTTAAGCTTCTTTGATTACCCCTAGGTTTATATTGTTTCATCTGTTCCTTAGGTATTTCCCTGTACTCTACTACTTTCTTGGTAACTTTAGCTCCAAATCTAGGTACAAGATTAGCTTGTCTAGTATCAACTTTCTTAATAGGTTCTAACTTTTCAGGCTGTGTTGATACTTTACTATTCTTCCTCGAATCGATTCCCAATCTTCAATGATGGGAGCATCAGAGGACATATCAGAACTTATCTTAGGTGTCTCAGTCTTACTTATTCCTTCAACAGGTTTGTTAAAACTGAATTCACTACTAAATGACAGTTCTTTAGCAGGTGGTGCATGTTGCATAAGAGTGGGTGGTGGCATATTGTTGTATCCTATCCCAGAACCCTTTTTCATTAGATGACTCTCTATAGATTTATGAACCAGATCAGAAGCAAATTGTGTTTTAGCTACCCTAACAACATGTTTTCTTTTTCATCTAGGGCCTTTTGTTTTTCACTCTCTGCTAGTTCAAGTTTCTCTTTAAGCATTTTAATCTCTCTATTTTTAAGATCAATTTCACCACCTAATATATTGATCTTATCTACATACTCAAACTCACATTTAATACAATATCTAAGCTTCTCTTCCACACTCTCTAGACCAACCCTATAACCTAAGTTATCCATAGTTAGTCTTTCTACTTCTTTCCTCATACTTTCAGTGATAGCTTTTGGAGATTCTAAGTTATCATTACATGATTTAAAAGAGCAAGTAGACTCATTAGATACCTCGAATCTGAACAGAAGATGAAGCATAGACCATAAGAGCAAAGTTATGCTCTTTTGAAGCTTCACTAGCAAGAAAAGCTGCATTGGGTCCTTCTTCAATCTGATCACTCCAATCATAATCACCAAGACCATCTTGAGCCACCAATCCTGAAGAAGGAGCAGACTCTTCAGTGATCTTCTTAACACCTTCAATCCTCTTAGGAGCTCGACATTCCCTTGCAAAGTGACCCTTCTTCTTGCAGTTAAAGCACTCCATCTTGCTTTTGTCGAACCCGGCTCTCCTTTGACCATCATACTTAACTTGTCTTCCAGTCCTCCTCAAAAACTTCCTTGCTTGGAGAGTTAACATTGCCATTTGCCATTGAAGATTAATCTCTTCTAGATCATCGGGATCAATTTGATCCAGATCTTGATTCAACACAGTAACACTAGTAGTTAAATCAGCCGAAAAAGCACAAATTGCACCATCACTAACATTATCACTAACAGTGGTATTGTTTGCAATAGCCATGGATATACCATAGGCAGCAGTGGATACATCTTGTGAGCTCTTGTGATTAGTGGAGACAAAAGCAATGTTTGGATTAGCAATAGATGCATTAGCAAAGTTATTCTCAGACTCATAAACCTTCAAGTTGTTGAAGAGATTATCCAAAGTCATCTTAGGAAAGTCCTCCTTATTCCTCCACACAATTGTATGAATAGCCCATTTAGATGATAGACTCCTAATGAACTTCAAATTAATATCTTCTTGAAGAACCTTATAATCTCTGACTTCGTTGGCTAATAAGTTTTTGAAGTCTATTGTATGTGCCATCAATCTTTTCTCCACTGAGAACAGTGAAGGTTTCAAATTGATGCTTGAGCATATTCATCCTGGACTTCTTGGTAGCTTCATTGCCAGCAAACCTTGTCTCAAGAGCATCCAGTAACTCTTTAGCGATTCATATTGCTCAAAATTCCAAAGCATAATCATTGGGTATTCCCATGGAGAGAATATTGTGAGCCTTGATCTCCAGCTTTCTCTTAGCCTTATCAATTTCACTAACAATGGAAATTTCTTTGCCATCCTCACCCTTCTTAGGAAGAGTGTCTCCTTTTTCAACGACATCCCAGAGAGCATAATCAATCATATGAATGTATTGCCTCATTCGCATTCTCCAGATCTGATATTCACCATGCTTGAGCATGGGAACTTTTGAAGCAGTCACCATGTGAGTTTCATCAGGCATCTTATCTTTCTTGTACAAAACTTAACTTAACCTCTTCTTGATTACAGTTTCTAGATCACAAGCTCTGATACCACTTGTTGATCCCAGTTGAGCAAACGATCTAATATAGAAACTGACTTAGAATAACAACTTATTAAGTATTATGCGGAATTTAACACTTAACCTTAAGAAGAAGAACAGTTAACATTCAACACCTCAATATTATTTATTAATACTAATACTCTTACAGTATTAGGGTTTTGCAACCTTGAAGTGTATCGATCTTAGATATAAAACTTACATATATCTAATCTAACCTAGAACCTCCTTTTATAAGCCAAGGAGTCCTATACATTATACAATACGTAACCTACAAGATAAATATCTTTTCCATATTTATCTAACCGACTATACAAAACACTAGCAGTGGTTAAAATATATCATCAGTGGCTACACATTACTACTAGCCGCGGTTATCTTCATCCGTGGTTACACTCTTCTGTCCGTGGTTCTATCAAGCCTGTCCGTGGTTCCAGTACTTAAAGTAATTCTTGATGCAAGGAACCTAAAACCCAACAGAAGGAAGTCATCAAATCTTCTTTTGCAAGCTTGATAAATCTCCTCAACCTGTTCATATGTACACTTTCTCAAATTAACAACAATATGCATGTCCATGTGCCTGATAACCTTCATCATTTGATTTCTCATTTCACCCTTAGTAGGAGGTTTATTCCTCTTAGCTTGAGTTTTCTCCTGTCTTATCTTTCTTGCCTTCTTAGCCAAAATCTTAGACCTTGTAGCTATGTCTAATTGTGCCCATTCAAGAGTAGTATATTCTGTCCTTATCATTTCAGAGGCTTGAAGTAAAGGCTGCTCCATATTCCACTCTTTAATCAATCTCACGAGTAGCTTCCTCTTTCTCTTGTTTTGCTTCTCTCCATTGCCCTTACTGACTTGAAATTTCTTAAGCTCTTCATCATGAGCAATTTGCTCTTGCTATTCTTAAACTTCAAAGCGGCTCAATACCTTTCCCCCCAATATCTGGTTGAACCACTTTTAGTCTTCAGGCTCCTGAATTTTCAAACTTTGTAGAGGTTTAGGTCCATGAGGTTTAAGAAAAATGGGAACATGTGCAATAGTAGGTTCAGGATTTCATGAGGTTTTACTTAAGTTAATCAGGTGCCGGCGACCTCCATATCTTCTTTATACTTGGGTGGTGGTATGACAATGGTTGTGACTATGGTAGCGATGGTTGTAATAACTATAGGTATATCTGAAGTAGCAGTTGGAAAATTACCTCGAGAGGTTTGCGGCGATGGTTTCAATTGTACTAGCAGGGGATTCAGCAACACTAGCAGTGGTTGTTGTCTGCACCACTTCTTTCACTTTGTCTTCTACTACAGCCTTCAAAGTTTCAAGCACTACTTCATTTC
The DNA here is from genome assembly GCA_910596185.1 of Chrysanthemum makinoi. Lineage (NCBI taxonomy): Eukaryota > Viridiplantae > Streptophyta > Magnoliopsida > Asterales > Asteraceae > Chrysanthemum > Chrysanthemum makinoi. The sequence continues at coordinate 37,037,240 of OU343223.1, forward strand.
CATCCTTATCAGTCACCATATAATCACCATCAATATTTCCACTATCCAAATGCAAACCATCATCCAAATGCACATCCTCCCCTGAATCCTTGCTCTTACTCCTCCCCTGTTTGGATGCATCCTCCAAACTTTGATCTATTGAGGAGCTAGCCTTCTTATGCACCCTCTTGGCTCTCCTTTACGCAGCAATCCCTGGCCTCTTTATTCTCTCCAAGACAGATACCCTGTGCTTCAATCTTCTGATATGTCAACCTTGAAACACTGCAAGTTCCCGAAGACCAGTGATTGTATTCTCCATTTTGGTACATTTAGCCGTCAATTCATTCAAAAGTTCAATAATATCCTCACCACTTCGACCTGTAACTTTGGTTAAGAGGTGGATCCTTGGAAAGTCATTTTGTACATTATCATACGTCAATTCATCCTCATGTCCCAAACTACCCTCATCACTTCGAGCTGTGTAACCTGCTCCGAGAGGTAAATCATGGGGTGTAGAAAACATGGAATCAGACCTAGCCTAATCATCCATGCACCCTGATTTAGCCAGTTGGCTAGGGGTTCCTCCACATGTGTTAAGTTCATGAGAACTCTCCACATTCAGAGTTGCTAGTGGTTGGGTCTTACTTATGTTTTCCTTTGTCATCTCGACACCTAGGCCTGAATCAGTAGTGAAAGCCCTTCCACTTATGTCAACTTCACCCCTTGTGACAGCCTCATTCACTACACCACTAACACCAGCCTGAGGTAGCATGGTGCCATTCTTCCTCCGAAGTTGAACTAAGATCATTTGTGGTTCTGTTGTTAAGGTTAAAGGGTCAGCAGTGGTTGCAGATGTGCTAGCAGTGGTTGCAGATGGGGTAGCAGTGAGATCAGCGTCAGTGGTTAGGGTGTGTGGTGGTTCAGGTACCTCTTCATTCTCAGGAATGTCTGGAAAATTAAGCATATTAGGAAACAAAGGTGTTATGTTCCCAGAAAAATGTGGACTCTGCTTCCTCATGTGGGAAAACACCTTAGGAAGCAGATGAAGAACTGCATACTTCCTGTGATGAGCAATGGGTTCTGTGATCTGACTCTCAACTATCAATTGCACAAACTTAGGATATACGAAATACTTTCCCTTTTCCCTAATGTTCTTCAGAAAACCATCCAAGATCATCCTAGACCAATTGAATACCCTCCCTTGAGAAAGACATATAATAGCAGTTGCAATTTTGGAGGGAAATTCATCAAATCCAGTAGTCTTATTGCTGATACACATAAGTAGAGTGTATATCAAAAACTTCCACTAGAGTGAAACCATACCTTTGTGAAATTTGATCCTATCACCCCTTCTTTCATAACCCAGTCTCTCTAATCCTTCAAAAATTTCATCATTAGAAAAATTAACAACCCCTTCAGCATCCTCCAGCTTCAAAATACTTCTAATCACATCCTCGGTGACCAGAATCTCCTTTTCATCAACAACAGACCTAACAATCTCAGCTTCATCTCTTTCTTGGATTTCAGCATTCCACCAAAATTGATGAACATACGTTTTAAGAATGATGGGTTCTACAGTTTAAGCAAAGTAAATGGGACTGTGTTTAAGGAAATCAATCATCTCATGGAAGCCTTCTGATTGATTGTTCTTGACCAAGTATCGACAAGGTTGTGGGTATTGGAATACAAAGTTGCCATAATGATGTGTGAGTGAATGTAATGTTGGATATGTGAAATTACCAGTTGGGAGTGGTTAGGGTTTGTGTAGGGCGCCAATTGGAAGTGTTTAAAGATCAATTAAATCATCCGGCAGTGATTTGAGGGATTAAATACATTATCAACACGAAGTTACAAAACAGCCCCTCAATTTTCCATCGTCATCAAAACTGCTCTAGCAGTGGTTTGGCCACAACTTGCAGTGGTTAGAAATGCACTAGTAGTGGATACTTCACCAACACTCTAATCTTTTGACTAATACTTCTGCAACAAAATCTAAGGCTAAAAATAGTGATATCATGCATTAATCTGAAGGATTACAAAAGATACACATTTTTTCTTTTATTTTTTTTATTATTATTTTTTGTTTTAATCAGCTATTCCTACAGCTCCATAAGCTCCATAAGTTAAAATAGCTCCTTCAAACCTGCATATAACAAACACAAACCAAACACTAGAACTTTGTTAATGTTAGCAGAGGTTAGAAATAACTAGAAGTGGTTTCTTAATTCTGTAGGATCGATAATATTATTGTGTTTGATGATTCGGGTGGTCTTGGATGATGGAAATACATGATAGCCATTGTAGAGAGAGAAAGTAGAGAGATGGGTGTTCAAGCTAGAGACTTGCTTTGTAAAATGTAAAAGGTTAGATTGAAAGCACCACCCCTTCCATGGATGGAAGGGGTATTTATAGTTACAGACTTAACGACCTCCTATAGGCCTGTGGATCAGGTATACAGTGGGTAAAGACCCGACCTTCCTCCATGGTATTACACTAAACTATACTACGCTACAAACTAACTAATTAACTAACAAATAATGTAAATAACAACATGTCTACGAGCTAACATATGCTAGACCATAATTGGGGTGACCGACACTTTAACATGGAATTTCCAATTCCTAACAATCTCCCCCTAAGGGAGGTCACCCCATGAAATACATTTTGCATGCTAGCATTCTTTCTTTATCTTTAGTTCTCGAGCTCGTAGACTTCAATTCTTCAATTCCGCAATCTTTGTGCTTTAGTAGCGATTCTTCAAAGTCCGCATTGATTTGTACTTTTAGTGGAGGCCTTTAAGTGATCCACATCTTTGATAATCTTGAGCTTTCTTTGAGATCATGCCACAGTAAATCTCTGGATCACCCTTTATTGTGTTGCCATCATGTGTTGTTGTGACTTTCGGACCGACATGCTCACACTTTTGAATCATGACATCTTTCCATCGAGTAGCGGAAACCTTCTGGTTCATGATATTTGCGGCGAAGCGAAGCATAGTATGAAATATCGAGCGGTTATGTAGATATGCACCGGTCATGATTTCTTCAAATTAAGTGTGGATTTTGTGAGCATGCGGCTTTGGATTGACTCCTCAATTCTGATCAGCTGCAACCGTCCAAATGTACCGGCAAACAACAGTTAGCAATAAAACACACGAAAGTGTCTTTGATCACTTTCGTCGAATTAAGGTACACGACCCACGGTTCCCCGTTGATCAGTACAAGTACTGCCTGTGATCAGGTAGGATTCCTAAGAATCTCCTTGACAGGGTTTCGCAGCTGTTCTAGTTGTTCTCAAACCGGAACGTCTCAAAGAAGACAACACGGAGTGAGTGAACCAGCGAATTGAGATTCACCGATTGATGAGAAATTGGTTTGAAAACAATCGCGTATTGCTTTAGAAGAAAGAATTTTGCAATACGACGAAGGTTTTATGAGAAAGATCAATTTTCAATCAAAAATACTTTTTGTATTTAAAAGAGTACACATTCGATGTGCTAGATAAAAGAAGAGATTCGCGCATCGAAGGGTTTTTCCAAAAGTATTTTTTCAATCAGAGATACTTTTTGAATTTGAAAATGAATACACATTCGATGAGCTAGAGAAAACAAGGTTTGCACATCGAATGGTTTTTCCAAAAGTATTCGTCAATTCATTTCCTGGACCAAGGTAGATTCAAGAATGAATCGCCCCATCGTTTCTATCCAGTTGTCACAAGCTTGATCTTTTGCAAGATTTCACATGTCACCCACCAAGAGCTTGTTTGATGTTGGCTCTAGAAGGATTTCCATCTTCATTATGAATATTGTTTTCAACAGTTTCTTTTGGGGGTTCAGACCTAGATTGACCAACTAGCTTTTTCCTAAACTCTAGACTGTCTACTCCAAAATGAGAAACATCAGGCCTAGGGGGTTGATGAATTCCAGTGGGATGGGGAACTGCATGATAACCATTGTCTTTCTTAAACTCTTCGAGGTGTTTCATTTATTGAATCCTCATTACTGGACGTGTCTAAATAATTAATGAGTTCATCATCACTAGTGGTTATATCCTCAAAACCACCTTCATCCTGATCACTAGGTGGGTTTTCTTCTATTTTACTAAAATCCATACCAAAACCTAGACCAGTTCTAATGTAAGCTCTTCTCTGTTTTTCAACATAACTAACATGAGAAAGTCCAGATTCACCCTAAGCAGCAAACTTAGCTAACAAATCATCTCTTTCCTTAGTCAGTTTCTCTATTTTAGAAATTTTACAGTTTAATTTCCATTCATTTAGTTTTAACCGATAGTCACATTGTTCATACTTTTCTGCCCAAGCCACTTCATTATTTTCATGTGCTAATATTTTGGCTTCCATAGATTCTAAGGTTATTTGATAACCTGCTACCTTAGACCTAGCCCTAACAAAATTATCTCTTTCAATCACATAACTGTCAAGTAATTTTTGATAAAAATCATGACAATTTGAGCATACCTTAGAGATAGGGGGTGAACTTGATGAAGTAGCCACCATTGCAAGTAGAACATGATCATCTTCACTCTCCATGCTCCAATCAAATCCTCCAAAACCATCTCCAGATTCCAAAGCAGCATGATCGGATTCCTCATCAAAAGTAGTGCTCCAGTCCAATTCTTCTACTGAATCTTCAACTTCTTCTTCCACTGCTACCATACAATAGGTGACTGGTTCATCATCAAACTCAGCACTCGGTCAACCTCACGATAAACTTTCTTGAGCAACCAAGGATTTTGTTTCATTATAGGAATTTCTTTAAGCTCCAGTTTTGGTTTCTCAGTTATCCTGTTTGCTTGATACTTAGCAAACCTGCACTCCCTTGCAAAGTGTCCAGTCTTTTGACAATTGAAGCATTCAATTTTGGATTTGTCAAAAGTGATTCATGTTTTGGTTTGAAGTCAATGTTCTTTCCTGTTTTCTTCATATACTTCTTGATCCTTGCAGTGATCATTGCAACTTGCCACATGATATCAATTTCTTCTAAAGCATCCTCTTCAATCTGTGAGAGATCTTCTTCATAAGTTCAGGTAAAGAAGCTTCGTAAAGAAAGAGCATACAGCTTCATCTGAGTGCATGGTAGTAGTTGGTGGGGCTTGCTGAGCATAGGTGGGGGTGTAAAAGCAGCGTACTTTGAGCAACAGTACTTTGAAGAGGAGAAATAGTACTTTTGGTGGAAGTACTGCCCCTCTTTTTAGATGACACAAAAGCAATACTGTGAGATTTTTAGCTTGATTGGCCATTCATCTCATGCTCATACACCTTCAGATGACTGTAGAGATCATCAAAATCCATGGTGTCCAATCCAGGTTGTCCTCTGATCATAGTAGCAATCACATGCCATGTGGATGGCAAACTCCTTAAGAACTTCAGATTGGCATCTTCAACATATACTTCTGCCTTTTATAACACCAACATGTTGAGGAGATTTTGAAATCTATCATATGCAGCATCAAGACTCTCTCTTTCACCAACAGTGAAAGTTTCAAACTGTTGCTTCAGCAGATTTCTGTGCATCTTCCTAGAAGCTTCATTCCCTCCAAATCTTGTCTTGAGAGTGACCCAGAGTGCTTTGCATCTTTAGCATCATGAAACTTTAGTAGATCTCCATCAGGTATAGCAGATAAGAGTATGTTAAGAGCCTTCTCTTGATTCCTTATGGTAGCTGCTGGTAAGACTGGTTTGGGTGGTTTAGGTTGTCCAGCAATCTCCACAGGTTCTGGAACTACTTCATTACCATTGACAATTACATTCCATAGTGCATGGTCTGTAATAGCAATGTACTGCCTCATCTTCATACACCATAGGTCATATTCTCCCTTCTTGACGATTGGAATTCTGAGTGAGGTGATTGATGGTGGTGGAACAGCTTCAGTCGACATCTTTAGGTTTTGTTGTAGTAAAGTTTTAGGGTTTCTTCCTAGTCAGGGTTTCCACACAAGCTCTGATACCACTTGTAAAGATCGTTGTAAGCTCTTAGACTATGTCTAATATTATATCTAGAAACACATAATAATGAAAGCGGAATATTCAAACATAGAATCAACATTATTATGAACAAGGTTTTTCATTATCATAAACTAACTAACTAACTATAATAAAGATCAAAGACTTGATCTAACACTAACTAACTAAACCCTAAGTGTTTTCCCAAATCCCTAGGCCTAGGTTCCCACACACACACACCTTTTAGGTTTACATCTTGTACGTACTATAAAACTAATGACCCTATGTCTCTTTATATACTAGAGACATCTAGGGTTTACAAGATGAATTATAATACAATTAGGAAACTAAATATTCTTTTAAGCATATCTTCTAGAATCTTCCAAATCCTCCATCTTTTTGTAGTTTCTGTCTTCTCACTTTTAGTCCTTCATGTTTCATTCTTCTTGTTTTGTATCATCAAATCTATAATAGACCCAACATTTTCATATCACTCGGATGTTCTGGAAATACCACAAGGATAATGCGTAGGACTCTTAATATATTCTTACTTTCCACGTTGTGTGAAACAGCAAGTCTTCATTAATTTAGTGTCCTAATGAGATATTGTGGATGATCTCTTGGCTCTAGACTCAATAGTGCACATTTGGTTCCTATGCCGGAGACTAGGGAGAGGGTCTCCTTCTTCAATAACAACAATCTCTAAGAGAAAGTCGATAGATTATGTCGGTTCCCCGTGAGAATGAAACAAGCCCTTTCAAGAGGAACTTGAGTGGTTTGGGAAGTTTAGTGCAGTGCGTCACTGGGTCCATGACGTCTTGTTTTCAATACCAGGGTTACCTAAGTAAACACCAGTAGCATATGTATTGAACCCGGTTTCTGCCCTAAGGTTGAGTTATTGGAGGGCTATTTCTTTTCACCCTTTTCATATTCATTTCTTTTTCATTCTTCAACCCCTTGATTACTTGAGAGACTTCATAACTAGAACCTTGTTGGGTTTATTCCAGGACTAGCTCTGTCTCAGTCCGCACTCTTCCCATATCTCACTTTTCTCCTTTTTTATCATACCTAAGAACTCTACACTATCTAGTGGATTGTCCCTGGGTAGATCCCTCCGGCACTGGCGGGATCGTGGGAACGAATACCTAACCTCACCATCCTTATAACTCCATGCATAAAGTAAAATGGTTGGTCTTTTGGTACAGTTCATTCTTCCTTGAAACCAATTGAAAAATCATTTGGAAAAACAATCAAGGTACTTGTGATACGAGATCAAAGCATTTTGTACCTTAATAGTTTTGATCATTTAGAAAACCTCCCCCTCAACATGTGCATATGATTTAGAAATTGTTTAGCACATGGAGGCAAGAGGACTTTGAAATATTTTCTTTGATCACTATTTTCATAGAAAAAGCCATTTGATTTTTTGGTAAATTCTCCCTCTCAATATGTGCATAGGATATTTGAAATCATTTTATCACTTAGAGGCAAGAGTTCATTTGAAGCACATCCACGATTACAAAAGCCATTAAGAAACCATTTGCTCCCCCTCAATATGTTCATCGATAAACGAAAGAGTTTAGCACCTATTAGAGAGAACTAGCACTTTTGAATCAATTAGATCATTCTTTATCAAGTTTCATTATTAAATCACAAATTCTCCCCCGATCAAAAATATCAAACCCTTTGAGATTTTGGATCCCAAGTGATTTAATAAGGTTTGGAAAACATGGGAGAATATGTGGCCTTGTTTAAATACTCTTCTGGTTTTTGGTTAAATGCTCCTCCACAATCATGTGCATTATGTATTTCAAAAATCGTTTGGCACATGAAGGAAGGAGTTCTTTAAGAACAATCACCCTTTTAAAACCGATTTGAGATTTAAATCACAATCTCTCCCCCGATCAAAAATTTCAAACCAATTGAGATCTTGGATCCCGATTGATTTAAATTATTTGGAAAATTTTGGGGAAAGACGTGGCAAGATTTAATTTTGAAAAATGACCGATAAGGATCAATTTTAGACATTAAAGATTGTTAGTGTCAGGTATGATTATTTTAAGAGATCTTAAGGTAAAATAAAACAATTTCACAATCAAACAAGAACAGAAAAAATTTCATTTTAAAAGATCTTTGAGTTTTAAAGAAAATCATACCATGACATAACATTAAATCTTTA
>OU343223.1:37045458-37115191 GCA_910596185.1 Chrysanthemum makinoi
GTCATTCTCATCCTTAAATCGCACTATTGCTAATGAAGGATCATAAGTCATCCCGGTGTTTTCTATGAAAGGTTTTCCAAGAATAACGTGGGACAAGCTAGGGTCTATGGCCATGCTAATATCATCCACAATTATGAAGTCCGTAGGAAACGTGAAACTACCTACATAAACGGGCAATCCCTTAACTCTACCAAGAAAATTGCAACTAACATTAGGATCATCGGGGTCTTGCCTAGTTGGAATCGGCTTTTTCACTACCCAATTGTAGTAGGTGCTAGTCATTATGTTGATTGGGGATTTCCGGTCAATGTATGCCTTTGCCACGAAAAGGTGTCCTATGCAACATGGTATGTTAAGATTCCAAGGGTTCCCAAACTTGATTCTAGGGCTTTTCCTAACATACATGTGACGGAGGGTCACGTTACTAAGTGAGGGTGGCGAGATAGTTCTTCTTCCGTAGGAAACTTATTGAAATAGTCATTGTCCATTTCATCTACTTCCTCGGTTGTTTCATTAGTCTCATGTGTATGGTCCTCTTCATCATTGGTTCTATTAGGTTTCACTAAGGCGATGGTATTGACGAATTGGACATGCTTAGCTAACTTACTTGGGTCCTTAATCTCTACACCGGAAGGCTCGGGAGTTGAGATAGCATTAACCTTCCTATCTTGGTCATAGCTTTCAAAAGGTTGTCTATCTTCCTATCCATTTTGGCTTGTTGTTGGTTAAAGCGGTCTGAGAGCTTAGCTATTTGGGCTTCTTGGGTTGCAACTAGGTTTTGCAACATCCCAGCGATGTTTTGTTGGTTAGGACCGTGGGGTGGGGGCCATGAAAATCATTGGGTGAATTCCTTGGTTTGTCCCAATAGAAAGTCGGGCTTGCCTTTCCATGCTTCTCGGGTTTCATTGAAATTCCTAGGTCCGGGTATTGTAGGGAATCTTCCTCCGTTCCATTAACAGCGAGGATCGTAGTCAACAAAAGCATTAGGGGGATCGGGTGCGTGCGCGTGTTATGAGGATCATAAAGCGGCTCACACGATGAAGAAACTTTGTTCACATGGCGTGAAGACTTAGGGTTTTCGTAGAAACTCATTAGGAATTTGACTTGATTCGATCATCTTATTGGGAAGATTGTGAGTCAATAAGAGGCAAGGAGATTGCCTTAACGGTTTTGGGCAACTCACGGGGGGTCATTCCAACTTTCGTTGTCATAGAGAGCAAGGTCCTCTATTATACCCCATGATTCTTCCGCGGTGAGATCACTAAGTTTTCCACCGGCGCAGTCAATGGATCGCTTAGTAGGGTAGTTGACATGATCATAAAAGAGTTGGACTTGAAGCCAAAGATCAATGATGAGGGACTTTATGGAGTAAGTCCTTGAATCGAGTCCATGCTTCGTATAGAGATTCATCTTGACGTTGTTGGAACATCAAGATGTCATTCCTAAGTTTTGGTTCTCCCCGGTGAGAAAAATTGAGCAAGGAAACGAGAGGTGAGATCATCCCAACTTGAGATGGAGCCGGTGAGAAGTCGCTCAAGCCAATTACTAGCTTGGTCCGTAGAGAAAATTGGAAGAGACGAGCGCGTGGTCTCCCAGAGTAGTAGCATCGGGTCGATGGAATCGACAATTTTAAGAAATCCCTTATATCTGATTTGGATCTTCGGATGAAGTCCATGGAATGCAACCGTTTACCAACCGGATGGTGTCGGATCGCAGGCGTATTAGTTTGGGCTTGGTCGGGAAGCTCAATGGTGTTCCTATAGCCTAGGTGGCTTGGTCTCAGTATTCACAAAGAGTACGGGCTCTTGGCGGGTCATTTGGTGGTAGGTTGATGAATGGTGGTTGGTTATCACCTTCCATGATGAAAAGTTATGGGGTTACGAACAAAGGTCACAAAGAAGGGGGATAGACTATGAGAAAGCTAAAAATGAGAAAAATTTACTTGATAGGAATCAAGCAAAGAAACCTAAATGAGGTGGACTACTAACTAGCTATTCTATTCCCCGGTGGCGGCGTAAAAAACTTGATAACGCTACACGAGCGTCGTTGGGTCAAAGGAACTTCCTTTTTCGAGAAGTTTTATAACACCCTAGTCAGTGAACCTAATCGTTGTAGTGTAGTATTAGGGTAAGCCACGGGTATTGATATCATTCTCCAGGGGAATAGGAATGCTAGTGAGAAGTTACTACGCTAAGGTTGGGGTTGAGGAAGATTATTTTTATCTTTTTTTTTTTTGGAAATGGAAAATACAATCTCGGGGTTTGATTTGGGGTTGGTATTTTTAACGATTACTCTACTTATCTAATTATCTAATCTAAGGTGTATGTAGTCTATGTCTAATTATTGTGTGCTCGTATGATAGTTTAAAGATGTGTTTACTTAGGTTTTACTAATCCATTATTCCTATTGGTGGTTGAATTGTCACGCCCTTATTCTTAATTTGCTTGTGTGTCTAAAGTAGTAGGGTATGCGTTTATCCCTAACTCTTTGAAGTTACCAAAGGGTCTCGCCTACAAAATACCACTAGGGATCATAAACTCTAACTCTAAGGCCTCTTTTGATAGTTTAGCTTACAACCGCTCAAGGTGCTATAACCTAAGGTTCACAAAGATTAATCAAGCATTAAGTACAACAACTAATGACCTATCGACTAGATCATTAACAACTAAGATAAGAGACAAACCAATCATTCACAATTAAGTTTCATAATTACTAAGCAAACACACAAGTAAATTAGCCGGACATGGAGAACATGCAAGCATACACACAAATAATCAAAGACATAATTGTATTAATGAAGTAAAGCACTTATCTTGATGTAAGATAGGGTTTGGAACCCTAAAATAATGTACAAGATGTACCTTGGTTCGTTTAGGTTTTACTCCAAAAGACAACACACCAATACTGAAAAATTCGGATTCTATATATAAGATTACATATGCGACGGCGTCACCTTATGTTTTGTACGGCTCGGATCACCGCTATTAGGGTTTCGTCTTGGCCACGCTAGATTTATGTATGGCGCACCTTGTGCTTGTGACGCCGCCTTCCTTCCTTAGCTCGACGCCGCTCGATAAAATCTAGGCCGCTCGAGTTGCGACGGCCTACTCTTTTATAACTTGACCTCATCACTTGAAAATAAGAGTTTTGGCTTCGTCCCGCCACAAAAATCCTCCCGGCATGCGTGTATAAGCTGTGAGCGCCACCTTGTCATTCAGCTTTGAGTGCGTTCGATTCTTGACTTTGGCCATTTTCTTTGTATATTCGCCTTTTCGCCCAAATAAGTGCCATTACAGCAATTTGCCTTCAAGAGACCTAAAAAGTGAAAAGGAACGATATTAAGTAATAACGGATACAAAAGTGATCAAATAAGGGCTTAAATGACCCCTCAAAAAGGTACATTTTAAAACCTTATCACGATAACTTAGGATTGAGTGCTGAAGACCTCTCTAGTGATGTCGAGATGGCCCATTGGCAAGATAACTCTGGAAAGACTTTTTCGCAACCAGACCAACCTAAATTTCATGAGGTAGGAACACGCATTCATCATAGAAACCCATATTATCTTAAGATCTCATGCAAAATCGGGTTCATCGACTTCCACCCATTTATTGACACTACTTCCCCAGTCAACATCATGTCGAAAGAATGCTACAACCAAGTTATGAAGAAAGAACTAGAATATAAGGGGAATAATTTTCTTGGATTTGCAACTAACATCCATGTCTTCATTGGAACTCATTCATTTTTGATAGACTTTATGGTTCTGACGTAATGAAGTGAATTTGTGGAGGATGGTCTTACAGGAGTAATTTTAGGGAAGCCCTTTCAGGAAATGTCGAGTTTAGATAAAAATGAAAAAGAAGGGTTAGTATGGTTAAAGATTAACGATGACAAGACTATTTTCAAAATGCCGAGAACGATCAATAACTTTAGAAATTGGACCAAGAGGCAGTTAAGCCAAGCTCAACTTTTATTCGATATCAGCGAGGAAGACAAAGAAAAAGGCATTGATCACCCCTACCAGAAAATCAAAAGTTTCCACTTAGGCTGTTTAGAATTGGGAAATGACTACAAAAGGGATGAGAATTTAGTAAGTTGGATCCAGCGTGGAGATTGCCATGTCCACGAAATGACCAGCAAGCACTGGTAGCCCCGTGGCTCTGAGTCTAACTTAAAGAACTCGTAAATAAAGAAAAGTGCTCTTTCGGGAGACAACCCGAATTATCCATTTCTTTTGGTTTATTTCCTTTTCTGTTGGGTTTTGTGTTTTCTAACTATTTTTGCAGGAAACGAGGAACTAATTCGCCGTAGCTTGCCGATTCAACAGAGTTACGGCGTAACTCATCTTGGTGATTACCAGAACCAACCTTTTAGCACAGAATTTTGACGATCACCTATTACAGCGTAATACCATCCTCAGTGGTTACGCCGTAACTACTCGCTTTGTACCATTCCATTTTGCGCCACTACTAGTAATCTCTCAAAAGAGTTACGACGCAACTTTCCTCTACTTTAATTCTTTCATTTTGAAACACAAGAACATTGTATTAGTTTTAAATGAACTTTTGTGGGTGTGTCCAAGTAAACCCTCACGAGACTTCACTCGTCCACTGGGACAACAGGTGGTTTAAAAGGCTCGTTGCATGCGCTAAATGCAACCGTGATTCCTACGAAAGTGAGTTAGGTTTGTTTTTCGTTTTCATTTTTTTTAGAATTATGCTTGTCGGTATTGTGATTTCGTGGATTGAAGTTTGCTCATGACGATTTTAACGAGGGCACGCTTTTCTGGCCTTCTTCTTTATGGAGAAAATTTCATGGAAGTTCTCGCTCTAATTCTACCTTTCTCTTCACCTTTATTTTAATGCCTAGTACAAAAGGGTCTTTGTACAATTCAACTGGGGGGACGGGAGTAGAATTATCTCTTGGACTTTATTTCGCCCTCATTTTCTAGTTTATTTTGAAAAATTATGCCATTTTAAAAATTTTGACATGTTTTTCTTAACCTAATTGGATTAGACCTTAGCCGAGCACATACAACCCTTGATATTATATGGTGAGATTAGCCTTATCCATTTCCTATATTTTACCCCAAATCCACCAAATTATGAGTGTGCCGGTAGCTTGTAAACTTTAGAACTTGACCTTTGCATCATTTCAAGACCATAGACGAGGTATGTTGAGTTAGCTCGATGTATTTGGACTTTTCAGCCAGAAGGCGTATTATAGGATTATCACCCAAATGCCTACCATTGTGAGTCTATAGATTAGTCACCTCGACTTTTCACCCCTTGTGAAACCCTTTTGTTGCACTCATCTTTAGTGCAAGATACCCTAGATACACCCTTCTGAGCCATTCCTTTCATTTTGTTCACCCAATATATTGTTTCGATACACCTATACACCTTAGCCTACTCAGAGTCTTTATTTGTGATAGGGAAGTCATCATTTGCCTAAGTTCAAGGTTCGAGTGGAAAGGTTCGGAAATCTGCCACCGACAACATTTCAAGATCAGACCCTCAATTCCCATTGTTCATCTCAAGTGGGGGGATATTATGTTATAGTTATGATTCAAAAAAAATGTGATTAAAAAAAGAAAAAAAAAAGAAAAAAAAGTAGTTGTTATGACTATGTTATTGTAAAGTGCGTTGTCATAAGCACTGTAGTATGAGCTTTATTGATTTAGTATCGAGGAGGCCACCTCGGTCACATTTGAAGATTGGAGTTGGTAGTTATGCCAACAGTTGGAGAAAAGGTAGTGTGTCCATCACGACGTCCTCTAATGACACATCTACCTTGCATTTCATGATCCGGTTTCTTGGCTTCTAAGCTTGAACTTTGGGCTTAACGGTAAGTGGGTGATGACTTGGTTATAGATTTAGACTACTCCGCTTGTTTTTATTTTACACCAATTATATATCGCATGTCTTATCCTACCCTTTTAGTCATGAAGTGTGTCTAGGTGATGCAGCGAGCAATCTTTGGTGTCTTGGCCATGGATTTGGTCATGTATCATTGATTTTTTCCACTTCGCCGTGACATGTTAGTAATGACGAGTCACCCCTTAACCTTTGTCGTGTCTACCCCACTACAAGAAAAGGGGGCTTTTAGGACCCTTTTGTAGGACACCTTTTTAAACTGCGTCCTAACAAACAATTTATAGGAACAATTAAACTTTAAGTCCCATTAAGTTGTTTTTAATAGGACACTTAATAGGCGGATCCTAATAAACTAATTTATGTGACACTCTTTTAGTAGGGTCTTATTATGATGAAACCTAATAGGACACTTGATACAAAGGTCCTATTATATTAAATTTTACAGGACGCTTATTCATCGTGGTTTTATTAAAACAAAACTTTATAGGACACCTAGTATGTGGGTCCTATTATATTAGATCTTTTAGGACATTTATTCGTTTGGGGTTTTATTATGGTTAAACGTAATAGGAGACTTGAAACAAAAGTCCTAAACTATAATGTTTTACGTGTGACTTTTTTGACGGCCTTATCTAGCTTATTAGACACTTATTTTAGGATCCAAATAAATTAAGTTTTAAGCGACTGATGTGCCCGGTTGGTGCAAGTTTTAAAAAATTATAAAAACGATTTAATCGTCTAACCTATTAACACATACGAGCAAGTATACTCATCCGTAATAGCAAAGTTTGGTAAGTCGAGATCGTCCCAAGGGATTTTGCGTTATGAAATTGATTTGTTTGAAAAGATTCCAACAAGAAAGCTTGTCAAGGCTTCCTCAAATAATTATGTTCTAGTGAAATTCAATAAGAAATAAATATATACTTGTGTGTAGTCTATAATCAACCATAAATAGAATTCATGAAGGTTTGGTGTATACTCTTAATATGATGCACAAATCATAAGCAAATGATTCCCCAACCATGGTATATGTTTGTAAAAATCATTCTAAGAACAAAAACATTTAGGTAATCCTTTCGGTCCTTATCCCAATGATTATCCTATAGAAATTCCATTCGTTTGCAACATGTTCTTATCAAATTTGTTCTTACTTAATCTTTCAATCGTGATGAAAATGTTACTAGTCTTGTTTTAATAAGCAAACATGGTGGTTGTCAATCACCATATCCCCATACTAGTTTGTCACTTTACTTTTTGGAATAAAACACAAGAGAAATCCTTTCGGTCCTTTTTCTTAAAACATGTTTTTTCGACAAATCAAACCAAGACTAGTATTTTTCCAACAAACTCATTTAAACAAGATCATATATACATGCATCACATTTTGAGAACACTACTATGATTAACTACATCCCACACACAAGTATATCCAAAAACTACTCCATGATAATAATAATAACTAAACACAAATAGTAACAAAGTAATTCCAACAATTCAAGAGAATAGAATTCCATAACAAAGTTCATAGAATACCTAAACTTTTGTGATTACAAGAATTAGAATTCGTGGATTGTAGCAACCACGCGCCTCCAATCACCTAGGTTCACCGTACAACTCCAAACTACCAAAACTATGGATGAGAATTGTTCCCTCCTTGCTCCTGGACGTTTTTAAGTAAGAACTAAGCTTTTGGGCTGAATAATATGGTTAGTATTAGTTTTGGTGTAAACTAATACAATTTTGGTTGTGTCACACCTAGTATACTAGGACTAGGTTCATTATATAGCCAAAGGTGCTTGCTTAACTGACCAAAAACGTCCCCAACAAGTAAATGTCAAGAAATGATCGGACTCCAATGATTATGGGGAGTTAAGGCAACAATAAATGCGACTTTGTGTAATCTAGCAAGGAGAAACCGGATCGTTTCGCCCAACCGATCGGTTGTATTTTGACCATTCGCCCACCGGATCCGGTACGGGTTGTGACCGATCGGCGGGTTTGTGCCGTTTTGACTTTTTGTTGACTTTTTCCTATACCCTTCATTCTTTGCTCACGATGATTTCCAAGGCAAAACTTGATATTTCCTTGCTGTAGATACTTAGAAATCATTGAGCTTCCCAATCATTGAATCCAAAAGCTTCCTAGCTCGACTTCCTTCCTCGAGAATCTTCCAAATGTGCATAAAAACTTCATTTCTTCATTATTCGCGATACCTGGCTACAAATACATACACAATACGCATCTTTGCACTTTTGCAACAGTTATGAGTAAATATAGCCGATTATCATCCACAAAACTAACAATAACGCTACTAAAAACATGTTCATTTTAAGCGTTATCAAATTCCCCCACACTTAAGCTCTACTCGCGCTCGAGTAGGTCTAACATTTGCAAAAATTGATTTCAATGGTCTTAGACACCATGGTTCCAAAAATGTAACAATTATCCCAAAAGAGATAATCATCGGCTTGCTTATAATATGTGAAAATTTTAAAAATGAACCAAACACTTTAGATAACATAACTAGAACACCTCACGAATGATTTTAAGAATTCACTCAACACTCATATATTGGTGGGTATATGTAAATCACTCAATGCCTAGCCATGATCAATGCTTTATACCATAAGCTTGTACAAGTATCAAAACAAAGAAAATAAATTCATCAAAGAGGGCTTTTATTCGGGTTATAACGTTAAGGCTAAGGGTTCATAAAAGGTATGGATAAGGCATGGGATAGTTTATGAAATTGGTGTTAAAATAAAAATAAAGTCAAGTCTAAACCTCCATGTTGCTAGCCATCATACAAACCACAATCCCGAAAATGATTATTTCACCTCTTCAAATATCAATCACCGCACATATGTATAACTCAATTTAGCTCATTGGCTAATCAATATCCTTCATATAGCCTATTGGCTTTTTAGCTCCCCCACACTTAGTGTAAGCATACATAAAAAAAAATCGAGAAAGACGTCTCTTTCATCAAAGATGGAGAATGGTACACACTATAAACAAAGTGTATCTTCTTCATAGTCATCAAAAACGATCCAACATTCCAAACAACTAGCAACAAACCAATAGACTTGATAAGGGTTGGCTAAAGCTTGAAGTGTAAAATATTTTTGTATTTTTCTGAATTTATCAAAAGAAAAGATTGGCTCGGAAGGGTGTACTAAGGGTATCTAGTGCTAAAAATGAGCACTAACAAATGGGTCCATAAAAATGTGGTTAACTAACCGATGTGGTTAGCTAATATATCATTAGATGTAAATGGAAGGCCATTTGGTTTTATTCCTAAGGTGCCTCTTATCACTTGAACATATTTAGATCACTCGAAAGTGATTTTAACCGTAATGCATAACTAGTACAAGTTCTAGAATCGACATAATCACCGGCACACTCATAGCAAATATAAAACAAAAGATGTGTTTTATACAAAAGAAACCTCACAATTAAGTGGAAAAAGGCTATTATGCATGCTAGAAAATGCTATCGAATCCAAAATGAATTACTTCCGTAATTTGGTTCAAATCCAAAAATTTCAAAAACCTCATTTTACCATTGAAATTCCAAGTTATATATTTTAAATATCAATAATGCGTGAAAACAACTAGACCATCAAAAGGCGAATTTCTTAATCACTTGCATCCAAAAGTTATCTAAAAATAAAATAAAAATCGCATCATTTTTCCTATTTTCTTCCCTCCCCACTTAAGTTTGCATTGTCCTCAATATAATAAAATGAACTTCAAAGTAAAGAAAATGGGAAAAAGAAATAGTTAAAAGATATCACGGGATAGAATATGCAATATGCATATTGGGTCATAAGAAAGCATGTGAGTTATCCAACTCCAAACATTTGACCATCAATAAGCTTCCGACACATCCATCCTGCAAACAAAACGCCGAAATACACAAAACCAAACAAATGCAAATGCTACTAAAGACTAGATAAAACCAAGCAAAACATGTTAATCATCCTAAAAAGATAGAAATAATATTGTTCAACACATCATAACCAATGTCTTTGAAACCATAATTCACGAATGATCCACGATCACTCATCGTCCTCATCGTGTCATCCCCTTCTTCATCATACTCATCGTCATCACTTTCGGTTACGTAGTTTTCGTCCACAATCGAGCGAACTCTCCTTTTCTTTTTCTTTCCTCCAACTCATGGCGATCCTCCAACATCGTAGCTTGTTCCACCAACTTCGGTGTGACCATATGGGGTACTTGGATCGAGAAATGGTGCGTACCAGGATATGGATCTGGATAGGTCAGGATAAAGTGTAAGGAAAGGATATAGTGGAACATTGGGTGGATTGTAGGTGGCAACTCATAATTGGCTTCGCAGCCATGTGTTGAAGATAGGCATGGAATAATCATTGATGTAGTTGTTTCTCATCATCGAGTCTCTCCATATCTACATTGAATCTCATCTAAATGTTGGTTCCACTCTCCCACCAATCAAAACTACGGACGCCTTTATTTGCGTTCTCCATTGGTATACTCCTCTTTTGTTGTGGTGGTTGTTGTTGTTGTTGTCTTAGTTCAATCCACAACCCTACGGTTTTCAATCTCCTATTCAAAGCGTTCCCGAAACCTTGTGCAGTCCACATTTCACTATATTTTGGCTCTCCACACTTAGCCAATTCCTCATCAACATAATACCCAAGATTCTTCACCAATTTTGTCACAAACTGTCCTCCACAAATGTTGTAAAACCCTAAAATCATCTAAATATGGCTACGTAAATGTTAAATGGTAAAACATAGGTGTCGACTTCTGCTTTGGTGTTTCGCATTCGAATGTGTTTATGTGAGCATGTTATTACCGGCCTTAAAAAGATAGATGTGAACCTAAGAATTTAGGGTTGGGTCATGCATGGTTAATCATGGCGTGTGAATTGATGTCAGTATGTATCTTGTTAAAATTGTGTCGTGTGCATGAATGTGGGTCTCGGTGGGAGCAGGTTGTGTGTTTATTCGAAATGGTTAAATGGGTGAGGGTAAAGACTTAATCGAGTATTTTCATGTGTGCTACAAGTGTGTCAAATGGAACGGGGTCTAAACTGTGGTGTGCGTAATTCGGTATGTCGCATGTATAGAGTTCAAGGCTACATGTGTGTGATTTAGAAAATCTATGTTTGGCTCGTTAACTGCCATATGGTTGCATGATCGGGTATGACTGTAACTGGTTATTCATGAAACTTAAGTTAAAGGATTTGATATAGAGTTAGGTGTATATTAGCATGAGTCTTATTACATTCATATGTATGTGTGGTGTTCGCATGGTATGCATGCATGGAGTATAAAGAAAGCATGTTCTTAATCTTGACGGGGGTATGTTTAAGGGTGCTCGCGGGATTAACGGGTGAGTTATGAGGTACATAAAAAGTGTGTCGGGATAGTTGTGTCGGGAGTTGGTCATTTGGTATTTTTGCTTGGCCGTAAAAGTTAGCCATTTGAACCGCGAGCGACCTTGAATATGGGTCGAAACGTGTATAAATAAAATAAAATACAAGCGTATAACATGAATTGAAATCAGTAACTCCTTTTGAATTATATAAACTTATTTTCATTTTAAATCTTAAAACTTGATATTTTTCCATGCAAACCTTTTTTTTTTATAACTTGTGTCATATTAGACTCTAGTCTTTGGAAAATTGACATAATACACTTTAAACTTCATTTTGAATTATTTACTCTGTAAACCTTAAACTTGGAAATATTTACCATGCGAACCCTATACTTTGAAGTATGAACTAATAGGATAATTGTCATATTAAACATTTAATTTTGCCATTTATCATTGGTAACCCTTAAGTTTGGCTAATTAATGATTATTATCCTAAAGTATTTTAATTCTGTCCATTACTAAGAATGAGAATACGCTTATAACTCTAAGAATATTAATGTGATTAATCCGTTATGACTTAAATGAGCTAATAAGTATCAAACAAATCGTAATCCGTGTAGATGCGTTGGAGGAGACGTGACGTTGTGCCTTCGTATTCATTCATTCGTTTGCTTTCTTTTCATTGGCGTTAAGGTACAGATATTCTGACCTTACCTCTTAAGGTTTCTCACGATTCGTATTCCATCTTTCGATATTAGCTTGAACTGTTATGCTTTAATCTAAGCCTCCTTATTAGGGCTTCCCTATGACTTTGCTATGCTCCCTTTGATATGAATCTTTGATATGAATCTTTGATATGAACTTTGATATGAATCTTTGATATGAACTTCGATATGAGCTTCAATATGAACATTTGATATGAACTTTGATATGAACTTTGATATGAACCCTTATGATATGATATGATATGATTATGCTTTGACCCGTCAATTTGATACCCGAGCCAAATATGTGTTCCTAGTCATGAAGGTAACATGACCGTGTCATTGATGCACCAATGGCATGACTCCAGTGTGTACGAGTGATGTTACACACCGTCCCCATTATGATATGATATGATTATGAGCTCACTATATGTATATGATTTGGCCACTATGATATGTTCCGGGGGGAGTATGGATGCATCCTAGATATGATATGTTTTAGTGGATTTAACATGATATGATATGATATGATATGATTTATATGGTGAATGATGTCGTGTGCAATACGCGTCTTCACATTCCGGGAGCTAGCTACTCCATTTGTTACTGGGTCTCCTCCTATTATGTATGGTATTCCGAGGTCACCCTCCTGGATACAATGGTTACTATGATATGATATGATATGTTCCGGCTCGTGGTAGATTGTAGATTCGACAACCCACACTTTTGATAGACCTATACTGCGTACTTTCTGTTTTCCAACGCACCATATTACGTATAAATTGTTCATTACTTAGTACCCTTATATGACTCACTCTACCACCAAGATATATATATTCCATTGCTTTGATCATCCAATCTCATTCGTTACTTAGACTATCGTTCCATTCACGCATACAGTTATTATATGCTTATTGAATTTGATTATACTATTCATGTTTTATGTGGCCATTGATTATCCTGCTATGATGTGATTAATATGCGTTATCTCGGTTACTGTTTCCATATGATGATATGTGATCTCATGTTATGTGACCCTCTCGAATTGTCCGGTGACCATGCTAGTGTGTAATCGATAGTTTTTCATTAGTTATGTGTACTTCGTTCGCTTAATCTCGTGGACTATGTCTATTCCGTTGTATCCTTATCTGCTTATTGTTGACCTGCCATGTTTACATTTCTGTCTATGCTACGGTTTGGTTGGGTAAATGGTTCAACTTGTGACGTCTGGCTTGTTAATTTGTTTAGTTGTCCTGCTATGTCTTTGATTCATTCAATTATATCGTATGTTGTATTCCTACTTGTTACGTGTGGCTGCCATGTGTTGACTACTGTTGGTACTTCTGTTGATTATGATGCTGATTATGTTTTCAAATAAGGATTTTGACCTGTGTGAATTGCCATGCTCACTTATTAATTAATTGCTTCCGCTTTCCTATAGATATCTGTTTGGCTTGTATGTCTTCTGATTTCCTGGATTGATTGTATGACATATATGTTGTGTGGATGCGACGTCTGCTATGCTTGCTTATGTTTCATACTAACGCTTGGTTTGTATGTGCTTGTATATATGTCATCGATGCTTTGCTTTGCTTCGTTCTCCTGGTTATCTGTTCTTGTTGGATATCGGATAATTGTGTTCTAGGGATCCTCTTTGACTCATTGTTCTCTTTTTTGCGACCTTGTTATCACTTCCTTATTTCATTTTTATATTTCGATTTTGTTTAGCTTTCATTTTGTTATATCCGCTTCACTAGGCTTTTTAAGCTCACCGCATTTCTTTTCTGTGAGGGTTTTAGGTTGGAAGATGGGCTTCGATGGGGTGAGTATTAGAGTATCCGAGTGGACCAACCCTAGCACCTTATTACTTTGGGACTTGAAGAGCTTTTGTTTTGAGTTTTTCCTTTCATTTTGGATATTGTATTTTCCTTGTCAGTCAACTGTTCATATGATTTGATACTTCATTTTAAGGTTTTCGTTTGCAAAGATTTTAATTGTATGTTACATATGACACCAGAATGTGACACTTCTACCCTTGTCGGGTTGGGGTGTTACAAATGTGGCTATTGTTCTTGATTCCCAGGGCCCTCCTAGACAAATACTCGGCTATCTGCCAAACTGCATTACCGTCCTAGTTTCTCAAACAACATCATAACCCATAAGTCCGGCCTGACATTTGTCCTTCCAAATCTATTAAACGGCCCGGTCACTATCAACTTGTGAAGTATCCTCATCAACGGATTCCTGATGGTTGAGGCATTCCTCCTAGCTCAAGAAGGATCTCCCACTTGATTCCAATAAGCGGGAATACTAGGATAGTCTTTTTCAAACCTCCGAAGTCTAGAAAAGTGAGCTTCAAATAATCGATGATTAACCTCATGTGGCTCATACAAACCAAGAGCCACGCCAAAGCCGAAGCAAAGTGTAAGCATGATCCCTTCCACAAAGCCTAAACCAAACACAAATTTCCTTCATCAAGTTTCGAACATTCACCTTTCTTTCAAAATACATGGTTGAAAAGAACTCCATACACCATTCTCGATAGACCTCTTCATTGACGCTTAATAAATCTTTCCCATGACAAATCATTGAACGAATCTCCATCCCCTGGATATACATAAGATGTTCGCATCATTCCTCTTAACTCATCTTCACAATCACATTCTTCAAACAAATCCCAATCAATCACCCTCGGAACCAAACATGTCCTATGTTGCAATTTTGAAAACCTTTTCCGAAAAGCATGTTTCTCCCCGTCGGTGAGATCTTTGAACTTTAAGTTGGCATTTGCCTCCGTCTTCACACTATACTTAACCTTTTTCTTCTCGTTCCTTTGACAAAATTTCGTAACAAGCGGGTTCATAGGAATTGCCTCCTTTCGAGCTACCTACAATAATTCTCTGTAGAAATCACAAATATAAGATCATATGAGAGTGTTAGAACAAACAAGAAGGTTCATGGAACCTCCTAAGATCCATTTCAAAATTTCAAAAATTTCAATACGGCGTAACGGATTCGGTTCGTAGAAAGAATCGGTTTCCAAAATAGCCAAACTCCAACCGTTCGGTTGCAATGCGCAACCGAATTGGTTATGCAGCCTGCGTAAGGCTTTTACCTCTTAAACCCTCATATACTTGAATTTTTCTAAGTCCAAACCACTCCTAGATCGCATTCTATCATCCTCAATGATTTCAAGATCCTGGAATTACTCTAAACTCGATTTCAAATCATCAAACATCACCATCTCAGAACTCAACTTGATAAGCCTATATCTTTCAATCATTAGTTCTAATCAATAATGTGGCATCCATCACTCCTAAAAACGCATCATCTATCATAAGGAATCACCAATTGTAACTTATCTTGATTCAATAGCACAACCCAATAAAATCCGAAAATTCAATCATCTAGTATTCATCCTCTGTTGAATCAATCAATACAATTCTTTTTGCAATGCACTCCTACATCAATTACCCACTCAATCCTAAAATATTACAACTTAATTCGAATTATAACAAAAACCTCCAAATTGGTGATCTAATATTCAATTCGAATCAAATGCTCTAATTGAACCTTAATTGAGTTAATTGAATGTAGATGCTTACTTGTTTGGGTGCCATGATGTTTTCCTACAACTTAAACAAGCTTCAATCTGCTTCTCTTGGACAAATTTTGCAAAACCCACTGGAGAACTAGTGTGTGTGTGTTTTTCTGAAAAAGTGAATTTTTGGTTTTTATACTTGGATGCAACCGTTCATCAAGGACACAACCGTTTCGGTTTGCATTTTGCCAAATTTTGCATTTTTACATGTTACTTAGGCATTTACCTTCCAAGCAACAATTTTTACTCAAAAATCCTGCATAAAGATTCACACAACATTCATTCACCAATCGGAATTTTAAACAATCATCCAATCTTAAAAATCTCAACTCATCATACTAATGAACTAAACCAAACTTCAACTCAAAACTCATAGTTATAATGCATTAACCAAATTACTTCAATCATAAAAAAAATGAAAAATTAAATAAGAAACAAAAATCCTAAATGCATCAAATCAAAAAGAAATAGCTCATGAAATTCAAGCAAATAATTGCTTGTTTATTATGGACTCTTGTCTTCTCCTCAGAATTCCTCAAAATACTCTTGTCTTAGAATGTCCTCGCTTTGAAATTTTCAAACCAACTCACGGACGTTTCAAAAGTTTTGAACTTTCTCATGAATCTTCTTCCGTACGGACAAAGTATATCGAACTTAACATGCCAATCTCCATCTCCGGTTTGTCTCTTGTAAGTCCCGACCCTTCGGTCTCCACTCCAAATTTTTAAGTTGCACCGGTAAAGAACCTAAAAAGTCGGTCAACTTTTTGTAAACTAGTATGTTTTTGAATGGGTTATAGAAAGCTTCTCTACCCTAACGCGTTCCATTTCGCCCTCTATTACAAAAATAAGTGGAACTAACGGTCCGTACATTGGGTTACCTTGGACATCACGTCCCACTTCAAAACATGTTAAATCATCATTTGCTTCAATCCATTCCAAATCCTCCATAAATTCCAAAGTTGGTCCTCTTGGTTTTGGGTAGTATGTTTGCCTCGAAATCCCATCATCAATAGTCAATGTGCCTCTTCCCATGTCTATAATCGCACCACAAGTTCGTAAGAATGGTCTCCCAAATAGTAATGGTAAACTCTTGTCCACCGGAATATCTAGGACAAGGAAATCACCAAATACGGTTGATATCAAATTTGCACTCTCACTTTCTTCACCTCTCCCATTGCCTTCGCTTGAGAATTATCCGCCATAGTAAGCTTCAAATGATTAGGTTGTGGATTACTTAGTCCCAAAGTCTTAAACAATGGATACGGCATCACATTAACACTTGACCGGTATCGGCTAAAGCATAAACGGTGTAGTCCCATTCACTTTGATTGGCAACACAAAATTACTCGGATCCTTTTCCTTCCTTGGCATGCCTCTAAACAAAATTTGATCTCGCTCCTCCTCAGAGATTCTCATCTTCCAACCTAGCCCTCGCTAGCATCAAAGCATCAACACTTCTACGGTAAAGCACATAATCTGGGAGTACTTCTATCACCGGTTTCTTTTCATTAAGCTCAAGAAACTTTTGTTCTAGGTTCTCTAAAATAGCTTCTTTTTGTTTTTCGGTTAAGGGTTTGAAAGTAGTCGTAGGTGATGATGGTGTGTACTCATTTTTGGTGGTCGAGGTTGTTGTTGGGGTTAGTTTGTTTGATGTCGGTTTCTTCCGATTTGCCTTTCCCATCTTAACCACTTCCACCTCTTTCTCTTCCATGTTTGCACAAACTTCCACTAGCATCTCGTTTACTCCTTTTCCTTCTTCCAAATTAGTTATATTAATCATCATTTCTCCCATTGCAAAATCTACTTGACACTTGGTCGTGACAAGAAAATCTCGACCAAAACACACATTAGGTTCATCCGCATTCCCCTCTTCTAGCACAACAAAATCAGTTTCAAAAATGTGTCCATGAATATTGACCTTCAGATTTTTGACCATCCTTCTTCCATATGCTTCATAGTCCAAACGTACATGACCAATTTCGTCAAGAACCTTTTCCAAAATATAGTTTTCTCCATAAGCCATATTAAGCTGCGCGTCCCAAGCGCTTTCCTTCCACACTTGCAAGGCGTTCCAAACCTCATTAGCGGCGAATCGACAGTTAAAGGTGCTTGTGTAAACACTACAACTCTTCCTTCTTGGGTAGTTGAACCTTATTTTCACCGTTCTCCATATTAACCGTATCAATTCCCAATTCTTTCTTACTTTCTTCCAAGATACCTCCAATCTTTTCCAGTGAACTTCCGGTATCCTTGAACATTTCATCCAAAGTACGAAGGTATTCCGAGATTCCGCTCAAACTATAGATATTACTAGACAACTTGACAAAGCAAAACAAAACAAAATCCGAATTATTAGCGTTAGAGTTAGTAAAAACAAGAACAAACTATGGAAACATATACTAAACAAGTTAAGACACTCAACAAAACTAAAAACATAAGTTAAAACTCAAAATCTAAAAATGATAAAAATCAACACAGAAACCCCAACCGGATTCGGTTGGATCACCAACCGAATCGGTTGGTTGAAAATAATTTAGACAGAAACTCGAACCGGATCCGGTTGCGGGTTGCAACTGATCGGTTTGATCGAAAATTATTATTTTTATTTATTTATTTTTTTTTATACTACAGAATTTAATGCAAATAAGGAGTCATTAAGATGTACTAAACTCTAGTTAATAAAGAAAACTCTTCATAAACCAATAATTGAATAACATAATAAATCCTATTAAAACTAAAACTAAATTACCAATTAAAATCTATTATTAAAATAATTAAACTTATAACTGAAAAGAAATTACTATTTAATCATTAACCATTAAAACTAAAATTAACTAAAACTTAATGAACTAATAAATGACAATTGTAAAGAAAATAAAAATAAATCCAAGAAATAATTAAACTACAAGACGTAATCTGCAAATAAAATTACCAGAATTACTCTAGGAATCATAAGACAAATAACTAAGAAGACTAGAACAATAAAAATCGCAACTAACAATTACACAGAAAAGCCATCCGGATTCGGTTGGATAACCAACCGAATCGGCTAGTTTGTAACCAAAACTTTTTTTTTCAACAAATTTAATTCCAAAACTACTAATTTTAGAAAATCGAAAATTAAAAGAAATCGGCGTAAAACTTGATGTGCCCGATTGGTGCAAGTTTTAAAAATTTATAAACACGATTTAACCGTCTAACCTATTAACACATACGAGCAAGTATACTCGTCCGTAATAGCAAAGTTTGGTAAGTCAAGATCGTCCCAAGGGATTTTGCGTTATGAAATTGATTTGTTTGAAAAGATTCTAACAAGAAAGCTTGTCAAGGCTTCCTCAAATAATTATGTTCTAGTGAAATTCAATAAGAAATAAATATATACTTGTGTGTAGTCTATAATCAACCATAAATAGAATTCATGAAGGTTTGGTGTATACTCTTAATATGATGCACAAATCATAAGCAAATGATTCCCCAACCATGGTATATGTTTGTAAAAATCATTCTAAGAACAAAAACATTTAGGTAATCCTTTCGGTCCTTATCCCAATGATTATCCTATAGAAATTCCATTCGTTTGCAACATGTTCTTATCAAATTTGTTCTTACGAATCTTTCGACCCTTTCGTGATGAAAATGTTCCTAGTCTTGTTTTAATAAGCAAACATGGTGGTTGTCAATCACCATATCCCCATACTAGTTTGTCACTTCACTTTTTGGAATAAAACACAAGAGAAATCCTTTCGGTCCTTTTTCTTAAAACATGTTTTATCGAAAAATCAAACCAAGACTAGTATTTTTCCAACAAACTCATTTAAACAAGATCATATATACATGCATCACATTTTGAGAACACTACTATGATTAACTACATCCCACACACAAGTATATCCAAAAACTACTCCATGATAATAATAATAACTAAACACAAATAGTAACAAAGTAATTCCAACAATTCAAGAGAATAGAATTCCATAACAAAGTTCATAGAATACCTAAACTTTTGTGATTACAAGAATTAGAATTCGTGGATTGTAGCAACCACGCGCCTCCAATCACCTAGGTTCACCGTATAACTCCAAACTACCAAAACTATGGATGAGAATTGTTCCCTCCTTGCTCCGGGCGTTTTCAAGAAACTTAGCTTTTGGGCTGAATAATATGGTTAGTATTAGTTTTGGTGTAAACTAATACAATTTTGGTTGTGTCACACCTAGTATACTAGGACTAGGTTCATTATATAGCCAAAGGTGCTTGCTCAACCCGACCAAAAACGTCCCCAACAAGTAAATGTCAAGAAATGATCGGACTCCAATGATTATGGGAGAGTTACGGCAACAATAAATGCGACTTTGTGTAACTGCTTGTGAGAAACGGATCGGTTTCGTCTCCAACCGGATCGGTTGTATTTTGACCATTCGCCCAGCCGGATCCGGTTACGGGTTGTGACCGATTGGCTGGGTTTGTGCTGTTTTGACTTTTGTTGACTTTTTTCCTATACGCTTCATTCTTTGCTCTCGCTGATGATTTCCAAGGCAAAACTTGATCTTTCCTTGCTGTAGATACTTAGAAATCATTGAGCTTCCCAATCATTGAATCCAAAAGCTTCCTAGCTCGACTTCCTTCCTCGAGAATCTTCCAAATGTGCATAAAAACTTCATTTCTTCATTATTCACGATACACGGCTACATATACACACAATACGCATCTTTGCACTTTTGTACATGCTTATGAGTAAATATAGCCGATTATCATGCACAAAACTAACAATAACGCTACGAAAAACATGTTCATTTTAGGCGTTATCAGCGACGCATATTTACTTGATGCATTATGATATACGAAGCTCACAAAATATTCATGACTTCCATCACTGTGTAACCTTAACCATTCACCACCGCCAAAGAAAAAAAATGTTTCCTTCTTAGATTCATCAAATTAGTTAATAGCGGTAGTCATTCGAGTTTGCATTGGGTTGATTTTCTTATTTAGCGCTTGGCATTCTAGTTTTTTTTATATCAATTTGTTTACGTATGGTATGTAAAACGTGATTTAGATTGTGAGAGTTGTGTTGTTCGTTATCCCATATTGAACAGTAAGGACCCAACGAAATGATTAAGAATCATGAAGCTTGGGTAACACTTAAACAAACCAAATGTGTGTGTGTGTGTTCATTGTGTGAAAAATGTGTAAAAGTGTAAGAGAGTGAGATCCTTTTTTTGTGTGTGATACTTTCTATATAAAGAGAAGTATATAAGGTTTAAAGATAAACTCCATGTGGATGATAGTTCGAGTGTTGATCATCTATTAAGTAGACAAGAGTGACATGTGGCATGCTCTCCTTGGCTCGTAGCTGGCAGTGCCCATTTCCCATATTCTTCGTCGTGTGTCTCCCAATGTCATATGTCAGATATAACATCTTAACCGTTAGTGACAGTTGTCTCATTCATGATATTGCCTGAGAGGCTTTTCCAGGTCCTGTGCGACCTAGGAATGTGGATGTGCCTATCAAGTGTTGATAATGAGCCTTGTTAAGTGTTTATAATGGGCTTGCTTTTGACGTGTAATTAGTGGGCTTAGGCCACTAATATCTATATGCTATCAAAATTATAGTTTTTTTTTTATCTCTTAAAATTTCTACTCTTATAACTAATGTGACGATGGAGGTGGTGGAGTAACGACGGGTGTTTAGGTATGGTACGTATGAGGTGTGATTTGGGTGAGGATAATCATATGTTCGATTTCTTGCGTAAGAGAGGACTCCAAGGTATGAATGGAGATCAAGAGTTGGGGTAACATTCACATACGACTATAGTGCGTGTAAATGTGTAAAGGTTGATTAACTTCGTTTGGTTGTTGCTTAGTCCATTTCGTGGAGAATGGATTGGCATTTAAAGGGATGCGTTTAGGGATTTTTTGCCACCCATAAATGTTATCCAATGGCTAAGGATGGTCCACGTGGTAGACATCTAAAAGAGGAGACAATATTGTCATGTGGCGTGATATTCTTGGTTCTAGTAGGTACATGGAATGTTCCATGCATGATTGTACCGAGGAGATATTTGCAGCACTACCATTATGCCAATGAGTTAGTGACACTTGTTGTTCGTTGTAACGGCCTTTTGGGATAACATCCCAATCCAAACATTGATCAAGCATACCCTTTTCATATCATATTTTCACTTTAAAATTAATAGTCGAGCCCGACTCAAACTTAAGTCTCTCCAAATGAGACAAGCTCAATCTTCTCAAAATTTCTCATTGAGCTTGTGTCTGACCAAGCTCGAGAATGACTCGGTTACACCTTAGATTATTTTGACCAATGTTTTGAAACCCGGGTCGACCCGGCCGGGTTAACCGGTTGGACCGATTCCGGGCAAAAAAAACGGGTCAAAATAACCCGGGTTTCTAAAACCGGGTTAACCGGTTAGACCCGCCGGGTTTTGAGTGAAAAACGTTTGACCCTGCGGTCGAACCGGTTGACCCGGATATTTATTTTTTTATATTTTTTAATGGAAAACCGGGTTGACCCGGAGGTCGAACCGGTTGACCCGGTGACTCGACCGAGTCGATTATAAACCCTGTTTTCAAAACATTGATTTTGACATATACCTGAGCTTGGTTTAAAAAATATGAAAAGTGTATTAAGAGTCAACATGGAGGACTTATTTTGTAACTTGTAATATTATGTAACTCACCAAATTTGGGGGAAAATAAACCCGCTAATTCATTTAGAAAATTAGATCTGCTAAATTGATTCGGCGGCAATTCTGATTTGGCGCTAAAAAGTACGAAATTGAAGGCTCCACGTTCTTCCCACACCCTTAAGGTTAGGTTTTACTAATCAAATATAAATGTCAGAAACGGTTTGGGTTGTAGAAGTGGATTCTCAAACTGAAGCTAGGGTTCCAGTTTGTCTTCAAAATTTGAAGGTAATACCTTGCTTACGTAGTAAGTTTGCTAAATTTTGTATTTTTTTGTTAATTTGATTAATAATTGTATTAATCATATCATTTATTGTATTCATATAGTTGCACTAGTTTTAATGGTTTTGTTAAATGTTCATGATTGTCAGTTTTTGATCTGCTCACTCATGCTCTGTTAAATGACAATTACGAGGGTTGTCTTTATGTTATTGAAAACAACTTGTAAGTTGTAACTTTGGTCTTCAAAACTTTTAACCCAATAATTATAGTGGTCCTATGGAATTTGTATATAAATGGGTATGAGTATCCTAGATGGCTTAGTATAATATGATATCTTTGTGTACTTGATGTTCCATAAACATTCAATGATGTTCTCTCTTGTTGTTAGAAAGTTGTCTCATTTCATGTTCAATCGTTACTGTTTTTAATTTTCAGATGCTTTTTCCTTAACTGTCTTATTTACTAGTATTGTTATAATTGATACTACGTTGTAAATATATTTCAACTCTTCATTATTTTTTGTTTACTTATTTCCTTTTTGATAAAAGCATATCATGAGCATCATACTTACATTTAATTAGACTAAATATTATTTCTACTAAAAGTTTGTTGTCTTTTAATCTATATATTATAGTGTCGCCAAGGATGGATAATGGAGTTTGCATTAGAATTCACAATTATAGCCAACAAGTTGAAGATATAATTGAAGCAGTTCTAACCGATCTAACAATGCTCAAAAGGTATGTAGTTTTTATGTAAGCTTGTTTTATCGGTTCATTAGAATTACTTACTTTTGTTAAAATATTTCTCAATTGTGAATCAGTTTAATTAATTTTCCGTAGTTCGAGAAAAGTTAAAGTGCCATTCTATTTAACCAAACAAAGCTTTTTGCCAATAAACTGAATTTGCAAACCATAATCTGAAGCTGCACACCATAAAATGAAGACAATAAACTGAATTTGCAGACCATAAATTGAAAACAAAATCTGCAGCCACTAACTTAAGTTGTCACAACAACAAAGACCTTCTGAGAACCGCAACTGAAACAGCAGACCACTTCCCAACTATTCAGTTCCCTCTGCAGTTCCACAAACCATATAGACGAGCCAACTCAGCACATAACATATAAACGTGTCGCTCTTTGAAAACGAGCAACTGAAACTGCAGACCATAAAGATTATTTTCTATGCTTATTGATTATGGCATCCAACTTACATAATTTTAAGTCCCGTGAATTAATTCAACATTGATGCTCCAAAATACAATCCTAACAACATATGTGTAAGCTAATAAATATATAACATTATCAGCTATTGTAATAAATTTATATCCTAAAAGGATAAGTTTCGGTTACATGAAACTATAGTCACAAAGGTACTAATCTACTATGAACATAATTAGTTTAGAATAAGTAATCCCAAACACCCCCACTGCAGTAAGAAAACCACACCAAAACAAAGGCAAAGTAACTTACAAATATCATGTTCAAGTCAATTACAGGCTTTTGGGTTTGACCCATACGATTTTGACTTCCAAGAATGTCAACTTTTTTTCTCAAATCAAAACACGCAGATGCCCTTGGTCCATTGACTCTGACTCTTTGGTCTGCAATCACTCTTTGAACCGATTGTTGTTTTACACCATGTACAGATTTTCCAATAAGCATGTCATAATGAGAACACACTTGTTGTGGGCGTATTCGCCATGGCTCTTGGCGGTCTTGAACAGTTTGGTTGTTTGTTTGATACTACTAGTGATCTTGACGAGATCATGGATTGTGTCCAGGGTTACCTTAATTCCTTGCTTTTTTTATATCATCATGTATTAATAATTTATTAACCGCACAATAAACGCCATGTTTGTTTCTCAGGTATCGGATGTGGAGGTGAGTTGGACTTTGTAAATGGGATCGCGTGTGCCCTGATGTTTCTTGAGTGCTATCAATCAAATGTTCAAAAAAGAATGCTTATCTTTACTGGAGGTTCGTATTTTTATGCTTAGATCTTCCATCCTACTTTTGTTTACTAGTAGTTTGCCATCACTTATTATATCTAATTAATACAGTAGTTAAATTAATGTTGTCTCTGTGTGTGTGTTTCTTGGCTGCCAGTCCTACAGATATGGGTCTTGCGAACAAGTGTGGAAACAGTTTTAAAAAAATGGGTATAGCTCTTGATCTTTTCAACTTCTGTCTTAAAGGAAGAGAACAAACATAAAAGGCATGCGCCTAATGCATTTGTTGCTACTATCAATAATAATGAAAACAGCCACATAAAACATGTTGTAGCTGGATCTTCTATTTGTGATGTCCTATCCAGGTTTATAATATTACCTTCTTTATGTGTATAGGGACTTCAAGCTTACCTTAAAAACAATTTGAAATATGAGAATGTAGCAAAATGATGGACCAGGAGTCCGAATCCAAGTGAGGGAGTTTGGAGAGAAGAAATTGGACCAAACCAGGTGAAGAAAATGTTCAAGCGCTATAAAAAGGATGTTTCGTGAGAAAATATGGAATATTTGTCACAACCGAAGAAGCTATTGGCACCACTTTTCTGTTTGTCTTGCCCTTTTGTTACGGTATGCCAACTATGTTATACTCGTGACATCTTATATAAATCAAAATTTATATACTCTGAACTTTATTATTTAACATGGTTTGTTTATTTGTAGGTGGTGTGTGGGGATGATGCTTGATGATTGAGACCCCATCAGTTTCTAGGTTTTTTCATGTTGTTGTTAAATTACCATATCTTATTCAAGACCAATAGACCATCAACTTCTACTTTGTTTGGTTCTTCTTTTTTTATTCCTGTTGTAGATAGCTGCATGATGGCTCAAAACCATAAGCTTGTACTTTTTAGTGTTGGATTTTGGAATACTTTTGTACTGGATGCTATAATAAGGAAATGAAAAATTTTCATGGTTATCGAGTAATATCCTTATATTTACTTGTCAAAAATTAAGTCTGGGTAACTGTTTTGCATTTTTTGTTTTGAATAGTAGTGAATGAAACATGTTTATTAGACTAAAGGTACTATTTGTTAGATGATGGAATTACTTTTTACGACATCAAATTTGGTCCTAACAACATATATATATATATATATATATGTATATATATAGGGGAGGGTTAATGTGAGATCAAGCTTAAAGTTTTAAAATAAGATCAAGTCTAAAAACCTCTAAAACATTTATAAATAACAATTTTATCAATAATACACAAAAAAATAATATTTTAATATAAAATAACATTTTAGCAACTAATAACTAAATGATACATGAGTTTGGATTAGTGATACACTTGATACACATTACACTAATAAATATTTCAAAACACGATACACATGAAAAACGATACACATTACGCTTCTAATCAAAGTGTATCACTTAGGTTTCGTAAATTTTAAATAGAAATCTATCGAAACTTTAACAATTTTAGTTGTAGCTAATAAAAAAATTATTTTTGTTGTAAGGAGAGTGTCACTTGTCAAATTTTAGTTGGATCTCATTTTAACAACTTTAAGTTTGATCTTATTTGATCTAGATTCTATATATATATATATATATTAGGACCCATTTTTTGGTACTTAGATAAGTGTTTATGCACTACTATTTCATTCAATGAATGTATCTTTTAGGACTCGTGAATGTGTCCCAAAACATAATGGAAGGTTAAGCATATAATAGAACACCATAAAGCATCCTGTTATGTGATCTATTAGGACGCCAATTTGGTCTTATAAGCAAATTTTATGGGACTAAAGAATTAGTTTTATAATGTTGGTGTTTATTAGGACTCTCATAAGTGTCCTAAATATCTATTACAACCCTTACCTAGAGGACACATTTATATTGGTCCTATTAGCTTAAAGGTCCTATAAGCATATTTTACAGGACACTAACCGGTGTCCTAAAAGCCCTCTTTTCTTGTAGTGCCCATATTGCCTTCGAGAATTGTTTAGCCCTTAACTCTAGTGGTGGAGATTTGTGTAACCACCAAGCTTATGATAGAATACATGCTATGACTGTGCGATTGAGTGATCACCCCGAAATTGACACTTAGAATAGTTGAGAGATTTGAGTGTTTGTTCCCCTTTCGTGAGGTGTTCGGCTTTGTTTTATTCTAGCATAAGGGATTTGTAAACTCATATTTTCCAGGTTATGGGAGATATCTTTTTATCTATCTAATAAGGTCTACTTGAGGGCAAGTAGAGTTCAAGTGGGGGGATATTTGATAACATAAAATAGTCCTGAATATTAAGTGTCAATTTCCCTCCATAATGCTCGTTATTTATATCATTTATAGGGATTTACGCTTGTTTTCCATTGTTTTCCACTTTCAGGTAAATTACGAGCATTGGAGCTAAAGAGACGCCTAAATGGAAACATATCTAAAGATTTATCACAGTATGTTATTTTGAAGAAGTTATGGCGTAACTCATCTCTCACATTACGCCGTAACTATCAGTATGCCAACTTATCAGAAGATTACGGCGTAACTCCTTCCAGAGGTTACGACGTAACTACATTAGGCCAAAAGAGGTTCCACGCCGCGATACTTACGCGTACTTCTGCCTCACTTACGACGTAACAAGTTTATTGAAGACGACGGCGTAACCACTCATAAGGTTAGCCGTAACAGATCTAGTGCATTTTACGAACTTATAGAAGGTTACAGCGTAACTCCTATATTGGTTACACCGTAACCCAGATCTGACCTATAAATACCCCACGAATTTCAGCATTTCTAATCATCCCATTCCATACACAACACTCTGAGAACATGGGAAAAAGCTCAAGGAAGGTCTAGAGGAGCATACTTTTGTTTCCAATGGAGAAGTCACTTCATTACGATAAGCATTAGCGTTTTATATTTCTTTTACTTTCAATTCATGTATTTCGAACCTTTGAATATTGAATTGATTTGCATGATTAATATGAGCGGCTAAGCACCTTTTGGTGCTAGCCTAGTTATGATTCCTTAATTGTTTTGTTTGCGTTTACTTTACTTATGTACAATTATTTCTAAGTGTATGCATGCATAGTTCATTGGTAGCCACCCTTGGTTCGGTAGTTTTGAATGGCGGTAGAGGCCAATTGCCTAGGAGATATGACCAACTGACCCTAGGTGAGCGGACTGAGACGGGAAGGGTAAGATATGACCAACTGACGACCCTTTCTACTTGTGCGATTTGACCAACTGATCATCTATCGTTTGGATGAACTTAAGAATTGGGGGTGTAGTGTCTAAGTTCCTAACGCTCGGGCACTCACTATTTAGAATCTAGCATGTAGTGGTACTTAATGACTTGGCTTAGGGGACCAGGAACAACGGGACTTATGACGGTGCGCTTGATTTCTCCTGTGGTGGCATCTTTGCTTATAGGTTAGGGCGAATTGACCAAATGTTGTCCTCTCGAATTTGACCCCACCTGAAGTAATTGGAAGTAAGTAGACGTAGACATGACTAGCTAGGATGATTAATTAGGTTAGCACCACTTCTCTCTATTGATTTCTCTTTACCATTTATCTGCTTTCATTTACTTATTCTGCAATAGTAGTTTAATAAATTAAATCCCTATCGAAACCATTATTATTCTGTGACAATTAGACTTAGTAATAATCCAACACACATAGCTCTTGGGACGACCTCGGCTTTACCATTTACTACACTACACACGACCGGGTACACTGCCCGTTAGTGCACTAGGGTAGACCATAGGTATTGCGAGACACTATAAATTTAAGACCTGGTCAGTAAAACCTGCATCAGCGCATAAGCAAATCAAAATAGTTTAAGAAGGTCCAAAAGAGTAGCATGATTTCTCACCCCAATTTAGTTAAAAACAAAGATAAAAGTGGGGCTATGAAACTCACCTCAAGCAAGCAACGCACAAACAAACACTAGCAACGAAGATAACAGCTAACACGGCTCAACAACTACTGACTCGGCACAACCTATTAATATAAACCAATTCTTAATATATATTTCCAAATTCAACGTTATCTACCACAATGTATTCCTTTTCTTGTCTTCCAAAAATATCTTGTTTCAACGTTTAGTCCTAGCGTTTGGTATCGTCGTGTGTGTGGTATCGACTCAACAAGACACCATGAATGCACTCAAATGACCACAATGCGACTCATAACGACACATTGAGACGTCTAAGCGATAAGCTTTATAGTCCAATAAGTTTTGGAATAAATAGTTAGACCTTATCGAATTCGTCAATTCGATAAACTCAATCATTTATTCGTGTCGCTTATTATCCCAAAAACCAGTCACATCCTAACGAGTCATAAGGATAATTCACCCATTAATAACGTTATCCTACGTGTCTAACGGGCTCTTATTAGATTCGTCAACCTAATAATTCCGCTATCCATGTGGATTAACACTTTTAATGTTAGGTCATCCGTAACCCATGCCCAAGACGTAAATAGTATTAAATGCTCGAAAATGACTTTAAATGCTCATAAATGGCACATTCCGATAAACGTGCACTCGAAACATTAAATACTCATTAATTAGAAAATATATCCAGTTTTAGATGTTAGTTCCCATTTAAAATAGCGAATAACAAGACAAGTTTTGTTATCGAAGGTTTAGTATAAAAACCATTTATTATTTATGTTTCTTAGTTTTATTAACATGTTTATATATATATTACGTCAATTTCAATATAAGTTTCGAGTCGTTATCCGTTTCGAGTCTACAAGCTCGAGTCATGACTTCTCGGCTTTTATACATTCTATAGTCCAATATATACTAAAGTCCATGTTACGGCATTTTCGGGGTCAACTATGACTAAAAAGTCAAAGTAATACCGACGTTGCTCAAAGTTGACAATTATATTATAAGTACAAAGTAAATAATCACACTATCTCAAATCAATCTCCAATCAACCCATCTCAATCTCGCCATCCAAACAAACTACCAAATACACCCGTAACCAATGTCACAACCCTAATGGTCTTGACACGGTCCCGGTTAAGACCACGTGAACCAAACAAGCTCTAGAAGATTTTCGGCTCCACGCGTCTCATCCAAACACCAACAACAACTACCAACAAGTTACCACAATGACCCGACCTGGACCCTTGGTCCTTATGGGTCTCGTACGCCTCTCCAAACCCATGTACGAAGCCCTAGTAGCTCGTACAACCTATCATCTCCATCCAAACGCTCCCAAATGGTTTCCCCAATACCCAAACACAATCAAACAACATCCAATCATCAAACCCATCAACTAGTCATGACCAAAAATATGAAAAGAGAATAAAAATATAAAAACAATAAAATGACACAACACACGATACCATAACACTAGTTTACATGTTATAATTAGTTATAAACTCGTTTTAGACCCGTGTTCATCAAAACCCACTAGATGTCGCCCCATGTACGAGCCATATAGGTCTCGTATGAGGCTTCCCAAGACTCAAACGAGTCACAACAAGGCTCCATTTACCTTTTCCAAACCCGATCTAAAAAGTTACCAAGAAACCCTAATTTTTTGAATAGTTTTTGGACGATTTGGATGTGTTATCAAAGGCTTATAGGCGCGTGCCATATATGGATGGAAAGAAGAAAGAGAGATCTATCTAATGGTGTGGATGTGTAGGTTCACTCGCTGAATTTTGGCCAGAGAGTGGCGGCGGTCTTGGGGTGGTGGTGGCTAGGGTTAGAGTTTGTGGATGAGAGAGAGAGAGTAGAGAGAGAAAGTGGATGGTGTGTGTGTTTTTGGTGAGAGAAAGTAAAGAGGTGAATGAGGTGGTATGTGGTATTTATATTTAGAGCTAGGGACCTCAAAATAAATAAAAGTGGTGGAGGGGTGGCCGGCCTAGGGGAAATTGGGGGGCCAAACCCATAATTTTTGTAAAACTAACTCGTTTATCCTTTCCCGAGCTCATATATTGTCCTACTAGTGTCCCACGACTTTCCTTCGACTTTCTATCACTTAAAACGTCAAAGGAGGCTAGATTTGAGCTTTTAACCAGAAGATGTGACAACGGGGTTACTTCACTATTATTTATTTGAGGTTGAAGTGAAATATCACGGGCTAGTGTACTTAGTATCTGAAGGTATCGGGGATGGTTGGATGAAGATTCTTCGTGATCCTTGTTCGAGCTTATTATCAATAACTAAGACTTGGAAATATAGTTATTGTTGGGTGTCTTTTACCTTTTCTTTTACCACTTGGGGGAATTGGGCCCTTAACACCACAAAATAACTATCACTTTAAAGAGTTACGTTGTAGTGCTCAGTGTCACATTCAATTGTGGATTTTCAAGAGGTGATATACGTCTTATACTCGATGGTTGGTTGGTTGAAGAGTATAGAGTACTTGGAGATTCAAATGGGCATGAAGTCTTGTCACCGCTCTTTTTTACATATGTGCAAGTTTAAGTCACGAGTTTGGGTTATTCTACTTTAGGGTCAAATTCATCATATTGGGTTTCCTCCATGCTTGTCACTACAAAGAGCCTACTGAATGATAATGGGGTTTGTTGGATCGATGTACTCTAACCAAACTAACTTAAATAGCTTGTTAAGGGTTAACAATGAAACACTGAGTAATCTTTATCAAGTATGCGGAATTTACTTAACAAAGCTAAGAAGAATAAAACTTTATTAATAACTCTAAAACACTAAATATCGAACTCTCTAAAACTCTAATATTGATCGTACTTTAGGATTCTAAAAACACATATATCTAATATCAATTTAGGGGTCCTTTTATAGACTCAAGGATAACCCTAATCGATTTACAATTCTTATCCTTGTACGTCAAGTAAACAATACTTAGAAAGTTCTAGATAAACATTACTTTCTATCTTTAATCAAATACAACCGACTTTAACTTTACAGTACTTTGATGAATAAGCAGTACTTTGACTTTTACTTAGCAGTACTTTGACTCCTTGTAGTACTTTGACTTCTTGCAGTACTTTGTTAATCTTCAGTACTTTAACTTTCTGTATCCCAACAATCCTCCCCTAACTTGAATTCTACTTGTTTGATTTCAAGTTCCTTTGTAGATTTAGCTTTAACATCTTTGTCTTCAAAGAGGAATTGTGACTTTATCTTCAAATTTTATCTTTGTTGATTCTCTGCTTATATCATCATCAAAGTAGTCTTGATTTGCATAATTCTTTTCAGCATCAATCAACAATCTTATTTCTTTTCAGCAACATTCAGCAAGCTCCATCTTTTCAGCAACATAAGATAATTTGTACATTTAATTCTTTTAAGTTTCAGTCTATTCTCATCACTTCCAGGTGTGTAAACTCCTGTGAGAGGTGAATCATTAAAAATTTAATGGATTTAATGTCTCTTTACCAAAGCCATTAACTCTGGAGTAGCCAAATGTTTTGATGTGTAAGATCATGGTACGATAACAATATGATTTTAGCAAATCATCGGCTATCAACAGATTTGATTTGTCTTTACCAAAAGCCGTACCCTTTTGGACTAGTTAGTTCTTTCAATCATGGTGAACTAATTACCATATAATGGTTTTTCTACAGCCTTTACCACAAGCCATTTTCTTGTGGGCTAGCCAACTCTTCACATTATTGATATGGTGAGTTGATTACCATACAACTTATTAGCAAGTTGTCAACTAAAAATGGATTTGTAATATCTTTACCAGAGCCGTTTGCTCATGGATTAGCCAATCCTTTTGTAACCATGGTGGATTGATAACCCATTGGTGTTACCATCTCAAAAACCATTTATTTCTTCTAACCTTTGTTTCAAAACATTTATTACTTAAAAAAGTTTTTCAAAAACATAAAATCGGTTTAAAAGCAAGCAGTACTGATTAAAGTAATCTTGTTTGATCAGCAGTACATTGAATAAAATACGATATATCAAAAATTTTAATCAATTAAGATTCATACCAGTTATTCATCATCATCAACAATTGTAGTCCATCTGATAAACAGTTTGATGACCGGACGTGCTATTTCATTATCTTCTTCTACTTCCATTCCATGATCCAGCATCCTCCTCATAAGATCTGATGTAAGAGGATATCTTCTATCAGCTAACATGTGAATCATCGTCCCATCTTCTAGCTCTAGAACATGTACTCCAGATTCTTCATAGAATCTCCAGCAAGTAATCTCCCAATCTTCTTGGTTTTTCCAGATCTCAGCAGTACTTGTTTCTTCAGTTTCCCAAACAGTTATGAGATCTCCAAGTAAGACTAAACCATATCCTTCTGATGGATTGTGTTCATAATATTCTTTTACCATATGATATAAATGGAGTAAATCCACTCTATCAATTATATGCAATAAATCCCATAGCATATTGAACACCTTGAAACTTTCATCTTCTTTGTGAAACATCAGATAATTCCCATCTTTTGACTAAACAACTTCAAAAGTAGTTATTGGAGACTTGTTCATCTTAAATTCAGCATCATCTTTAGAATACTCAAAATCTATTACTCTTAAGTAATTCCTTAGCTCATCATTAGTATCAGACCTTAACTCAACTTCTTTTGATGGTGATCTTTAACTCAGTTTTTCTTTTTTCTTTTAAGCTTCCTTTCTTTCTTCTTCTGTAAGCATCATCATCTTTATAATCTTTGATACTTGTCAACTTGTCTCTTATATTCTTCTCTCGACAAACATCATATAACTCTTTCATAATAACATAATTTAGCTTGTTCAATCCAACATATCCTTTCTTCTTTAGATATGCCATTATTGCATTCCTTTCCTTAGAAACATTTGGTCTTCTTGGTAGAGAAGAAATAGGAAGTGGTGATGGTATAGCGCCTTCACATTCAATTCTTCTTGTAATTTCCTAGTGCTTCATTCATTCATAGCTTCTTCATTAGCAACCTCAACATTCGATTCATTGTACCTTTCTAGTTGCTTCCTCATTCATAGCAATTTGAGCAGCCCTTATCTGTGCTAAAGTTGGTTTCTTTTTCTTCTTTGTTTCTACCAATGTACCTTTTCCTTTATCCTTTGGATCAATAATAGGTTGAGAAGCTCTTGGTTGTTCCTCTGCAACTTCTTGAATACTAACACCCATTGGTCTTGATAAATCATGCAAAATCTCAGCAATGGTTTCATCATCACTTGCAGTATGTATAGGTTTGGGTGTATCAACTTCCTTTTCTGGTATGACAGTTGAAGGACCAGCAGCTTCTTCTTCATGTATAATGGTTGAAGGACCAGCTTCCTCTTCAAAATCTATCATCCTTAGTGAAATTAACCCTTGTCTGTAAGTTCTAGTAAAAGCAGTACTTTGATCAGCAGTACCTTGATCATCAGTACTTTGAACTTGAACATCAATAACTTGCTCTTCAGTACTTTGAACTTTGATTTCTTCCTCGAGACTTTCAATAACCGTTCTTCAAGATCTTGTGTCTCAATATTTGTACCTCGAGGTTTAGCTTCAGATTCTTCATTCAAATTCTTATCTTCCAAATTCCTCCCCAATTGGAATGAAGATTGCTTTTGAACCTTTTGGCGTTTCTGTTGCTCCTTCTTTTTAGATTTGACCCATAGACGATGATGTTGAACCAAAGGTCAGACAAAATTCTTGAGTCTTCTAAACTTGAGCTTTAACTTGTTAATCTGTTTAGCTTGAGCCTCAGTTGTTTTCTTCATTTGACTAACTCCCTTCGTAAATAATTATCCAATGTCAAACCGGGGGATATAGTAGGTGGATCATCTCCTCGAATTGGTGAATGTTCCTCCTGTTTGAGAATCGAAAGCATTTTGTGGAGATGGTGAAGGTGAAACTGCAACATCTTCTTGAACTTCAAGTACTGCGAGCAGTACCTTGTGATGTAGTACCTTCTTGAGATGCACACTATGAGAAGCAGTACCGAGCGATACCTTGAATATCGATATCTTGAAGATTATTTCTCTATCTTCATCCTCTGCAGCGCATCGATCGACAGCTTGAACAACTTCCATCATAGAAGTAGTCAATGAAGTGTCCTTTCCAGTGAATAAATCACTCTTCCTCACCATGAAAGTGAAAATCTTAGCTTGTTGTACCACAACAGGTAAAAGACTTGTAGGCTTTGGTACATCTGAAAGTTGTTTATTTAGGAACACTTGAATAAACCTTGGATACATCAACCATCTGGAACCATGAGTGATATGTGAAAGCATTCCATCTAGAATTAGCCTTGAAAAGTTGAAAATACGATCTGTAGCCAATCCTACTATAGCAGATGCTATATTAGACCCAAATTGCTCCCATGATGTACTTTTAGCACTAATACAATGAAGCAAGACATGCACTAAAAACTTCCAGTGAGGACAAAATAAGGGTTTCCTGAATGTTTGTTCAGTTAAGGAACCTTCATAACCAATGTCTCTAAAAGAATCCTAAATCAGTTGCTTATCAAAACGAATAGCCCCATCTTCATCATTAAACAATAAGTATTCACGAATAGAGGCTTCAGTAACCTTCACAGTTCTTCCAGCAACTGTAGCTTGAATATATTCTTCATCATTCTCCATATGAACCCTAGCAGTTTCCCAGAATTGTTGAATCCAGGGCTCAATGATATCTGGTTCTACTAAAAGTGCATAACTAATTGGCGACCCAGTAAGAAAATCGATGATATCATGAAAGATTACATTTGCTTCAGTCTTGTCTAAATTCGCCACCATGTTGTGTTTGGAAACGGTATTACGATTCGCCATTGATGATTATATGATCACAGTAAGAGATAGAACAAATAATATAGGTGAAAGGGAGAGAAATATGGAAAAGATTATAAGATATCAATATGAGAGGGAAATTCGGAGAGTAGTTATTTATAGGTGAGATTTAAAAAATCACAGCCCATTATAACAAAGTTACCGTTAGGTGTAGTTACCCCTCAATATTACCAT
The DNA here is from genome assembly GCA_910596185.1 of Chrysanthemum makinoi. Lineage (NCBI taxonomy): Eukaryota > Viridiplantae > Streptophyta > Magnoliopsida > Asterales > Asteraceae > Chrysanthemum > Chrysanthemum makinoi. The sequence continues at coordinate 37,080,822 of OU343223.1, forward strand.
TGGAACAGTACTTTAATAAGACAAACAACACTTTCCACGTGTGCAGTACTTTCCAAGCGATTACTTTCATAAAATCAGCGATTACTTTTCCATTCTCTTCCTTACAATAGCATATACAGCAAATAAACATGAATATCCTCCCTCAAGCAATGCATAGGACTATACTTACACTAAATAGTCCTCCCCTTAAATGTAGCTCAATAATTAATCATGCCAATACTCACCACCAAGTGAGTGAATTTTGAAACATCAAATCCTTTGGTGAGTAAATCAGCTACATTATCATCTGTATGCACCTTGACAACATTAATGAGCTTATGCTCATAACAATCTCTGATGAAGTGGTGCCTAATCTGAATATGCTTGGTCTTGGAATGATAAACTGGATTCTTCACAATACAAATGGTACTCTCATTATCAATATTGATAGGAGTATTCTTGAAATTGAACCCATAATCCAATAGTTGATTCTGCATCCACAATACTTGTCCACAACGACTGCGGCAGCCACATATTCGCTTTAGTTGATGATGTTGCTGCAATTGTTTGCTCTTTACACTGCCATGAAACTAATCTTCTTCCAAGATATTGGCATCCACCTGGTTGATCTTCGTCATAGTTGTCACCTGCATAATCACTATTTGAAAAAGCTTCCAAGTGAAAAGGTGAATCTTTTGGATACCACAACCCCAACTTAGGTTGTTGTTTCAAATAGCTAAAAATTCTCTTCACTGCATTCATGTGAGAGACCTTGGGTGAGACTTGATATCTTGTACATAAGCAAACAAACAAACATGATATCGGGCCTTGATGTAGTAAGATACATAAGACAACCAATCATGGATCTGTATAACTTGACTTCAACTGGTTGTCCATCTTCATCCTTGCCCAATGAGTTAATAGATTTAATAGGTGTAGTAACAGGCTTCATTTCATCAAAATTGAACTTCTTAAGTATGTCAGCTACATACTTGTCTTGACTTATAAAAATTCCTTCTTTTGACTGCTTAACTTGAAGTACCAAAAATAAAGTTAACTCACCCATTGAACTCATTTGAAATTCATTCTGTATTAGCTGCTCAAACTCATTGACCATAGATTGTTTGGTAGCTCCAAATATGATATCATCTACATATACTTGAACTAGCATGATTTCCTTCTTATCTCTCTTGATAAACAAGGTCTTATCTATAGCTCCTCTCCTATAACCCTGTTGCAATAAAAAGGTAGAGAGCCTTTCATACCAAGCTTTAGGTGCTTAATGTAAGCCATACAGAGCTTTGAAAACTTTGTAGACTTTGTTTGGATGTTTAAGATCTTCAAAACCAGGAGGTTGTTTGACATATACTTCCTCTATAATCTTGCCATATAAAAAGGCACTTTTAACATCCATTTGATAAACCTGAAATCCCATATATGATGCAAAAGCAAGGAAAATCCGAATTGCTTCAATGCTATAGGAGCAAACACTTCATCATAATCAACTCCTTCTTCTTGTCGTCCTTGCTTGTGCAACTAACCTTGCTTTGTTTTTGATAACATTCCCTCTTTCATATCTCTTTACTCTGAACACCCATCTTGTACCAATGACCTTCTTACCATCAGGAAGATCACATAATACCCAAACTTCTTGAAGTTAATTGTAGCATTCTTCTTGCATAGCTTTGACCCAACTTTCTTTAGTCAATGCTTGAGCAATATTCTTGGGTTCCTCTTGAGAGATAAAGCAAGTAATTAGACATGTTTAATGGTCCTTATGATTAAGTCTGTTTTGTTTATAGACAAAGCTAAGTAAAGCATTATGAGGTTTAGTAAAACTCTTAGCTCTGTGTCTAGTCAGCACTCCAGAAGTAGAAGGACCAATGATTTGATCAGTAGGATGATTCTTATGAATTCTTAAGTTTGGACACTGTGGAACTCCATAAGTATCATCCAAATTAGTGAAATCAACATCTTCATTGGAATCTGAGAAAATACCTTCATCTTCAAACTCATCATCAGTATCTTCTAATCCAGGCATGGTAGGATCATCCAAATCATCCAAAGTCTGGTAATTGTGCAGCAGTACTTTGTTCAAAAGTACTGTCCAAAGTACTGTAAGAGTACTCTGCTGTTTTGTTCTGTTTCTTTGCTTCTTCAAAAGCTCTTCTTTGGTTATCAGTATAAGAATGTGCTAAAACATCTTGAAGAAGCATATGATTAAGTTCATCTTGAATAAATTGATCCTCAGCAGTCAATGAGGATTTTCGCTCATCAGTACTTTTCTCTCGCTGCAGGTTTAGGTTCTTCATCATGAACATCATCGGTCTAATATGGACTCCATGAACAACATCTTGCTACTTCTTCTTCATTGTGTACAGGTTGATTCTATTCTCTAACAGGAACATAATTCATTGAAGGAGTCAAAACTTCAAGATCAAACATCCAATCAGGACCTTTACCCTTCGAATCTCTTGATCTTCTAAAACCTCAACATGAAGACAATCTTGAACCTTCTTAGTGACTCTGTTGTACTTCTAAATCCCTTTGTTGGTGCAAGAGTCATAAATAACCTTCTTGACTTGCCATCAAATTTACGATTATCAATTGTATTAAGAATAGTGAGAGGGCATCCAAGAGGCTTCATAAATCGAATGTTGGGTTTGTTTCCCATCAGCAACTCATAAGGTGTCTTCATCTGGTTTGGTGGTGATACTCTGTTAAGTACATAGCAAGCAGTACTACAACCAGCCAATTAAATAGGTAAGTGTGAGTGCAAAGCATTGTTCTGCTGCTTCAATCAAAGTCCTATTCTTTCTCTCAAACACCATTCTCATTGTGGTGTTCGGCATCTGAACTCCCTCTGATTCCTTTATTAGCACAAAATTCATCCATAAGCTTGTTCTTGAATTGAGTTCCATTGTCACATCTAATACCTCTAACTTTCGGTCTCAGTTGGTTTTCAAGTGCTATAATAAGATCATGAATAGCATCAAAAGTATCATCCTTAAATCCTAAGAAAAATACCCGAAGAATCTCTGCAATCATCTGTCACTACTAGCGGTACTTCTTCTTGTTTAAACTTGTATCTGAGGACCAAATAGATCCATATGTAATGCTCCAATGGTTCTCTAACTTGATCCTTTCCTCAAGCTTCTTGCATAGAAAGCTTTGTGTTGTTTACCCTTCTTGCATGCCAAACAAGAGTGATCATTCTTGTAAGTCTTTGAAGGTAAACCTCTAACTAAATTGCCTTTGACCAATTTGTTGATATTCTTGTAATTCACATGGCACAATCTTCTATGCCACGATGTTAGCTTCTTCAAGGGATGCCTTTGCTACTAAACGGTAGCTCTTTCGAAGAGTGAATTCTTCATATCCAAACTACACACATCATTGGTTCTTGGTACTTTGAGTATCACCAAGTTATCATCATCAAGTTTGAAATCAGGTGAAAGTATGAGACATTCGTGGAGTGAACAACACAGGCTGCTTTTTGTCACAGATTTGAGAGACTGACAAAAGGTTGAACTTGAGCTCCTTCACATATATAACATTCTCAAAATCTAGGCTTCCTGTCTTGATGGTTCCTTTTCCACTAATTCTTCCTCTACTAGCATCATTCCCAAATGCAACTTTTCCTCCACAATATGGCCTAAAATCCTGATTGAATCTCCTTGTCTCTCCTGTCATGCTTCCAGAGCAACCACTATCCACTATAAGATGATCTTTAAGCTCCTCTTCACGGGTTTCCCGCACAAAGATAAAAAGATAGTGTCATTTAGGAACCCAAGCCATTACTGACTTGTGTTCCCCTTGTGGAGTAACATACTCAAATTCCTTGAGTATGTAATCTTCACGGTTTTTGTAGACAGAATCAAGCATTATCTTTTGTTGTAAAAGTTGTGGTGGATTTTGGTAAAAGTTTCTTTTTCAACAAAAACCTCCTTTTTATTTTGAACAAAATCATCTTGACCAAAAATCACTGTTTCAGTAGTACTTGTTGAAAGTACTGTTTGAGCATCATCAGTACTTTCTTTCTTAATCCATTGAGTTTTAACTTCTGGTGAAGCATCTCAAGATCTAAACACTCTATTGGAGTTGTAACTCCTTCTTGATTGATAGTAGTTAGGGCTCCTAGGGTTCCTATTCCAAGAAGTGTTTGGTGAAAACTGAGCAGTACTTTGAGAAAGTACTGGTCTTGGCTTAACAGTACCTTGGAAAGTATTTGAAGGTGCCGGAGGTTTTGAAAAGGGTCTTCTCCGGTGAGGGTACCTATAGTTTGGTGAGAAGTTTCGTGGTTAACCCTATGTGAATGATTCCAAGGCTGGTCTAGTCTCCCTTGGTTTTGGTTGGCGTTCTATTCTTTGGAAACTTACTTAAGTACTCGAATGCAAGTTACAAGTCTTGATCAAATGAGTAGGACTAAAATAAACAAAACAAAGTTTTGATCCGTAATTCCAAACTTTCTTCTTCTATGTGTATGACTAAACCTATCATGTCTTCTAGGTGAATGATGAAAACTATTTTGACCAAAATTATCCCAAAAGGTTTAGCAAGGTATGTTGAAAAGGTTTTCTTAAAGGAATGCTATTTGAAGGTGTAGCAAGATACTTTGATGTGTAGCAGTACTTTGGGGTGAAAGTACTGCTTGGCTTTGAACATCATCTACCTTAGGTGTTTCAACAGTTTCTTTTGAGATTTTAGACCTAGATTGACCTTTAAGTTTCTTCCTAAACTCTAAGCTATCTACTCCAAAACGAGAAACATCGAGTGCCTAAGAGGTTGATGACTACCATGTCAGGATGAGTGGGACTGCATGATAGGCATTATCTTTCTTAAACTCAGGAGGTGGTTCACAAACTGATTCCTCATTACTAGATGTGTCTACATAATTAATGAGTTCATCATCACTAGTGGTTATATCCTCAAAGTCACATTCATCCTGATCACTAGGTGGGTTTTCTATGTTATTAAAATCCATTCCAAAACCTAAGCCAGTTTTAATATAAGCTCTTCTCTGTTTTTCAACATAAGTGACATGAGAAAGACCTGATTGTCCCCAAGCATTAAACTTTTCTAGTAAGTCATCTCTCGCTTAGTTAATTTCTCAATTTGAGAGATCTTAGTTTAACTTCCATTCACTTAATTTCAACCCGATAATCACGTTGTTCATACTTTTCTGCCTGAGCCATTTCATTATTTTCATGTGTTATAATTTTGGATTCCATTGACTCTAAAGTTATTTGATAACCTGCTACCTCAGACCTAGCCTTTATACAGCTGATATCTCTTTCAACCACATAACTATTGATACTTTTTGATAAAATTCATGACAATTTGAACATACCTCAGAGATAGGGGTGAACTTGGTGAAGTAGCCATCATAGCAAGTAGGACAAGATCATCTTCACTCTCCATGCTCCAATCAAAGCTTCCTAGACCATCTCTGGATTCCAAAGCAAGGCATGTTCAGTGTTCCTCATCAAAGTGCTCCAATCAAACTCTTCCACTTGAATCCTCCACAGCTACCATACAAGAGGTTCTGGTTCATCATCAAACTCAGCTCCCGCCAGGTCAACCTCGATAAACTCTCTTGAGCAACCAAAGCTTTTGTTTCTTTAATAGGGATTTCTTTCAACACTAGCTTTGGTTTCTCCTATCCTGGGCTTGCTTGATACTTAGCAAACCTGCATTCCCTTGCAAAATGTCCAGTCTTTTGACAATTGAAGAATTCAATTTTGGATTTGTCAAAAGTAATACCCTATTTTGGTTTGAAGTCAATGCTTTTTCATGTTTTCTTCATATACTTCTTGATCCTTGCAGTAATCATAGCAACTTGCCACCTGATATCAATTTCTTCAAGAGCATCCTCTTCATCTGTGAGAGATCTTCTTCATAGGTAACAGACAAAGTAGCTTGTGCGTAAAAGAAAGAGCACACAACTTCATCCGAGTGGAGAGTATGTGTTGGTGTGGGTTCCGAGAGCAAAAGTAGGGGTAGTGTAGACACGGCGGTACTTTGAGCAACAATACTTTTGAGGGAGAAGCACTTTTGGTAGAAGTGCGCTTACCGCCCTCTTCGCATGACACAAAAGCAATGCTGTGAGACTTTGAGCTTGTTTGGCCATTCATCTCATGCTCATACACCTTCAAATGATTGTAGAGATCATCAAAGTCCATAACATCCAAATCCATGTTTCTCCTCGATCATTGTAGCTATTACATGTCATGTCGATGGAAAACTCCGTAAGAACTTAAGATTAGCATCTTCAACTGAGACCTCTGCTTTGTATAGCTCCAACATCTTTGAGAAGATTTTGAAATCTGTCATAGGCAGTGATGCGTGCCAAACCGTCAAGTTTTATCACTCAAGCCGGCCACTTGTGAATGGCCGACCGTAACAAACTTAAAACGGCTCAAGCACGAATGCAATGAAGATCTGGGGAGTATAGTGTTTCCCCGGGTCGTTATGTCTCAGCGAGCTATGCGATGGATCACCAAACGTGTATAGTGATCGAGAAATTTGAACGTAAAAAGGAATCGATATGATTATAACTTCTGACAAAAAGCCAACAAATTACAGAGGCTTAAATGCAAATTAAAGGAAATTTAAAAGATAAAAAATATTAAATAAACGCTATCACTATATTTAAAATGATGTTTTGTTTTTATGTTTTTATAAAACTTAACTTAAAACTACGTACTTGTATAAATAAAAATGTGAAACTTATACAATATTAACCCTAAAAATATGAAAATGATATTTTTACAAACCTAATGATAAAATAAAATTTATAGAAAAAGAAAATTATTTTTATAACTAATTATCTATTTATTATTAATTAAAACTATTTTAACTATTTAATAATTACCTAAAACACAAGAAAATAGGAAATAAAGCTAGAAAAATAAAATTATGACTTGGAAAAATCTAAAATGACAAAAAAGAATTTTCAAAACTATTTTTGTAATTTTAGATTATTTTTCTTTTTCTAGAATTTAAAACTATTAAAAATAATTAAATTACTTAAAAATACAAATTTAACTAAGAAAAATCTAGAAAAAATATTTTTTTGTCTTTTATATTTATCTTAACTTAAGAAAAATGAAAAATTATTTTTTTGAAACTTTTCTTAATTAATTGTATTTAAAGCTAATTAAAAATGCTTAAAAACTAATTAAAATGTAGAAAAATAGCAAACAAGCTAGGAAAAATCTGAAAAATTCAAGATAAGCTTAAAATAATATAAGGAATCTAAGAAAAATGGAAAAACAGGTGGTTGTGTACAAGAAATAGCAACTGCTATTGCAAGTGCTTATAAATAAGCACTTGAATAAGCCAAATGAAAACCAAAGACAACCCACTGATTACAGAAGTTCTAATATGCTATAATAACCCAAATGCAACAAGTATTAACAAGCCTTGACCTCTGATTAACAATCTACACAGATTTGAGGTTTTGAGATTGTAAGCTAAAAAACAGTTGAGGGGTCTACGACCTATCAATAAGCACTCAAATAAGCTGGAAACTAGAAAACAAGTCCTTGGGATCTAAACTAGACCTGGTTGGGACCTTGTAAACCAAAAACCAGGCTTTTACAAGCTCTTGAGAGCTCTGTGCAACCTTGCAAAGATCTGAGAAAACTCAGCTTATGCTGAGCATGGTGAACAGGGGAGATGAGACCTAAAAGACAAGCTTGTTTGAGACTTATAAAAAATTCACAAAAATGTATAAAAATGCTAATAACAAAATAGACCAGTTGAACTTCAAAAACCCAAAATTTCACTTGATGTGGATTAAAAATGAACCCAAGAAAAATCAGTTCAGTTGGGTGAAAACAAGGTTTTGTCCAATTTGACTTTTGATATAAAACTGAAAGTTTGACTTATTTGAACTTTGAGCTAGATTTCCCAACTGAAATTGATGTAATAAGATTAAATGAAGCTATTGCAAGCTTTGTCTATGATATTTGAACACAAAATGAGTTTTTGATTTTGCAAAAATCCAACAGTTAACTGATTTAAGAAAGATGAAATGGAATTTTGACTTGGAACTTATGTAGGGTGCAAATGGTGACTGAGTTGAGTTCAATATAGCTAAACAAACATGCAACAACAGATTACAACTACTGAGCGGCACCTTAAAACAGATTAAGCATGTAATCCAAACACTCCTATTTCTCCGTTTTGCAATGAAAATTGAGATAAACATTGTTTAAGCTATGATTAATGATCAAACTAAGTTTATTTAACCTAAATACAACTACTTGAACAGATTTTAACTAATTGTGACTGTAAAGCAGATTATGCTATTAAACTAGAGAACAACTTACAAAATGTCCTTTAGCCACTATGGCTTGAAACCCGGAAACCAAAGACACCACCTATTCTAATCCAACCCAATTACTCTAAATCAACCCAATTCCATGGTCGCTTCAACCCACTACCAACTCCATTTCCATTTCTGCCCAAATCAACCTTGTTTGACTTTCTTTGACCAAAGTTCAAATTTGCTAAAACCTTAAATGTGAGCTTATCAAAGGTTGTAATAAACTCACATAAACCTGTTTGAGCTTAAAAATAAGCTAATAAAAGCTTGTATATAAGACTTTGACTTAGAAGTTTGAAACAGTGGACATAAAATGAGAATTGTAACAACAAACTGAAATTGATGCTTGAAATGAGTTTCAATACACTTAAATACTTTAAGTTGATACAAATTAACAAAAGATTACAGGTTTTATACTAAACTAAAAGCTTTAAGATAAAAACGACATTAAAGATAAAAATAAAAACTACTAGACTCTCTTCTACTCTTCCTTCTTCTCTCTTTTATAATCCAAGAGCTTTCTCTCTCATCTCTGATTGTTTCCCACTTGAGTTGATAGCCATTGGATGGCTTAGTTTCATCTTGGCCATTGAATCTGTTTTGGCGCCAAAACTAGTTTTTGACAGTGAGGTTGAGTGAGGGTATGAGAGGAGCATTAAATGATCCTTGGAAGTTAGTTGAGGTGGAGGGGACATGGATGAGTGGGGGTGAGGAGGGGGGATGGGTTGTAACTTGTTGCAGGCAAGCAGTTGGAGGGGGTGAGACTTTGGCGCCAACTGCTTGTTTGACTATTTGGATTGACCGGGTGTTAATAATAGAAGGGGGGGTCCAAAATGTATTATGACAGGGGTCCAAGGGTCAAGTGGATTTGTGATAGGGTCCAAATGGGTGTTTAAAGGTTTAATATTATAGGGACCTTTGTGTAAATTCTGAAAACTGAGGGACCTAAGCTGCCAATTCATCAAAGATGTTTCAAGGGACCAAAAGTGACAATCTCAAAAAGTACAAGGACCAAACTTGCCATTTTCAAATTTCCAAGGGCCATTTTTGCCAAATTTCAAAGTTGGAGGACCAAACTTGTAATTTTCTCAAACTTTTTATATTTTTCACCAAAGGACTAAATTTGACAACTTATGATTTTAAAAGGACCTTTGGTGATTTTTCTTTTGAAATTATGTGCTCAGGGACTATTTCTGACAATTTTTGAAACTTGGGGGACTGAAACTGCCAATTATGCAAACTTAGCTCATTTTTCATCTGATTTTGAACATTTTGCATCTGAAACATATAAAATGCAATTTTGGAATATTTTCAGTATTTTGATGCATTTCGGAGCATTTTTAAACGTTTTGAGTTCGATTTAACCAAAATGATGAGTATTTACACACTCATCAATCCCCCACACTAAACTATTGCTAGTCCCTAGCAATGATTTGAGAAAATTTAATGGATTTCATCTCTTTACCAAAAGCCATTACTTCAGGAGTAGCCAAATGTTTCAGTTCAAGTAAGAACTATGGTACACAGATAACCATGTGATTTTGAGCAAACCACCGACTTCCAACGGGTTTGATTTGTCTTTACCAGAAGCCGTTTGCTCTGACTAGCCAACTCTTAGATAAATTATCAATATTATCTTTGGTGAGTCGATTACCAATTATGGTTTTTCCACCGCCTTTACCACAAGCCATAAACTTGCGGGCTAGCCAACTCTTCACTAATTAAAGATATGGTGAACCATACAATTTTAGGAAAATTGCAAGCCGTCAACGGATTTGAGATATCTTTACCAAGAGCCGTTTGCTCCTGGTTTAGCCAATCCTTCTGTTTATTAGACATGGCGGACTGATAACCATAAGCTGAGTAAGTGTAAAACACTTACTCCAAAAAAAAAATTTTGGCCAAAAATGGGGGAATTGGGTGGATAATTACATGATAAAATTCGTGAGAATTCCCCCCCACACTTAGAAATGAATATTGCCCTCAATATTCAAAGTACCGGCGGTTATGCCGAAACGAAGAACGTAAAAGGGAAATACTACGGCCATTATTTAGAATTTTTTTTTTTTTTTTTTTTTTTAGAAAACTTATATACAACATGTGGGGCAACCCCCCCCCCCCCACACTAGGGTGGTAGAAAGATAGAAAGAAGTCAGAAATATGGGTGAAAACCCATATAGCATGCTACTGTTTTTGATTCCCGAGTCGCTAGCTTGACTCGACCCGTATTATTCATTTGTTCATAGGGAAAGTAACGTGGAAAACCAATCTCGATCGGACTTTCGTTCACAATGTTAATAAACATATGAACATCGGAAAGTTCCACACCGACGAGAGATATAACCGCGTATTGTTAATAGTAGACACTATAAGGGATGATACCGGGGTCAAAGATGGTGTCCTCATTCTCGAAAGAGAAAAGGGAAAGAGCAACCACACCATCTGTGAAGAATGGAATAAAGACGCATGAGAATGCATGTCCATTCCTCAGAAAAGAAGCAAATCACCAATTTTGACATTTTTAAGCGTAAACTTGAAGCTTATATGGTGATTGTCAAGAGAATGTCCGGGAGGGAGGGTGGGAAACGGTTCTTCAATCAACAGATTTTCCAGAAAAAGGATGTCTCCCTCCGGATCAAAGTAAGTGTTATCAATTCCTGTAAGAATTGACTCATCACTAAGAAATGCATCGACTTCATTCCAAAAGTTGTTATCTTCCTCATCAGGAGTGAGAGAAGGGATGGAAGAGTCGGGAATAAGACTAGAAGATGATGGATCATTTTGAGCACTTCTTCAATGGGAAGAATGTCTCCCATTGGATCACAATCATCATCATCCAATTCGGATGAAAACCGAAGAGTTTGGTTTCATCCACAGAGTTAACAAACTCGATGCGACAAACCGATTCCGGAGGTGGGACAAGTGGTGTGCTCTTAGAGCTAGCAGTTTCCACCACTTCCGATGAAATCTCCGATTCAAGATCATCATCATCAAGAACACTCTTGACTTCCCTGGTACAACTTTCAAACCATTTGTTTGAACCAGGGTTGATTTTCAAAGCTTTTAACTCATCACGTTTTTGAAAACTCCTCTTAACCGTGAAATTTGAGAGTGTTGCATTGAATCTTTCAGATCTTTGATCAATTGTGGCAACACTCTGTTTGGATAGAGGTTTGGAGTTCAGGTTGATATTCAACGTGAGCTCTTCGTTGTCAACCCGTATGGTCAACTCTTCAGCAAACACATCAATCGAACGCGACTTCGTTCTTAAGAAAGCTCTCCCTAAGATGAGGGGAACTCTAGGATCTGCATCAAAGTCTACTACAACAAAGTCGGTAGGAAAGTGAAACTTTCCCACTTTCATCACGACATCCTCGGCTATCCCAAGTGGACGAGTTATGGTACGATCCGCTAGCTCGAGTGTCATACAAGTGGATGAAAGTTTAGGAAGAGCAGTTTCTTCCATCTGAGAGTGGCATGAGGTTAATGCTAGCGCCAAGATCGGCCAAGGCGGAGCATGAACCATCCCCAAGAAATCACGGGATTAGAATGCGGTCTTCAAGCTTTTAGGGAAGCTTCTTGAGAAGGACCGCTGAGCATTGCTCATTGAGAGGGGTTTTAGCCATCTCAGATCTTATCTTTGTTGGTGAGTAAGCCTTTTAGCGTGGATGCAAATTTAGGCATTAGAACAAGAGCATCAACGAAGCTTATATCAAAGTGTAGCTCATTGAAGATTTGGAAAATTTTTTCCATTTGCTCTTTGTTTTGTCTTTGAGCTTCTCATCATTCATTCTTGATGGGTAAGGAAGCTGACTAGACTTTTGAGCCGGGATGGAAGTGTTTTCGGGCTCGAAATTTGTCTTGAACTTCGGGTTCCGGACGCTTGGACTACCGAAGGTGGGACGTGTGCGGTACTTCGTGGCTTGAGAATTGCACCTTGTCCGTTGTATCCTTGGTAACTTGACTCAATGCCACAGGAGGAGGGGGCATTGGAGTCGAAGGTCCATTGTGCGTCTTACCACTACACGGTGACGGCTTCCTTCGGCATTGGGATTAGGAACTGTATTGCTTGGGAGTCCTCCAGAAGATGATGAAGCTTTGTTCATATTCATGTTCATGAAACTGCTCATCATATTCTTCAACTCATTTGTCTGCCGAGACAATGTGGTATCAATTTCCTTTCTTAGCTCAACTCTCATGTTGATCAGTTTGCATTGAAGCATGTTTGACTCAGTAGTTTTCATGAAGTCATTTGGCATGGGAGCTTGAGGAGGTTGTTGATAACTTTGATGATTAGGAGCTTGATATGGTTGGTTGAAATTTTCGGTTTGATTGAAATTTTGAGAGTTATTGAAATTGTGTCCTTGATTGAACAAAGATTTTGATTGCCATGGTTTTGCATAGAAGGAAAACCAGGTGGTGTCATACCGCTAGGTGCACGGTAGTGAGGATCACTGGTCGGTATTGATTGTGGTTTACGAAGCTACGAGCTTGGTAAAAGGCATCGGTTGCTTGACAATCATAATATCAGTGGACCACTACAAGTTTCAACACCTTGTTCGGACTGGTTCGGCTTATGAATTTCTCTTTTGATCTCCTTAACATCCTTAATCATACAACGGATGGCATCCGTTAGAGCGGCTATCGGTCTGCTAACTTCGAAGAGTTATTGGATGAAGACGCAGGAGTGTTCAGAATATTGACTTTGTTGCGAGAAATAGGAACTTTTGATTTTTGCTCGCAAATCTCAATCATCTTTAGGTCTACGATTCAAGATATTGCGCCTGCGGCTGCATTCAAAATCTTGATCGTTACCGTTCACCCATTGTAAAGATATTGACTTGTTGAAGCTACGTGAATTCATGATGGGGGCATTTCCTGAGGAGATCTTTGAATCTCTCCAATGCCTCTCCAAAGTTTTCATCGAATTTTGATGAAATCCGAAATTTCATTTTAAGATTAGTCGTCTTTGATAAAGAAGTAATGACAAACTTTTGAACAAGATCTTCCCAAGTTTCAATAGATCGGGGGTTCTTTTCCACCAAATCCGGGCTGTCCCTCCAAAGAGATGGAAAAAGCATCAACTTGATTACTTTTAGTGGCACATCTTTGAAATTGATCGTTGCGGTCAACTTGTTAAACCAACGGATGTGTGCATCTGGTCTTCTCGATCAAACCGCGGAATTGATTAGTGACACAAGTTGGATCAAATGTGTCTTCAATTCAAAGTGATCAAATTGATTCTTACGGTAAACGATGGCATCTCCATAACCCTCGGTGGGTGCTTGGAGCATTTCGCCATAGTTCGCTTCGTCTGCCATATTGTTGTTTGAAATAGTACGAATCTGGGTTCGACTATTTGGGCAACGTCATCTATGAACGTCTTCTAGGAATTTCTGCTAGATCGCATAAAGGACTCAATGATCTAGAAGAGAGTGCGCATGCTAGAGTTAACTCTAAGAGACTCAGAGTTAAGGAGAGAAATGGGAATTATGGAGATGAATTATAAAAATGGGTGAGAAAGAATCTTTATGGGTTTTAGTTTCGACAAGTAGATATCACAACAAATCAAGTAAAACAAAAATCGAGGCAAAACAACAGTGAACTTAAACCAATAATCACAAGATGAATGGCTTCTTTGAAAAAAGGTACACCAATCACAAGGACACAAAGGCAAGTTTTAATCTTTGGTTCGGGAACTTATTATGGTCGTACCCCAGTTAGGTAGTACACTTGCCTTGGTTTCGGTGGTAATCTTTTAAGTTGTTATTTTTTAAAATCTTTTTGTATTTTTTTTATATTTGATACATATATAGAAACAAAAGGAAAAATATTTTTGTGTTTTATATGTTTTTGGATGTTTTTGGGTTTTTGGATTTTTTATAAGAAAATATATATATAGATAGAGATGGATGATATGAACAAAGAGTGAATATTCAAACTACTAATCTGCTAGACGGAATGATCAGCCTGACTCCGGCAGCGGCAAAAATTGATGCGTGCCAAACCGTCAAGTTTTATCACTCAACCACTTGTGAATGGCGACCGTAACAAACTTAAAACGGCTCAAGCAGATGCAATGATGAATCTGGGGAGTATAGTGTTTCCCCAGGTCGTTATGTCCCAGCGAGCTATGCAATGGATCACCAAACATTATAGTGATCGAAATTTGAACAGAAAAGGAATCGATATGATTATAACTACAAAAAAAGCCAACAAATTACAGAGGCTTAAATGCAAATTAAAGGAAATTAAAAAGATAAAAATTATTAAATAAACGCTATCACTATATTTAAAATGATGTTTTTGATTTTATGTTTTATAAAACTTAACTTAAAAACTACGTAGCATAAATAAAATGTGAAACTTACACCATATTAACCCTAAAAATATGAAAATGATATTTTTACAAACCTAATGATAAAAGAAAATTTATGGAAAAAGAAAATTATTTTTATAACTAATTATCTATTTATTATTAATTAAAAACTATTTTTAACTATTTAATAATAACCTAAACACAAACAAAGAGAAATAGGAAAATAAAAAGACTTGAAAAATCTAAATGACAAAAATTTTCAAAACTATTTTTGTATTTTCTGTTATTTTTCTTTTTCTAGGAATTTAAAATTATTTAAAATTACTTAAATTACTTAAAAATACAAATTTAACTAAGAAAAATCTAGAAAATATTTTTGTGGCTTTTTATATTAACTTAGAAAAATGAAAAATATTTTTTGAAACTTTTCTTAATTAATTGTATTTAAAGCTAATTAAAATGCTTAAAAATAATTAAAATGTAGAAAAATAGCAAACAAGCTAGGAAAAATCTGAAAAATTCAAGATAAGCTTAAAATAATATAAGGAATCTAAGAAAAATGGAAAAACAGGTGGTTGTGTACAAGAAAGCAATGCTGTGACAGTGCTTATAAATAAGCACTTGAATAAGCCAAATGAAAACCAAAGACAACCACTGATTACAGAGGTTCTAATATGCTATAATAACCCAAATGCAACAAGTATTAACAAGCCTTGACCTCTGATTAACAATCTACACAGATTTGAGGTTTTGAGATTGTAAGCTAAAAATAGTTGAGGTCTACTTGGGCCTATCAATAAGCACTCAAATAAGGAAACTAGAAAACAGTCCTTGGGATCTAAACTAGTGGTTTGGGACCTTGTAAACCAAAAACAGGCTTTACAAGCTCTTGAGAGACTCTTGCAAAGATACTGAAAAGAATCCTTCAGCTTATATGTTGAGCATGGTGAGCAGGTGAGATGAGACCTAAAAAACAAGCTTGTTTGAGACTTATAAAAAATTCACAAAAATGTATAAAAATGCTAATAACAAAATAGACCAGTTGAACTTCAAAAACCCAAAATTTCACTTGATGTGGATTAAAATGAACAAGAAAAATCGATTCAGTTAGGGAAACAAGGTTTTGTCCATTTGTTTTGATATAAAACGAAAAGTTTGACTTATTTGAACTTTGAGCTAGATTTCCCAGAAAGATGTAATAAGATTAAATGAAGCTATTGCAAGCTTTGTCTATGATATTTGAACACAAAATGAGTTTTTGATTGCAAAAATCCAACATTAACGATTTAAGAAAGATGAAATTTTTGACTTGGAACTTATGTGGGTGCAATGGTGGCGAGTTGAGTTCAATATAGCTAAACAAACATGCAACAACATTACAACTCTGGGCAGACCTTAAAAGCAGATTAAGCATGTAATCCAAACACTCCTATTTCTACTGTTTCAATGGCCGAGATAAACATTGTTTAAGCTATGATTAATGATCAAACTAAGTTTATTTAACCTAAAATACTATACTTGAACAGATTTTAACTAATTGTGACTGTGAAACAGATTATGCTATTAAACTGAGAACAACTTACAAAATGTCAGCTTTGGCAACTATGGCAGAAACCAATGAAACTTCTACCTATTCTAATCCAACCCAATTACTCTAAATCAACCCAATTCCATTTGCTTCAAACTACCCTACCATTTCCCCAAATCAACCTTGTTTGACTTTCTTTGACCAAAGTTCAAATTTGCTAAAACCTTAAATGTGAGCTTATCAAAGGTTGTAATAAACTCACATAAACCTGTTTGAGCTTAAAAAATAAGCTAATAAACTTGTATATAAGACTTTGACTTAGAAGTTTGAAGCTTGATGGACATAAAATGAGAATTGTAACAACAATGAAAATTGATGCTTGAAATGAGTTTCAATACACTTAAATACTTTAAGTTGATACAAATTAACAAAAGATTACAGGTTTTATACTAAACTAAAAGCTTTAAGATAAAACCGACATTAAAGATAAAAATAAAAACTACTAGACTCTCTTCTACTCTTCCTTCTTCTCTCTTTTATAATCCAAGAGCTTTCTCTCTCATCTCTGATTGTTTCCCACTTGAGTTGATAGCCATTGGATGGCTTAGTTTCATCTTGGCCATTGAATCGTTTTGGCCAACTAGTTTTTGACAGTGAGTTGAGTGAGGGTATGAAGAGCATTAAATGATCCTTGAAGTTAGTTGAGGTGGAGGGACATGGATGAGTGGGGGGAGGAGGGGATGGGTTGTAACTTGTTGCAGGCAGCAGTTGGAGGGTGAGACTTTGGCATGCTTTGCTTGTTTGACTATTTGGATGTAGGTGTTAATAATAATAGAAGGGTCCAAAATGTATTATGACAGAAGGTCCAAGGGTCAAGTGGATTTGTGATAGGTCAAAATGGGTGTTTAAAGGTTTAATATTTTAGGGACCTTTGTGTAAATTAAAAGAGGGACCTAAGTAATTCATCAAAGATGTTTTAAGGGACCAAAAGTGACAATCTCAAAAAGTACAAGGACCAAACTTGCCATTTTCAAATTTCCAAGGGCCATTTTTGCCAAATTTCAAAGTTGGAGGACCAAACTTGTAATTTTCTCAAACTTTTATATACCAAAGGACTAAATTTGACAACTTATGATTTTAAAAGGACCTTTGGTGATTTTTCTTTAAATTATGTGCGGGGACTATTTCTGAATTTTGAAACTTGGTTTGAAACGCCAATTATGCAAACTCGCTTTTTCATCGATTTTTGAACATTTTGCATCGAAACATATAAAATGCAATTTTGGAATATTTTCATTTTGATGCATTCATTTTAAACGTTTTGCAGTCCAGATTTAACCAAAAATGATGAGTATTTACACACTCATCAATCCCCACACTAAACTACTTGCTAGTCCTAGCAATGATTTGAAAAAATTAATGGATTTCATCTCTTTACCAAAAGCCATTACACGATCCAAATGTTTAGATTCAAGTTAAGTTCCAAGATGGTACAACCATGTGATTTTGAGCAAACCACCAGCTTCTTGGTTTGGTTTGTCTTTACGAGGCGCGTTGCTCTGGACTAGCCAACTCTTAGATAAATTATCAATATTATCTGGTGGTGATTCCAATTATGGTTTTCCACGCTTTACCAAAGCCATAAACTTGCGGGGCTAGCCAACTCTTCACTAATTAAAGATATGAAATACCATACAATTTTGCAAATTAATGCTGGCCGTCAACGGATTTGAGATATCTTTACCAAGAGCCGTTTGCTCTCGGTTTAGCCAATCCTTCGTTTATTAGACATGGCGGACGATAACATAATTTGAGTAAGTTAACAAAACACCCTCCAAAAAAAATTTTTTGGCCAAAAATGGGAGAATTGGGTGGTATAATTACATGATAAAATTCGTGAGAATTCCCCCCACACTTAGAAATGAATATTGCCCTCAATATTCAAATACGGTGGTTATGACCGAGCGATAAAGAAATACTACTTTGACCATTATTTAGAAAACTTACTATATATGTGGGGCAACCCCCCCTCCCACACTAGGGTGGTAGAAAGATAGAAAGAAGTCAGAAATATGGGTGAAAACCATATAGCATGCTACTTGTTTTGATTCCCAGTCTTGACTCGATTCCCATGTCATTTGTTCATGGGGAAAGTAGCGTGGAAATAATCTCGATCGGACTTTCGTTCACAATGTTAATAAACATATGAACATCAGAAAAGTTCCACCAAGCGAGATATAACCGGTATTGTTAATAGTAGAAACTATAAGGGATGATACCGGGGTCAAAGATGGTGTCCTCATTCTCGAAAAAGAAAAGGAAACCACACCATCTGCCAGAAGAATGATGGATAAAGACGTACATGAGAATGCATGTCCATTCCTCAATGAAAGAAGCAAATCACCAATTTTGACATTTTTAAGCGTAAACTTGAAGCTTATATGGTGATTGTCAAGAGAATGAGGAGGGAGGGTGACGGGTTCTTCAATCAGGATTTTCCAGAAAGGATGTCTCCCTCCGGATCAAAGTAAGTGTTATCAATTCCTGTAAGAATTGACTCATCACTAAGAAATGCATCGACTTCATTCCAAAAGTTGTTATCTTCCTCATGGTGAGAGAAGGGATGGAAGAGTCGGGAATAAGACTAGAAGATGATGGATCATTTTTGAGCACTTCTTCAATGGGAAGAATGTCTCCCATTGGATCACAATCATCATCATCCAAGTCGAGATGGCCAGAGAGTTTGGTTTCATCAACAGAGTTAACAAACTTCGATGCGACAAACTGATTTCGGAGGTGGGACAAGTGGTGTGCTCTTAGAGCTAGCAGTTTCCACCACTTCCGATGAAATCTCCGTTCAGATCATCATCATCAAGAACACTTCTTGACTTCCCGGTACAACTTTCAAACCATTTGTTTGAACCAGTTGATTTTCAAAGCTTTTAACTCATCGTTTTTGAAAACTCCTCTTAACCGAAATGAAGAGTGTTGCATTGAATCTTTGGATCTTTGATCAATTGGGCAACTCTGTTTGGATAGGGTTTGGAGTTACGGTTGATATTCAAGCGTGAGCTCTTCGTTGTCAACCGATGGTCAACTCTTCCAAACACATCAATCGAGCACGACTCGTTCTTAAGAAAGCTCTCCCCAAGATAAGGGGAACTCTAGGATCTGCATCGAAGTCTACTACAACAAAGTCGTCGGGAAAGTGAAACTTTCCCACTTTCATCACGACATCCTCGGCTATCCCAAGTGGGACGATAGGGTATGGTACGATCGCTAGCTCGGTAACCTGGATGGAATGGTTGGAAAAAGTGATTTCTTCCATACGAGAGTGGCATGAGGTTAATGCTAGCCAAGATGATAAAGAAGAGGCATTGAACCATCCCAAGAAATCACGGGATTAGAAATCCCGGGTCTTCAAGCTTTTGGGAAGCAGAAGGCCATTGAGCATTGCTCATTGAGAGGAGTTTTAGCCATCTCAATAGCTTATCTTTGTTGGTGATAAGCGCTTTAGCGTGGATGCAAATGTAGGCATTAGAACGAGAGCATCAACGAAGCTTATATCAAAGTGTAGCTCATTGAAGATTTGGAAAAAATTTTCCATTTGCTCTTTGTTTTGGTCTTTGAGCTTCTCATCATTCATTCTTGATGGGTAAGGAAGTACGACTGACTTTTGAGCGGGATGGAAGTGTTTTCGTTTCGAATTGTCTTCGAACTTCGGTTTTCGTGCCAAAAGCTTGACTACCGAAGGTGGGGTGTCTTGAACCGCCGTGGGGCAGTGCACCTTGTCGTTATCCTTGGTAACTTGACTCAATGCCACAGGGAGGAGGGCATTGGAGTCGAAGGTCCATTAGTCTTACCACTACAGTGGTGGCGGCTCAACTCGGCATTGGGATTAGGAATTGTATTGCTTAGGAGTCCTCCGAGAAGATGATGATTTGTTCATATTCATGTTCATGAAACTGCTCATCATATTCTTCAACTCATTTGTCTGTCGAGACAATGTGGTATCAATTTCCTTTCTTAGCTCAACTCTCATGTTATTGATCCGAGTTTGCATTGAGCATGTTTGACTTTAATTTTCATGAGAAGTCATTTGGCATGTAAGCTTGAGGAGGTTGTTGATAACTTTGATGATTAGGAGCTTGATATGGTTGGTTGAAATTGTTCCGGTTTTGATTGAAATTTTGAGAGTTATTGAAATTGTGTCCTTGATTCGGAACAAAGCGATTTTGATTGCCATGGTTTTGCATAGAAGGAAAACCAGGTGGTGTCACGCTTCGCCACCTGTAAGTGAGGATCAGCTTGTGGTCGGTATTGATTGTGGTTTCCGAGCTTCGAGAGCTTGGTAAAGGAAGCATCGGTTGCTTGACAATCATAATATGCGTGTGGACCACTACAAATTTCACACACCTTGTTCGGCTTTGACCGTTACGTTATAATTTCGCTTTTGATCTCCTAACATCCTTAATCATACGAATGGCATCCGTTAGAGCTGCTATCGGTGCTAACTCGAAGAGTTATTGGATGAAGAAGCAGGAGTGTTCGAATATTGACTTTGTTGCGAGAAATAGGAACTTTTGATTTTTGCTCCTAAATCTCAATCACATCTTTAGGTCTACGATTCAAGATATTGCTGCTAGCGCATTCAAGGAATCTTGATCGTTACCGTTCAACCCATTGTAAAAGATATTGACTTGTTGAAGCTCAGTGAATTCATGATGGGGCATTTCCTGAGGAGATCTTTGAATCTCTCCCATGCCTCTCCAAAATTTTCATCGAAATTTTGATGAAATCCAGAATTATTTTAAGATTATCGTCTTTGATGGAGGAAAGAAGTAATTGACAAACTTTTGAACAAGATCTTCCCAAGTTTCAATAGATGAGGGGTTCTTTTTCCACCAAATCGGTGTCCCCTCAAGAGAATGGAAAAAGCATCAACTTGATTACTTTTGTGGCATCTTTGAAATTGATCGTTGCGGTCAACTTGTTAAAACGGATGTGTACGATACGGTCTTCTCGAAATCCTGCCGAATTGATTAATTGAGACACAAGTTGGATCAAATGTGTCTTCAATTCAAAGTGATAAATTGATTAGGTAAAAGATGGCATCTCCATAACCCTCGTGGGTGCTTGGAGCATTTCCATATAGTTCGTTAAATGCCATATTGTTGTGAAATGATGCAGAATCTCGGGTTCGACTATTTGGGCGTACGTCTATGAAACGTCTTCTAGGAATTTCGCTAGATCACGAAAGGACTCAATGATCTAGATCGCCTAGAGATTCTAAGAACTCGAGAGTTAAGGAGAGAAATGGGAATTATGGAGATGAATTATAAAAATGGGGTGAGAAGAATCTTTATGGGTTTTGGTTCGACAAGTAGATATCACAACAAATCCAAGTAAAACAAAATCGAGGCAAAACAGGTGACTTAAACCAATAATCACAAGATGAATGGCTTCTGAAAAAGGTACACCATCACAGGGACACAAAGGCAAGTTTTAATCTTTGGTTGAGAACTTATTATGGTCGTACCCAGTTAGGTAGGTACTTGCCTTGGTTTGCGTGGTAATCTTTTAAGTTGTTTTTTTAAAAGCGACAAATCTTTTGTATTTTTATATTTGATACATATATAGAAAACAAAGGAAAATATTTTTGTGTTTTATATGTTTTGGATGTTTTGGGTTTTGGATTTTTTGAGAATATAGAATATATATATAGATAGAGAATGGGTTTTGGATTTTTGTGTACTTGACTCTTGATTGTGACTTGCTAAACAGTTGCCGTTAATCTTCAAGTACTTTAACTTTTCACGTATCCCAGGGTTGTTTGATTACATGTTTTGCGAAGAGATTGAAAAGAGATAGATTATGACGTATGAACACAACAGTTCATCTGCGTACTCTAAAAAAAGAAAAAAGTGTAATCGGTCGCTTTATCTTAAGAAGAGAAATTTTCTTATATGACCATTCTCATTAACATGCTTCATTACTTTTTCCATGTGCTTTTGATTATCAAGTGAACCGGACTCTTGTTGATTGTTTTCTTATTCCACTTGTTCAACTATAATGAAGATGGAGACATCATGTGCTAATATTGGGAAGTGAATAGACTACATTTGGTTAAGATATTCACTTATTCAATCAAGAATGGCAAATCCGTATGTAATTCTTGAGGGAAAAAAGTGTGAATTCTTGCATGGTTGATTGACTTCTGAGATAAAATGGTCAAACGGATCCAAACTCATGTAAGAACCGAGCTTCTTCTTATCGGGTCATCTTTACATGGAGTTTTCTTCTTAAGAGCCGTTGGTTGACATCTTCACTCGGATTGATGAGTTTATCGACAAAGTGCTTCCGGTTAATACTTCACGTATACATCAACATGATGATTCGAACAATCTCTCTTTCTTGTTTGATGTGATTGGTTTGGTGTTACCATCTTGTTATTGTTACCGATTCTGATTTCCTTGATGAACATTTTCTGTTCTTGTTTGATTGGGAGGGATTTTAGTTAAGGGGATTTGCAAGATGTAAATTAATTAGGATGCTTTTTGGTGGGATGCTTTTTGGTGTGAGTTGAAGATGTTAACATTCTATTCCCCATTCGAGAAAATCTTGAAAGAAGTCGAGTCACAGTTGGTTCTACATTTATCGCTACATGTTGAAGACTAAAGAGCGAGTTGCATTTGACGAATAAAAACTAATTAGGGCATTTATTAAAAGATTGTCGGTTTAAGGAGAGCACTAATTGAGGAGAGTGAAATGCCATATTTAATCCCCAATTAGACTTGCTCATTACGTTCTTCCCGACAAGTTGATTCTCACAAAGACTTCAAGCGATCTTCTCAACGATTTCAAGTATTTGGGTGATAATATATTGTCGATTAAAGTGTCAAAACCAGGCAAGGGGAAGGAGACAAGCATCTAAACGCGAGTAAACTTGATGAACATAATACTTCTAAGTGATTGAAGATATCCCGGGAAGACAAATGTTATTAACCGAGAGAAACTTAAGGTTTGAATCATGGCGAGTAAACTTGATGAACTTAATTCTTCTAAGTGATTGAAGATATCTCGAGAAGACAAATGTCATGACCGCAGAGACCTTCAAGGTTTTACTCATCAAGGCGTTAGTGTTCTTATTCCAACTACGTGGGGAAGAGATGTAAAGTTAGTTTCGATGATGAAAGAGGTACAGTGTGTGATGATTTAGATGTTATCGTAATCATCGGGGGAGAAAGCTTCGGTTTTCCTTGAGTGCTTAATCGATGATTCGAGAGATAACAACTTATTCGAGT
This sequence comes from Chrysanthemum makinoi, assembly GCA_910596185.1. Classification (NCBI taxonomy): domain Eukaryota; kingdom Viridiplantae; phylum Streptophyta; class Magnoliopsida; order Asterales; family Asteraceae; genus Chrysanthemum; species Chrysanthemum makinoi. The sequence continues at coordinate 37,104,284 of OU343223.1, forward strand.
TGACATCCAAGAGATTGTCATCGCAGAGATAATCAGTGATCCGGCCTGCTTCTTCAATGTTATTGGTTATTCTCTTTGGGCATTCGGGTATTTTGGTTCTTGAGCTTCATACACTTTCTTGGGGAGAGAAAAGTATACATGGGGTTATTCTTTGGCTATTGGACTTAATCGCTACTCGATGGTATAAGTTTCTACGTCTTGGTATATGTGTATTCGGTTAATGAGCTCTAGTCTAAGAGAGTGACATCAATTCATCCGCTTAGGGAAGTGTTCTGTGACACCTTTTGGTATGGATTGCTCAGACTTCGATGTAATGAAACTTGAGAAGAAAGTTAAAGTGGGATGATCACGTTGTTCTATTGGATGATATAACCCCGACGAAGAATCTTGATTCGTTCTTAAAAAGGAGCAGCGGGATTTATGATAATGGTGTGTGCTTCTGTGCACAGCTAAGGCAAGCTTGTAAGAGCTTCAATCACGCCAGCTAAGGATTTTTTGTTTGGGGAAGCGCCAAGTCTCTCTTTCTCAAAGGCTCATGTTTTATCTCCTATGGAGCCTAAGCTTTGGTGGTGGAAGTTTAAGAGATGACAATTCTATCTTCAACGATGTCTGCTTTCGATATCCTTATCCGGTTTCGTATCATCATCTCCTTAAACTATGTCATCTATTCTATCGATGAATAATTATTAAAAACCAAAATACAAAATTATAAAACCAACAGAAAGAGAATAGAAAAATATAAAAAATCCTTAAAAATCGAGAAAATTTGAAAAAAGACCAAAAATATGTTTTCTCAGACATGTCTTCTGTATCGATAACGGATCTAGAAATGTCATCATTCAATAATGTACGGGACCATAGATGAAGTTCGGCGGAGGTGTAAATATTCTTTTCAAAACATGTCAAAAATATGGCTTCGTTATTTCGGTGAGGCAAGATGCTTAAACTATATTTGCTATTATTCCGATAGCAACCGCTCTTCAAGGAAGGAATCTTTGTAGCTAAACCAATTTTTTCAAATATTTCGGGCACTTATCCTAAAACAAAACAAGGAAAGCATGTCATCAAAGGCTGTACACAAATGTTTTTACGTCTAAAATTCTTCAGAAAAATATTTGTTGTTTTCAAAAATGGTGGTAAATGAGTTGCTTAAAAATCAATCAGTTTCAGAGTCTTCGTAAAAATTGAAAACTCACTCAATGACTTCAGCGCTTTTAAAACTTTTTAGAAAATAAGTCATTGATTGAGGGGGAGAATGTTTTCATATCTACATCTTCTAACGGGCTTTCTTAATCATCCTACGTGCTTATCTATAAAATATAATTGCCTATGTTGAAGGACTAGGTTTATAGGATATGATTGTTAGGTTTAGATGATTAGAGTTTGATGAACACATAAATCCCATACCTTATATGATCTGATTGATATGTTGAATTGACTTTTAATTAGTCGATTGTTGTTTGGGTGATGTCGACCACCATATATCTGTATATATGTGTTCACTAAATGCGGTATATTGGTATAAATGAATGTTCCCGATCCGGATCCCACAATTGAAGATGATTGGATGCCGAAAGGAAGGGGTAACTATATCTTGGGTTGACAAATGAAGAAACAGAGCTTAATTTGACTTCTATGAAGAGTTGGCATATATGCAACGTGAGAGGTCTCACTGCATCGGCGGTTGGTTTTCTAAGTGATTGAAGTAGCGAAGTTAATTTGACCTAAAATGCAACGTTTGAAGTCTCACTTTGCATCTTGACGGTTTTCTTCAACCCTCGGCAACAACAACAAAAGCTTAACTCAATCACTAACATTATCTTTCAATGCGGATACCATTTTTTAAAAAACAATTTTGAAATAATTTGATTAAATTGTTTTGAAAATGGAAAATATTGTTTGGAAAAATTAATTGGATTCAAAGTTTTAAAATCAACCGGACTTTATTTTATCAAATCTTAAGTGATTTCAAATTAAATATTTTCAAACGATATTTCTTCATAAAAGTCCGGTTGTATCGAAATGTGTGGTGGTCTAAAGATTTAATGTTATGTCATGGTATGATTTTCTTTAAAACTCAAAGATCTTTTAAAATGAAATTTTTCTCGTTCTTGTTTGATTGAGAAATTGTTTTATTTTACCTTAAGATCTCTTAAAATAATCATACCTGACACTAACAATCTTTAATGTCTAAAGTTGATCCTTATCGGTCATTTTTCAAAATTAAATCTTGCCACGTCTTTCCCAAAATTTTCCAAATAATTTAAATCAATCGGGATCCAAAATCTCAATTGGTTTGAAATTTTTGATCGGGGAAGAGATTGTGATTTAAATCTCAAATCGGTTTTAAAAGGGTGATTGTTCTTAAAGAATTCCTTCCTTCATGTACTAACGATTTTTGAAATACATAATGCACATGATTGTGGAGGAGCATTTAACCAAAAACCAGTATTTAAACAAGGACACATATTCTCTCATGTTTTCCAAACCTTATTAAATCACTTGGGATCCAAAATCTCAAAGGGTTTGATAATTTTGATTGGGGGAGAATTTGTGATTTAATGAAACTTGATAAAGAATGATCTAATTGATTCAAAGTGCTAGTTCTTTCTAATATGTGCTAAACTCTTTCGTTTATCGATGCACATATTGAGGGGGAACAAATGGTTTCTTAATGGCTTTTGTAATCGTGGATGTGCTTCAAAAAGAACTCTTGCCTCTATGTGATAAAATGATTTCAAATATCCTATGCACATATTGAGGGGGAGAATTTACCAAGAAAATCAAATGGCTTTTTCTAAAAATAGTGATCAAATAAAATATTTCAAAGTCCTCTTGCCTCCATGTGCTAAACAATTTCTAAATCATATGCACATGTTGAGGGGAGGTTTTCTAAATGATCAAAACTATTAAGGTACAAAATGCTTTGATCTCGTATCACAAGTACCTTGATTGTTTTCCAAATGATTTTTCAATTGGTTTCAAGGAAGAATGAACTGTACCAAAGACCAACCATTTTACTTTATGCATGGAGTTATAAGGGGTTAGGTATGCTCCTTGATCCCGCCTTGAGTGCGGAGGATCTACCGGGGACAATCCACTAGATAGTGTAGAGTCCTAGGTATGATAAAAAGGAGAAAAGTGAGATATGGGAAAGAGTGGGGATGAGGGCGAGCTAGTCTTTGGAATAAACATAACAAGGTTCTAGTTATATGAAGTCTCGTGTTAGCGAAGAGGTTGAAGAATGAAAAAGAAAGAATATGAAAAGGGTGAAAAATAGCCCTCCAATAACTCAACCTTAGAGGCGACTTAGGGTTCAATACATATGCTCTTTGTTTGCCAGGTAACACTGGTATTGAAAACAAGACGTCATGGACCGGTGGCATGCGCTAAACTTCCCAAACCACTCAAGTTCCTCTTGAAAGGGCTTGTTTCATTCTCATGGAGCAGAGCATAATCTATCGACTTCTCTTAGAGATTGTTGTTATTGAAGAAGGAGACCCTCTCCAGTCTGGCATAGGAACCAAATGTGCACTATTGAGTCTAGAGCCGAGAGATCATCCACAATATCTCATTAGGACACTAAATTAATGAAGACTTGTTGTTTCACAATGGAAAAGTGAATATATTAAGAGTCCCTACGCATTATCTTGTGGTATTTCGGAATCAGAGTGATATGAAAATGTTGGGTCTATTATAGATTTGATGATACAAAACAAGAAGAATGAAACATGAAGGACTAAAAGTGAGAGAAGGCAGAAACTACAAAAAGATGGAGGATTTGGAAGATTCTAGAAGATATGCTTAAAAAGAATATTTAGTTTCCTAATTGTATTATGATTCATCTTGTAAACCCTAGATGTCTCTAGTATATAAAGAGACATAGGGTCATTAGTTTTATATTGCATTACAAGATGTAAACCTAAAGGTGTGTGTGTGTGTGGAACCTAGGCGTAGGGATTTGGAAAACTGGGGTTTAGTTAGTTAAGTGTTAGATCAAGTCTTTGATCTTTATTATAGTTAGTTAGTTAGTTTATGATAATGAAAAACCTTGTTCATAATAATGTTGATTCTATGTTTGAATATTCCTTTTCATTATTATGTGTTTCTAGATATAATATTAGACATAGTCTAAGAGCTTGCGATCTTTACAAGTGGTATCGAGCTTGTGTGAAACCCGACTAGGAAGAAACCTAAAACTTTACTACAACAAAACCTAAAGATGGTCGGCTACGTTTCCACCACCATCAATCACCTCACTCGAATTCCAATCGTCAAGAAGGAGAATATGACCTATGGTGTATGAAGATGGAGATGCATTTGCCATTCAGACCATCTATGGAATGTAATTGTCATAATGAAGTAGTTCGAACACTTGAAGTGCTGGACAACCTAAACCACCCAAACAGGTCTTACCGTGACTACCATAAGGAATCAAGAAGGCTCTTAACATACTCTTATCACTATACGATGGACATCTCCTGAAGTTTCATGATGCTAAAGATGCAAAGCGACTCACGAACTGCTCTGAAGACAAGATTTGGAGGAATGAAGCTTCTAAGAAGATGCACGCAATCTATTGGCAATAGTTTGAAACTTTCCTTGTTGGTGAAAGAGAGTCTTGATGCATATGATAGATTTCAAAATCTCCTCAACATGTTGAGTTATACAAGGCGAGAGTATATGTTGAAGATGCAATCGAAGTTCTTAAGGAGTTTGCCATCACATGTGTATGATTGCTACTATGATGGAGGACAACTTGGATTGGGCACCATGGATTTTGATGATCTCTACAATCATGTGAAGGTGTATGAGCATGAGATGAATGGCCAATCAAGCTCAAAATCTCCGCAGTATTGCTTTTGTGTCATCTCTGAAAGAGGGCAGTACTTCCACCAAAAGTACTATTTCTCCTCCTCAATCTTGTTGCTCAAAATCTTCTTTTTACACCCCCACCTATGCTCGGAAGCCCCACCAACTACTACCATGGACTTAGATGAAGTTGTATGCTCTTTCTTTGCACAACAAGCTTCTTACACGTAACTTATGAATATCTCTAGATTGAAGAGGATGCTTTAGAAATTGATATCGGTGGCAAGTTACAATGATCCTTGCAAGGATCAAGAAGTATATGAAGAAAACAGGAAGAACATTGACTTCAAACCAAAGGGAATCACTTTTGACAAATCAAAATTGAATGCTTCAATTGTCAAAAATGGACACTTTGCAAGGAGTGCGGGTTTGCTAAGTATCAAGCAAACAGGATAAGAGAGAAAATTTGGAGCTTAAAGAAATTCTAATACGAAACAAAAGCCTTGGTTGCTCAAGAAAGTTTATCGAGAGTTGACCGAGGAGTCTGAGTTTGATGATGAACCTTTATTGTATGGTAGCGATGGAAGAAGTTGAAGATCGATGAAGGAATTGGAGGAGCATCTTTTAGTCCCGTCTTTGGAATCTGGAGATGGCTTTGGAGGATTTGATTGGAGCATGGAGAGTGAAGATGATCATGTTCTACTTGCAATGGTGGCTACTTCATCAAGTTCACCCCACATCTGAGGTATGCTCAAAATGTCATGATTTTTATCAAAAATTACTTGGCAATTATGTGATTGAAAGAGATAATTGTGTTAGGAGCTAGGTCCGAGGTAGCGGTTATCAAATAACCTTAGAATCTATGGAAGACAAAATATTAGCACATGAAAATAATGAAGTGGCTTGGTGAAAAGTATGAACAAGGACTATCGGTTAAAACTAAGTGAATGGAAATTAAACGTAAAATTTCTAAAATAGAGCGACTAAGGAAAAGAGATGATTTGTTTGCTAAGTTTGCTGCTTGGGGTGAATCTGGACTTTCTCATGTTAGTTATGTTGAAAAGCAGAGAAGATCTACATTAGAATTTGGTCTAGGTTTTGGTATGTTTTAGTAAAATAGAAGAAAACCGCTAGTGATCGGGATGAAGGTGATTTTGAGGATATAACCACTAGTGATGATGAGCTCATTAATTATGTAGACACATCCAGTAATGAGGATTCAATAAATGAAACACCTCACGAGTTTAAGAAAGACACTGGTTATCATGCAATTCCCCATCCCACTGGAATTCATCAACCCCCTAGGCCTGATGTTTCTCGTTTTGGAGTAGGCAGTCTAGAGTTTAGGAAAAAGCTAGTTGGTCAATCTAGGTCTGAACCCCCAAAAAGCTGTTGAAAACAATATTCATAATGAAGATGGAAATCCTTCTAGAGCCAACATCAAACAAGCTCTTGGTGGGTGACATGTGAAATCTTGCAAAAGATCAAGCTTGTGACAACTGGATAAGCGATGGGCGATTATTCTTGAATCTACCTTGGTCGAAATGAATTGGCGGAATACTTTTGAAACCATTCGATGTTAAACCTTGTTTTCTAGCTCATCGAATGTGTATTCATTTCAAATTCAAAAAGTATCTCGATTGAAAAAATACTTTTGTTAGGAATTAGAAATTCCGGTATTAAGTCGGTCACCTAGTATATGTCGTTAGCTTCGTAGTCATAATACTACTATGTTAAGTAGTATTTATTTAGTAACACCGTGGAGGGCGGGACGGTCTTTACCCGTATGCGATCCATGACCCGTTGTGTGGCGTTTTATTGTAAGACTATAAATACTCTCTACGCTTCAAGGTGAGAGTTGGAAACTCATAATAAGAATTTTCTTTCTCTCACTTAAGTTCCCTAAACCTCTAACTTTCTCTCTCTAGAATTCCACTTATACGCCTACTTTGTGTTATGGTTTGATGTGTATGTGAAATCAAATATCCTACAATTGGTATCAAGAGCCATGGAATCATATCTTACATCTTTAGATTTCTAGTGGTTTTAGGTGGTTTTGAGTTTGAAAAAAGTTTAGTGGTTTTACATCATTTGGTTGATTTCTTGTGTTAAAGCTTAGATTTTGTTAGTACTTTTGTGTTTAGAATCATCACAAGTGTTTAGTTTTTCATTTGGTAAGCTTGAATCATCTTGGTTGGGTTGTTTTGGATTGAAAAGTGGTGTTTGTGAAGTTTTCTAGCTAGCGACTTGATCTACTGGGATAGCTTTCTTGCTAGCGACTTGCTTTACATTTGGTAGCGAGTTGCAGTTTGTGGAGTTAGCGACTTAGGCCTAGCGACTTGCCTAGTGAGACAAGCCGACAAGCGATACAAGTAGTGGAATCTACCGGTGCGGCTGGTGGAGTTGACTTGTACTTTATATTGTTAGCGACTTGGTGTTAGAGTTGGTACCCTAGCGAGTTGCTATTTAGCGACTTGAGTCTTTAGCGACTTGAATCTTAGCGAATTGCTGCCAAAATTTTGTTAGCGACTTGGATTGTAGCGAGTTGTTACATAATGACTTGGAACTTAGCGACTTAGCATAGCGACTTGGTTCACAATTTTCTACTGCGACTTGAGTGATTTCCTTTAAATACGGTTTTCTCTTGATTCGGTAAAATCCCGTGAAAGAATCTATTTCCCGGTTTAATCATAGAAGTAAAATCGTTTAACTTGTCATCGTGTCCTGCGCGTTCTACAATCATCTCCTTTGTTCGAGGATGTTCAGCGGATTCCGAACTAGATCCACCCATGCAACGAGTGACCGACTCTTGGGCTCAAGAATCAGATTATGCGTCTTGGAAAGAAAATGGGGTTAACATTCTAAAATCCATTGATGAAGGACCTTACCGAGTTGAAACTACTAGAGATATAATTGATACTGCTGAAGATGGAACTTTGATTTACGGAATGGACGGACCAAAGATGTATGATGAGCTTGACGATAAGGAGAAAAAAGAGATTGATGCGGATATCGAGCTTCCAACATTATCTTGCAAGGTCTACCAAAAGGACATCTACAAGCTTATCAATCACTTGACAGAAACAGTATGGGATAATGTCAAGATGCTTCTTTCAGGTTCGACTAACTATGGAAGACAGAGAATCACAACTGTATGATGAATTTGAGCACTTCAAGATGAAACAAATGAAAGTGTCTATAGGTACTATGTGAGATTTCATAGTGGTGAATGACATGAGGAACATCGAATGACTATGCCTAACATTGGTGAACTCAAAATTTGTAAACAAAATGAATCCCGAATGGCACAAATTTGTTATACGTGAAGCTCACTAAAGGATTGAAGAATACTAACTATGGCGACTCTATGCCTTCGCTTCTTGAGAATGATGCATGTTTGAAAAGGATTCTTGAACAATTCAAAACAAATCGGAGAACAAGCTCATCAAATGATTCAGCACCTTCTCTCAAACATTGGGATTACGCTAAAGCTTCACAAGTTATACCCATGGGTGATGGAACTCACAAACTCATTCCCGATCCAAAGTTCAACCAAGTACGTCTTGCGATGCAGGTAACTTCATTAATCAACGAGGATCTCGATTAGTCAAAACATGAATTCTCTCACAACCAACAACCTTCAGGCGACCTCAACCCGCACAATCAAGCTCTTGTCGAGATGGGAAAATGTTGTGCAACCAGTTAGGAAAACGGTATGATCAGGAAGAGGTGGAGTGGTAGAGTTATGTTGTTATCGAATCGAGGAAGAAATGAAATCAAGGTCAAACTAAGCCGATCAAATGCTATAGCGTGGTGGTGAGGGACACATTCAAGGCACACATCTCAAAAGCGTCCACGAAATCTTTGATTACCAGGAGATAAGATCTTTGCTTGTGCAAGTTCGGGATAATGGTCTTTGTTGGATGAAGAGAGCCATTGTTTCTTCGAGGGCAATGCCAAGACCTATGATCACGGATGTTGATGGCGACCTATTCGGAGAATAGCAATCATCGAGCGCCTTTCAAGATTCGTTGTGTGCGCATCGATTCGATGTGGATGATGGACCTCTAGCACACAATTTTTATGGCTAGCATTTCTCCAATGGTTTCTCCCAAGGTCTCTTCACGCGCCAGTTGGCCCATCCAAAGACAAACTCATCTCGGAGGTATTAAAACTATACGATGATCTTGATGTACAAAAGATGCATGACAAAGTACAATCATATGAAACTATTGAATCAAATATTGAAAACATGGGTAATATCAATGTTGTCCCATATGATCAATATGTGAAACAAAGTGAAAGTGAAATTGTATCAAGTGCATCTTCTGATCAACAATGACTATGTTTTTGATGAATACACTTGCATGTGCCCTGATCTTTGTTATCTACTGTCTTGAATGCCTATAAAGAGCGTGTTGCTATTTATGAACAACGTGCAAATTTGAGTTGACCACTGCGTGGCGAAATGGATGACCAAATCATTGCAACTATTAGAAAAATAAGGTTTAGAGAAGAAGTATTAAAACAAGAGTTAAACTCCTTACAAGAAAAACTTTCAAAAGCTGCTAAGCAAAAACAAGAACTTCAAGAAAATGTTAAAATGCTTAAGCAAGAATTTAGTGCTAAGGAATCAAAACTTTTGAATGATTTTTCTAATCTAAAACCTTGAAAAACAAGCTTGAAAATAAGTTGTACGTACAAGGAAACACCATTCAGGCCCCTCGCATGATCACTAAGCATAGAGTCTAGCGATAAGCATAGCATTCCCCTTGTTGAGGGAACAAATCAGAGGTCATTAAAAAGGCTAGAAATGCTCATAAGTTTCTTGATGATGGCAAATCAACTTAAACCTAGACGAGAAACCTAGTTGTGAGTGCACAGAGGAAGATAAGAAATCTGATGAAATCACTCGGGAAAAGTTAAACAAGAAACTAGCGTCCAAAATGTAAAAGAAAAGAAAATCATCATGATTACAAGGAGAAGTGGATTGCCTTAAACAAGTTTAAGCCTCGGACATTGTTAACTCCAGAACAAGTGTTGGAAAATGGATTTAGATAAGCAGAAGAAAATATTGTTGAAACAAACCCCACTTTGGAAAATGCCTGGAGCGTTGTGTATCCTCCAAATACACCAATGCATCTAGTTCCTTGAACAATTGCCACTAAAAGCAAGACCTTAGTCCAATATCTTTCTACTATTTGTTGATTTTGAAAACTTGCAAAAGGATCACCCAGTTGGTACTGGCGAAGGAGAAAGGAGGTTTGAGCAAACTAAAGAATGTTATTTAAGCGAAGTCATCCTTTCTTTAAACAACTAAAAGATCACTTTGAGAGTCTTAAAAGGAGATGAATTCAGAACATTAAAATGGAAAAAGAATTTGATGCTATGATAGTTGAGTTAGTGACTATGACGAGCATTAAAATATAATGAGATTGAAAGGAAGAACTTGCATACACGAATGAGAATATGATTTACGAATGTATTGCTCAAGATGTGTTTTCACTGCTACAACTTGTTCTATTAATGCTTCTCAATTTCATGAATTATCACGTTACCACAGTCTCCCATGATCGTGTCATTGAGCTTGAAAAAACTAATTCTAAATTAAGAGAAAATTGAAGGCTATGATCCGACAATTTGGTTAAACATTTTTCTAAACTAGAGGTGAGCATTTTAATTTACAACTAAAATATCAACATCTTAAAGAAAATGTCAAACTTCAAATATCAAGACATCCTCAGTGCTGCTGAGTTTGATCAGATTTTCAAATTAACAAGCGTGATGAACAATTCAAGCTCATTGCAAAACGATCAGAAAGTTGAAAGCCCAAATCTCTCAATTAAAGGGTCAAAAGAACAATATGGGCTCCCCAAATGCCTCCTCCTTCAGATTCTCATAATTCTCAAACTTTTCATCTTCAAAACTTAGTTAATGCCTTACAAAAGGAAAGCGAGAGTTTTCTAGAAGAAAATGAAAAAGTTAGCGACATTTTAAAGGTTATATGATTCAATAAAAGTCACCCGTGACCAAAACGAAAAATAAACGTCTTTACAAAGGAAATGGGAATCTGAGAAGTCAGGGAAATGAAACTTA
>OU343223.1:37115291-37151514 GCA_910596185.1 Chrysanthemum makinoi
GACCACCACATTAATTTCGTACACACCGGACTTTTATGAAGAAATATCGTTTGAAAATATTTAATTTGAAATCACTTAAGATTTGATAAAATAAAGTCCGGTTGATTTTAAAACTTTGAATCCAATTAATTTTTCCAAACAATATTTTCCATTTTCAAAACAATTTAATCAAATTATTTCAAAATTGTTTAAAAATGGTATCCTGCACAAAGATACGTTAGGTGATTGAGCTGCTTTTGTTGTTGTTGCTGAGGGTTGGAAGAAAACCGTCTGCAGATGCAGTGAGACTTCAAACGTTGCATTTTAGGTCAAATTAAGCTCCGTTACTTCAATCACTTAGAAGAAAACCAACTGCTGATGCAGTGAGACCTCTTACGTTGCATATATGCCAACTCTTCATAGAAGTCCAATTAAGCTCCGTTTCTTCATTTGCCAACCCAAGATATAGTTACCCTTTCCTTTTGGCATCCAATCATCTTCAATTGTGGGATCCGGATCGGGAACATTCTTATATACCAATATACCTGCATACGTTAGTGAACACACATACATATATATGGTGGTCGACATCACCCAAACAACAATCGACTAATTAAAGTCAATTCAACATATCAATCAGATCATATAAGGTATGGGATTTATGTGTTCATCAAACTCTAATCATCTAAACCTAACAATCATATCCTATAAACCTAGTCCTTCAACACATGCAATTATATTTTATCAGATAAGCACGTAGGATGATTAAGAAAGCCCGTTAGAAGATGTAGATATGAAAACATTCTCCCCCTCAATCAATGACTTATTTTCTAAAAAGTTTTAAAAGCGCTGAAGTCATTGATTGAGTTTTCAATTTTTACGAAGACTCTGAAACTGATTGATTTTTAAGCAACTCATTTACCACCATTTTTTAAAACAACAAATATTTTTCTGAAGAATTTTAGACGGAAAAACATTTGTGTAGGAACAGCAGTCCTTTTGATGACATGCTTTCTTTATTTGTTTTAGGATAAGTGCACGAAATATTTGAAAAAATTGGTTTAGCGCAGCACTTTCCTTCCTTGAAGAGCGGGTTGCTATCAGAAATAATAGCAAGCCATAGTTTAAGCACGGGTTACTGTCTGAAATAACTGTAAGCCATAGTTTTGACATGTTTTGAAAAATAATATTTACACCTCCCGCTCGAACTTCATCTATGGTCCCGTGCCATTATTGAATGACATTTCTAAGACCGCAGATTTTATCGATACCAGAAGACATGTCTTGAGAAAACATATTTTTGGTCTTTTTTCAAATTTTCTGATTTTTATGGATTTTTGAAGGTTTTATATTTTTCTATTTTCTTTTTGTTGGTTTTATAATTTTGTATTTTGGTTTTTAATAATTATTTACTGATAGAATAGATGACATAGTTTAAGGAGATGATGATACGAGTACCGAGATAAGGATATCGAGCGACGTCAGAAGATAGAATTCGTCATCTCTTAAACTTCCACCCCCAAAGCTTCCGAGGCTCCAGAATAGGAGATAGAACATGAGCCTTTGAGAAAGAGAGACTTTGGCAGTTTCCCCCCAAACCGAAAATCCTTTAGCTGAGCAGATTCGAAGCTCTATTACAAGCTTGCCTTAGCCAGGTGCACAGAGAAGCACACCATTATCATAAATCCCGCTGCTCCTTTTAAGAACGAAAATCGAGATTCTTCGTTCGGGGTTATATCATCCAATAGAACAACAACGTATCATCCCACTCTTTAACTTTCTTCTCAAGTTTCATTACTACTGAAGTCAGAAGCAATCCATACCAAAAGGTGTCACGAGAACACTTCCCCCAAGCAGATGAATTGATGCAGTTAGTCTCTTAGACTAGAGCTCACGAACCCGAATACACATATACCCGAAGACAGAGAAACTTATACCATCAAAGTAGCAGATTAAGTCCAATAGCCAAAGAATAACCCGATGTATACTTTTCTCTCCCCCTGAAGAAAGTGTATGAAGCACAAGAACCCGAAATACCCGAATGCCCAAAGAGAATAACCGATAACATTGAAGAAGCAGGCCGAATCACTGATTATCTCTGCGGATGACAATCTCTGTGGATGTCAACTCTGGAATAAGTGATTATATCTCGAATCATGATTAAGCACTCAAGTGAAAACAATTTGGCGCCCCGATGTTCACAATTCTCTCTCCCCTGATGATTGCGATAACATCAAAATCATCACACACTTGTGTACCTCTTTCATCATCAGAAACTTACTCTTACATCTCTTCCCCCATGTAGTTGGAATAAGAACACTAAACGCCTTGATGAGTAAAACCTTGAGTTTCTCTGCGGTCATGACATTTGTCTTCTCAGGATATCTTCAATCACTTAGAAGAATTAAGTTCATCAAGTTTATTCGCCATGAGTCAAACCTTGAGTTTCTCTGCGGTAATAACATTTTTCTTCCTGGGATATCTTCAATTACTTAGAAGTATTAAGTTCAACAAGTTTACTCGCGTTTAGATGCTTGTCTCCTTCCCCTTCTGGTTTTGACACTTGAATCGGCAACATATTATCGACCCAAATACTTGAAATCATTTGAGAAGAGCGGCTTGAAGTCTTTGTGAGAGTCAACTTGCTGAAGAACAGAATGAGCAAGTCTAATTGGGGATTAAATATGGCATTTCACTCTCCTCCAATTAGTGCTCTCCCTTAAACCGACAATCTTTTAATAAATGCCCGAATTAAGAAGAAGTCTTTAGATCGTCAAATGCAACTCGTCTTTAGTCTTCTAACATGTAGCAGATAAATGTAGAACCGACTGTAGACTCGACCTTCTTCAAGATTTTCTGAATGGGGAATAGAATGTTAACATCTTCAACTCACACCAAAAAGCATCCCACCAAAAGGCATCCCAATTAATTTACATCTTGCAAATCCCCTTAACTAAAATCCCTCCCAATCAAACAAGAACAGAAAGATGTTCATCAAGGAAATCAGCAATCGGGCCCTTGCATAGCGAACACACAAGTTGGTAACACCAAACTACAAATAACATCAAACAAACAGAGATTGTTCGAATCATCATGTTGATGTGTACGTGAAGTATTAACCGGAAGCACTTTGTCGATAAACTCATCAATCTGAGTGAAGATGTCAACCAACGGCTCTTAAGAAGAAAACTCCATGTAAAGATGACCCGATAAGAAGAAGCTCGGTTCTTACATGAGTTTGGAGCCGTTTGACCATTTTATCTAAAAAATCAATCAACAATGCGAAATTCACACTTTTTCTCCCCTCAAAATTGCATACGGAGTTTCCATTCTTGATTGAATAAGTGAATATCTTAACCAAATGTAGTCTATTCACACTTCTCCCCAGCAATATTAGCACATGATGTCACCCTCTTCATTATAGTTGAGCAAGTGGAATAAGAAAACAATCAACGAGCTCGATTCACTTGATAATCAAAAGCACATGGAAAAAGCAAGAAGCATGTTGATGAGAATGGTCATAATAAGAAAATTTCTCTTCTTGAAAGATAAAGCGCACTGAGGCGATACACTTTTCTTTTCTTTAGAGTACGAGACATGAACTGTTGTGCACATACGTCATAATCTCTCTCTTTTCAATCTCTTCGCAAAACATGTAATCAACCCTGTTGGGATACAGAAAGTTAAAGTACTGAAGATTAACAAAGTACTGCAAGAAGTCAAAGTACTGCAAGGAGTCAAAGTACTGCTAAGTAAAAGTCAAAGTACTGCTTATTTATCAAAGTACTGTAAAGTTAAAGTCGGTTGTATTTGATTAAAGATAGAAAGTAATGTTTATCTAGAACTTTCTAAGTATTGTTTACTTGATGTACAAGGATAAGAATTGTAAATCGATTAGGGTTATCCTTAAGTCTATAAAAGGACCCCTAAATTGATATTAGATATATGTGTTTTTAGAATCCTAAAGTACGATCAATATTAGAGTTTTAGAGAGTTCGATATTTAGTGTTTTAGAGTTATTAATAAAGTTTTATTCTTCTTAGCTTTGTTAAGTAAATTCCGCATACTTGATAAAGATTACTCAGTGTTTCATTGTTAATAGCTTAGGATTTATCCGAGGTTATTAAACCCTTAACAAGCTATTTAAGTTAGTTTGGTTAGAGTACATCGATCTAACAAGTGGTATCAGAGCTTGTGTGGAAACTCTGACTAAGAAGAAACAGTTTAAAACCTAGTTAAACAACAAAACCCTAAAGATGTCGACTGAAGTCATTTCCACCCCTCCTCCATCACCTCACTAAGGATTCCAATCATTAAGAAGGGAATTACGATCTATGGAGCATGAAGATGAGGTATATATTGCAATCACAGACCATGCATTATGGAATGTGATTGTCAATGGTATGAAGTAGTTCCAGACCCTATAGAGGTTCCTGACAACCTAAACCACCCAAACCAGTCTTACCGGCAGACAACACTAAGGAATCAAGAGAAGGCTCTCAACATACTATTGTTATTCAGATAGACACCTACTCAAATTTCATGATGCTAAAGATGCCAAGCAACTCGGGCGCTCTCAAACTAGATTTGGAGGTAATGATGCTTCCAAGAAGATGCACGGAAATCTGTTGAAGCAGCAGTTTGAAACCTTCTTGTTGGAGAAAGAGAAAGCCTTGATCTTTGCCTATGACATATTCAAAATCTTCTCAAGCATGTTGGAGCTATACAAAGCAGAGGTCTCACTTGAAGATGCTAATCTTAAGTTCTTACGGAGTTTGCCATTGACATGACATGTAATAGCTACAATGATCAGAGGACAACCTGGACTGGATGTTATGGACTTTGATGATCTCTACAATCATCTGAAGGTGTATGAGCATGAGATGAATGGCCAAACAAGCTTAAAGTCTCATAGTATTGCTTTTGTGTCATCTGAAAAGAGGGGCAGTACTTCTACTAAAAGTACTGCTTCTCCCCCTCAAAGTATTGTTGCTCAAAGTACTACTGTCTACACTACCCCTACTTTTGCTCAGCAACCCACACCAACACATACTCTCCACTCAGATGAAGTTGTGTGCTCTTTCTTTGCACATCAAGCTACTTTTCCTGTTACCTATGAAGAAGATCTCTCACAGATTGAAGAGGATGCTCTTGAAGAAATTGATATCAGGTGGCAAGTTGCTATGATTACTGCAAGGATCAAGAAGTATATGAAGAAAACAAGAAAAAGCATTGACTTCAAACCAAAATAGGGTATTACTTTTGACAAATCCAAAATTGAATGCTTCAATTGTCAAAAGACTAGACATTTTGCAAGGGAATGCAGGTTTGCTAAGTATCAAAAAAACATGATAGCTGAGAAACCAAAGCTAGAGTTGAAAGAAATCCCTATTAAAGAAACAAAAGCTTTGGTTGCTCAAAAGAGTTTATCAGAGGTTGACTGGAGTGCTGAGTTTGATGATGAACCAATAACCTACTGTATGGTAGCTGTGGAGGATTCAGTGGAAGAGTTTGATTGGAGCACAGTCTTTGATGAGGAACCTGAACATGATGCTTTGGAATCCAGAGATGGTCTAGGAAGCTTTGATTGGAGCATGGAGAGTGAAGATGATCCTGTCCTACTTGCTATGATGGTTACTTCACCAAGTTCACCCCTATCTCTGAGGTATGTTCAAATTGTCATGACTTTTATCAAAAGTCTTGAATAGTTATGTGGCTGAAAGAGATAAGCGTATAAAGGCTAGGTATGAGGTAGCAGGTTATCAAATAACTTTAGAGTCAATGGAAGCCAAAATTATAACACATGAAAATAATGAAATGGCTTGGGCAGAAAAGTATGAACAAACAAATTATCGGTTGAAATTAAGTGAATGGAAGTTAAACTGTAAGATCTCTGAAATTGAGAAATTAACTAAGGAGAGAGATGACTTACTAGAAAAGTTTAATGCTTGGGGACAATCAGGTCTTTCTCATGTCACTTATGTTGAAAAGCAGAGAAGAGCTTATATTAAAACTGGCTTAGGTTTTGGTATGGATTTTAATAACATAGAAAACCCACCTAGTGATCAGAATGAATGTGACTTTGAGGATATAACCACTAGTGATGATGAACTCATTAATTATGTAGACACATCTAGTAATGAGGAATCGGTTAGTGAACCACCTCCTGAGTTTAAGAAAGATAATGCCTATCATGCAGTCCCTCATCCCACTGGTAGTCATCAACCTCTTAGGCCTGATGTTTCTCGTTTTGGAGTAGATAGCTTAGAGTTTAGGAAGAAACTTAAAGGTCAATCTAGGTCTAAAATCTCAAAAGAAACTGTTGAAACACCTAAGGTAGATGATGTTCAAAGCCAAGCAGTACTTTCACCCCAAAGTACTTGCTACACATCAAAGTACTTGCTACCTTCAGATACCTTTAAGAAAACCTTTTCAACATACTGCTAAACCTTTTTGGGATAATTTTGGTCAAAACAATTTTCATCATTCACCTAGAAGACATGATAGGTTTAGTCATACACATAGAAGAAGAAAGTTTGGAATTACAGATCAAAAACTTTGTTTTGTTTGTTTTAGTCATACTCATTTGATCAAGGACTATAACTTGCATTCAGAGGACTTAAGTAAGTTTCCAAAGAACAGAACTGCCAACCAAAAACCAAGGGAGACTAGACCAGCTTGGAATCATTCACATAGGGTTAACCACATAAACTTCTCACCAAACTATAGGTACCCTCACCAGAGAAGACCCTTTTCAAAACCTCCAGTACCTTCAAATACCTTCCAAGGTACTGCTAAGCCAAGACTAGTACTTTCTCAAAGTCTTTGCCGCTTTCACCAAACACTTCTTGGAATAGGAACCCTAGGAGCCCTAACTACTATTAATCTAGAAGGAGTTACAACTCCAATAGAGTGTTTAGATCTAGAGACGCTTCACCAGAAGTTAAAACTCAATGGGTTAAGAAAGAAAGTCGATGATGCTCAAGCAAGTACTTTCAACAAGTACTCTGATTGAACAAGTGATTTTTGGTCAAGATGATTTTGTTGAAAATAAAAAGGAAGTTTTTGTTGAAAAAGAAACTTTGCTCGAAAATCCACCACAACTTTACAACAAAGATAATGCTTGATTCTCGTCTACAAAATCTGAAGATTACATACTTAAGGAATTTGAGTATGTTACTCCACAAGAGGAACACAAGTCAGTAATGGCTTGGGTTCCTAAAAGACACTAACTTTTTTATCTTTGTGTAGGGCAACCCAGAAGAGGAGCTTAAAGATCATCTTATAGTGGATAGTGGTTGCTCTGGAAGCATGATAGGAGACAAGGAGATTCTGTCAGATTTTAGGCCATATTGTGGAGGAAAAGTTGCATTTGGGAATGATGCTAGTAGAGGAAGAATTAGTGGAAAAGGAACCATCAAGACAGGAAGCATAGATTTTGAGAATGTTAGATATGTGAAGGAGCTCAAGTTCAACCTTTTGTCAGTCTCTCAAATCTGTGACAAAAAGCATCCTGTGTTGTTCACTGACACAGAATGTCTCATACTTTCACCTGATTTCAAACTTGATGATGATAACTTGGTGATACTCAAAGTACCAAGAACCAATGATGTGTACAGTTTGGATATGAAGAATCTTCACTCTTCTGAAAGAGCTACCTGTTTAGTAGCAAAGGCATCCCTTGAAGAAGCACATCAGTGGCATAGAAGATTGGGCCATGTGAATTACAAGAATATCAACAAATTGGTCAAAGGCAATTTAGTTAGAGGTTTACCTTCAAAGACTTACAAGAATGATCACTCCTGTTTGGCATGTAAGAAGGGTAAACAACACAAAGCTTCTTGCAAGAAGCTTGAGGAAAGGACTGTTAGAGAACCATTGGAGTTGTTACATATGGATCTATTTGGTCCTGTATCTGTTACAAGTTTAAACAAGAAGAAGTCTTGCTTAGTAGTGACAGATGATTGCAGAGTGGAGATTGAGTTGGGTATTTTTCTTAGGATTTAAGGATGATACTTTTGATGGTATTCATGATCTTATTATAGCACTTGAAAACCAACTGAGGACTAAGTTAGAGGTATTATATGTGACAATGGAACTGAATTCAAGAACAAGCTTATGGATGAATTTTGTGCTAATAAAGGAATCAAGAGGGAGTTCATGTGCCGAACACCACACAGAATGGTGTTGCAGAGAGAAAGAATAGGACTTTGATTGAAGCGGCGAGCAATGCTTGCACTTCACACTACCTATCATTACGGGGTGAAGCTGTAGTACTGCTTGCTATGTACTTAACAGAGTATCATCCCAACCACAGATGAAGACACCTTATGAGTTGCTGATGGAAACAAACCCAACATTCGATTTATGAAGCCTTTTGGATGCCCTCTCACTATTCTTAATACAATTGATAATCTGGGTAAATTTGATGGCAAGTTAGAAGAAGGTTATTTATTGGGCTACTGCACCAACGGCAAGGGATTTAGAGTGTACAACATAGTCACTAAGAAGGTTCAAGATTGTCTTCATGTTGAGTTTTTAGAAGATCAAGAGATTCAGAAGGGTAAAGGTCCTGATTGGATGTTTGATCTTGAAGTTTTGACTCCTTCAATGAATTATGTTCCTGTTAGAGAATAGAATCAACCTGTATACAATGAAGAAGAGGTACAGTATGTTGTTCATGGAGTCCATATTAGACCAGATGATGTTCATGATGAAGAACCTAAACCTGCTGAGACAGAGAAAAGTACTGATGAGCCAAAATCCTCATTGTCTGCTGAGGATCAATCTATTCAAGATGAACTTAATCAGTTGCTTCTTCAAGATGTCTTAGCACATTCCTATACTGATGACCAAAGACGAGCTTTTGAAGAAGCAAAGAAACAGAACAAAATAACAGAGTACTACGATACTTTGGACACTTTGACACAAAGTAATACTGCTGCACCCGATGAAGCACAAGACTTTGGATGATTTGGATGATCCTACCATGTCTGGATTAGAAGATACTGATGATGAGTTTGAAGATGAAGGTATTTTCTCGGATTCCAATGAAGATGCTGATTTCACTAATTTGGATGATACTTATGGAGTTCCACAGTCTCCAAACTTAAGAATTCACAAGAATCATCCTCTTGATCAAATCATTGGTCCTTCTACTTCTAGAGTGCTGACTAGACACAGAGCTAAGAGTTTTACTAAACCTCATAATGCTTTACTTAGCTTTGTCTATAAACAAAAGAGACTTAATCATAAGGACCATCAAACATGTCTATTTACTTGCTTTATCTCTCAAGAGGAACCCAAGAATATTGCTCAAGCATTGACTAAAGAAAGTTGGGTTGAAGCTATGCAAGAAGAACTGCTACAATTCAGACTTCAAGAAGTTTGGGTATTATGTGATCTTCCCGATGGTAAGAAGGTCATTGGTACAAGATGGGTGTTCAGAGTAAAGAGAGATGAAAGAGGGAATGTTATCAAAAACAAAGCAAGGTTAGTTGCACAAGGCTACAGACAAGAAGAAGGAGTTGATTATGATGAAGTGTTTGCTCCTGTTGCAAGGATTGAAGCAATTCGGATTTTCCTTGCTCTTGCATCATATATGGGATTTCAGGTTTATCAAATGGATGTTAAAAGTGCCTTTTTATATGGCAAGATTATAGAGGAACTATATGTCAAACAACCTCCTGGTTTTGAAGATCCTAAACATCCAAACAAAGTCTACAAAGTTTTCAAAGCTCTGTATGGCTTACATTAAGCACCTAAAGCTTGGTATGAAAGGCTCTCTACCTTTTTATTGCAACAGGATTATAGGAGAGGAGCTATAGATAAGACCTTGTTTATCAAGAGAGATAAGAAGGATATCATGCTAGTTCAAGTATATGTAGATGATATCATATTTGGAGCTACCAAACAATCTATGGTCAATGAGTTTGAGCAGCTGATGCAGAATGAATTTCAAATGAGTTCAATGGGTGAGTTAACTTTATTTTTGGGACTTCAAGTTAAGGTCAAAGAAGGAATTTTCATAAATCAAGACAAGTATGTAGCTGACATACTTAAGAAGTTCAATTTTGATGAAATGAAGCCTGTTACTACACCTATTAAATCTATCAACTCATTGGGCAAGGATGAAGATGGAAAACCAGTTGAAGTCAAGTTATACAGATCCATGATTGGTTGTCTTATGTATCTTATCTGCATCAGGCCGATATCATGTTTGTTGTTTGTTTATGTGCAAGATATCAAGTCACACCTAAGGTCTCTCACATGAATGCAGTGAAGAGAATTTTAGTTATTTGAAACAACAACCTAAGTTGGGGTTGTGGTATCCAAAAGATTCACCTTTTCACTTGGAAGCTTTTTCAGATAGTGATTATGCAGGTGACAACTATGACAAAAGATCAACCACAGGTGGATGCCAATATCTTGGAAGAAGATTAGTTTCATGGCGTGTAAAAAGCAAACAATTGCGGCAACATCATTAGCTGCGAGTAATATGTGGCTGCAAAGTGTTGTGGACAAGTATTGTGGATGTAGAATCAACTATTGCATTATGGGTTCAATTTCAAGAATACTCCTATCAATATTGATAATGAGAGTACCATTTGTATTGTGAAGAATCCAGTTTATCATTCCATGACCAAGCATATTCAGATTAGGCACCACTTCATCAGAGATTGTTATGAGCATAGGCTCATTAATGTTGTCAAGGTGCATACAAATGATAATGTAGCTGATTTACTCACCAAAGGATTTGATGTTTCAAGATTTACTCACTTGGTGGTGAGTATTGGCATGATTAATTACTTAGCTACATTTAAGGGGAGGACTATTTAGTGTAAGTATAGTCCTATGCATTGCTTGAGGGAAGGATATTCATGTTTATTTGCTGTATATGCTATTGTAAGGAAGAGAATGGAAAACTACTCGCTTTTATTTTATGAAAGTCTTGCTTGGAAAGTACTGCACACGTGGAAAGTGTTGTTTGTCTTATTAAAGTACTGTTCTAACGGTAATATTGAGGGGTAACTACTACCAGCGTAACTTTGTTATTAATGGGCGTGATTTTTAAATCTCACCTATGAATAACTACTCTCTGAATTTCCCTCTCATATTGATATCTCATAATCTTTTCCATATTTCTCTCCCTTTCACCTATATTATTTGTTCTATCTCTTATTGTGATCATATAATCATCAATGGCGAATCGTAATACCGTTTCCAAACACAACATGGTGGCGAATTTAGACAAGACTGAAGCAAATGTAATCTTTCATGATATCATCGATTTTCTTACTAGGTCTCCAATTAGTTATGCACTTTTAGTAGAACGAGATATCATTGAGCCACGGATTCAACAATTAAGGGAAAGCGCTAGGGTTCATATGGAGAATGATGAAGAATATATTCAAGCTACGATTCTTTGGAAGAACTGTGAAGGTTCTTGAAGCCTCTATTCGTGAAGACTTATTGTTTAATGATGAAGATGGGGCTATTCGTTTTGATAAGCAACTGATTTAGGATTCTTTTAGAGACATTGGTTATGAAGGTTCCTTAACTGAACAAACATTCAGGAAACCCTTATTTTGTCCTCACTGGAAGTTTTTAGTGCATGTCTTGCTTCATTGTATTAGTGCTAAAAGTACATCATGGGAGCAATTTGGGTCTAATATAGCATCTGCTATAGTAGGATTGGCTACAGATCGTATTTTCAACTTTTCAAGGCTAATTCTAGATGGAATGCTTTCACATATCACTCATGGTTCCAGATGGTTGATGTATCCAAGGTTTATTCAAGTGTTCCTAAATAAACAACTTTCAGATGTACCAAAGCCTACAAGTATTTTACCTGTTGTGGTACAACAAGCTAAGATTTTCACTTTCATGGTGAGAAAGAGTGATTTATTCACTGGAAGGGACACTCCATTGACTACTTCTATGATGGAAGTTGTTCAAGCTGTGTCGAGAGCTGATCTTTGCGAGGATGAAGATAGAGAAGGTCTTGCTTGAAGATCCTGATATTCAAGGTACTTTATCAGAAGGTCTGCTTCATAGTCTTTGCATCTCAAGAAGATGCTTGCATCACAAGGTATCGCTTCGCAAATCTGAAGTTCAAGAAGATGTTGCAGTTTCACCTTCACCATCTCCACAAATGTCTGTTTCGATTCTCAACAGGAGGAACATTCACCAATTCGAGGAGATGATCCACCTACTATATCCCCTGACAGTTTGACATTGGATAATTATGTTCTGACAATGGAGTTAGTCAAATTGAAGAAAACAACTGAGGCTCAAGCTAAACAGATTAAGAAGTTAAAGCTCAAGTTTAGAAGACTCAAGAATTTTGTCTGACCTTTGGTTCAACATCATCGTCTATGGGTCAAATCTAAAAAAAAAAGGAGCAACGGAAATGTCAAAAGGTTCAAAAGCAATCTTCATTCCAATTGGGGAGGAATTTGGAAGATAAGAATTTGAATGAAGAATCTGAAGCTAAACCTCAAGGTACAAATATTGAGACACAAGATCTTGAAGAACAGGTTATTGAAAGTCTTGAGGAAGAAATCAAAATTCAAAGTCTTGAGGAGCAAGTTATTGATGTTCAAGTTCAAAGTCGATGATCAAGGTCTTGTTGATCAAAGTCTTGCTTTACTGGAACTTACGAGAAGGGTTAATTTCACCAAGGTTGATAGATTTTGAAGAGGAAGCTGGTCCTTCAACCATTATACATGAAGAAGAAGCTGCTGGTCCTTCAACTGTCATACCGAAAAGGAAGCGATACACCCAAACCTATACATCGCTAAGTGATGATGAAACCATTGTTGAGATTTTGCATGATTTATCAAGACCAATGGGTGTTAGTATTCAAGAAGTTGCAGAGGAACAACCAAGAGCTTCTCAACCTGTTATTGATCCAAAGGATAAAGGAAAAGGTACATTGGTAGATACAAAGAAGAAAAAGAAACCAACATTAGCACAGATAAGGGCTGCTCAAATTGCTATGAATGAGGAAGCTGACTAGAAAGGTACAAAGAACTGAATCTTGAGGTTGCTAATGAAGAAGAAGCTATGAATGAAGAAGCATCTAGGAAATTACAAGAAGAATTGAATGCTGAAGCTGCTATACCATCACCACTTCCTATTTCTTCTCTACCAAGAAGACCAAATCTTTCTAAGGAAAGGAATGCAATGATGGCATATCTAAAGAAGAAAGGATACGTTGGATTGAACAAGCTGAATTATGTTAATATGAAAGAGTTATATGATGTTGTCAGAGAAGAATATAAGAGACAAGTTGACGATATCAAAGATTATAAAGATGATGATGCTTACAAAGAAGAAGAAAGAAAAGGAAGCTTAAAAGAAAAAGAAAAAACTGAGTTAAAGATCAATAATCATCAAAGAAAGTTGAGTTAAGGTCTGATACTAATGATGAGCTAAGGAATTACTTAAGAGTAATAGATTTTGAGTATTCTAAAGATGATCTTTGAATTTAAGATGAATAAGTCTCCAATAACTACTTTTGAAGTTGTTGAATCAAAAGATGGGAATTATCTGATGTTTCACAAAGATGATGAAAGTTTCAAGGTGTTCAATATGCTATGGGATTTATTGCATATAATTGATAGAGTGGATTTACTCCATTTATATCATGTGGTAAAAGAATATTATGAACACAATCCAACAGAAGGATATGGTTTAGTCTTGCTTGGAGATCTCATAACTGTTTGGGAAACTGAAGAAACAAGTATGCTGTGAGATCGGAAAACCAAGAAGATTGGGAGATTACTTGCGGGAGATTCTTTGAAGAATGCAGGGTACATGTTCTAGAGCTAGAAGATGGGACGATGATTCACATGTTAGCTGATAGAAGATATCCTTTTACATCAGATCTTATGAGGAGGATCTTTGGAGCATGGAATGGAAGTTGAAGAAGATAATGAAATAGCACGTCTGGTCATCAAACTGTTTATCAGATGGACTACAATTGCTGATGTTGATGAATGATTCACTCACAATGAACGACCCGCCAAGTTATCTCACACAAGCTAGTCACTTGTGAATGACTAACCGTAAGAAACTTAAAACAGTTCGGACACTGATTTAAAAACCAATGATAAGAAGAAGTGTGTAGTATGTGGGTAACTCAAACGTGTTAGGGTTGAGCACCGAGATCGTTCCGAACGAGGGTTGAATGGAATTTCCAACTCACGTCTCGATTATCGATTCGAATGGTTAAAAGAAGAGAATAATGGTTTTTACGCCTACGATAATGAAACAAAACTAAAATAAACTAATTAAGCATATAAAACATTAGCGTAAAAGCAAATTAAACCTAAAAATGCAATTTAAGCCTAAAACGCAACTACGGGAATTCTAAAAACATGAATTAAAACTAAATGAAAGAGATTTTAAGCTAATTTAGAAAAACGTAAACTAAATTTAACGAATAAGAAATGCAATTTAACAAAAAGAAACTTTTAAAACTTTAAATGTAAAGAAAATGCAAAAACGAGCTCGCTCGGGTAAAAACCCAGCCTAATGTGAACTATTTGGAAAAGCGACCTAGGAATGAAAATTTATTTTTCCTATGAAGAAAACTACTAAAATGATTTTAGGAAAAGGAATATTTTTTTCGAGCATTTTTCTATCTATTACGAATTAAAAACTAATTATTAAGAAATTAATTATTAAAAATAGTAAAACTATCTGGAAAAATATGAAACTTTTCAGGAAATTACTTTTTGGTAAACTAAATCTAAGAAAAATAAGAAACTAGAAAAATCAGCAACTAATAAGCGGGAAATAAGCTAAAGGCCTTATTTAGTTCTAAAAGTAAAAGCAGTTATATAAAAAGAATTAAGTATGCAATGGATGACAAGAAAGACCTAAGGGCGAAGATGGTAGTGGGTTGCTGTTGTGAGCGTTGGAATGTGAAGGGCTACTTGACCCGGGTTCGAACTCGATCCCTTTTGCTTCTTTTATTTTTCAACTTTTGCAACTTATTGGGTTGAACTTTAAATGCTAACTTGACTATCCTATCTACAAAAACTAATCCTAAACACTACGAATGCAGTTAACAGCTTTCGAATAGCAAATACAAATCAGATTACACAATAAGCTAACAAAACTCCTCTAAATGATTCTAAGCCAATTCGAAATGGAAACTAATAAACTAAAGGAGACTAAGCATACTTAGATGACTATTTCTAACTTACAATGTGAGATAAGCTATAGATCAGCTGGACAATGGCATAGACTAAGCAAACCAATTACTCCTATATGAGCTTAATGTACCTAATAAGCTATAAGGGGATCTAATAAGACTAGTTGCAGGCCTAAATTAAGCACGCTAAATAAGTTCTACATGGGAACCAAAAGGCAAACATATAAAACCACTATCTAAGTAACAACGAAAAACAATCACCAAGCTTAAGAGAATACACTAATGAACTTACTCGAAAACTTACGAGATGACAGATTCAAAATTGAAGCAGGGCAGAAAACCAATTAAACCGCTAACTTAAGACTCATGGCAGCCATAGCTAGAGATTTTTTTGAATTTTTTCCTTTTGGGAAAAGTTAAAAGAGCTACTGAAAATGAGATTTTTATGTTTTAAAATTTGTTGTAACAGAGAAAAATAGCTAAAATAGTTAAAATCAAATGACTAAAAATCTAATTTGCAACCTTTAAGAATGAGTTCAAATTGCATAAATTGGTAAAATCTAATATTTGAATGAAAAACTTTTTAAAATCTAAATGCTAAATGACCTACTGAGATTAATGAGTAGATAGAATGCTAAAATCTACTGAGCAATAAGAACTAAACAGCTTATTATACCTTATGCCAAAGCACCCTTATGGGGTGTTTAAGCTTCTACAAATAGAACAATGCTAACTATTTAGAGAGACAAAAACTTTTGACCATCCAAAACACCTCAAGTCAGATACAATCTAATATTTGAACACTCAATAAGCGGTGAAAACTTATTGAGCTAAACTTATGTTTTGGTTTTATTGAAAGAATGTGCAATGATAGTAAATTCTTGACTTGAAAGCATTTGTTAATAAAAAGGATTAGTTGATAAACTACAAAACAACTAAAATCAATTAATAAGCAGAACCTTAAACTGAATAAGCACTTTGACCCGGGTTGACTTTAATTGAAATTGAATGAAAGTTTAATACAAAGCTGAAATTAAAATTATAATTAAACTAAAATGCTTTTAAAACAACAATTTGACAGAAAAGTAAATGTGGTAATGATTTCTAAAATGTGAAAACTGGACCCCTTGCACTTGTGAATGAGATGGGTATAAATAGCTGAGCCAAGGATGAAAGGAAACATCTGGAACTTCTAATCTCGACCTTTGATCATATCCCACATCACCAACTCTAATCTCAGCCTTTGGATCTCTTGAATGAGGTGTTTTGACCAATGAGGTTGCTTCCTTTGTACACGCGATCTTGGTCTTGTCACACCTCGACACGCGTCGTCAGGGAGCTTCGGAAACAATTTAAGTTGGGTAATTGTTGGGAGATAAAGGGTAAATGGGGTTGAAGGTCATAAGCAAAAAAATGGTTGATGGTGTTTGGTAGCGCATGTGGTTTCAGGGGGTGTTTGTTTATTTTATTTTGACTGGTGTGGTTTGGCTTGACTTCGGTTAAATCTGGGTAAAGGGTATAAGCAAACCGGGTCTTGGGATAATGGATTGGATATTGGGCTTGATTGGTTTGTGTTTTTTTTGGGCTTAAGGTAAAGTGTTAATATTTATACACTTAGGACCATTTATGTAATATTTGCAAGAACAAGGGTCCAAAAGTGTAAATTATGACATGTGAGGGATGACTTTGGTATTTTTGTACAATGAAGGCACAAGGGTAGAAATGGTAAATAAGGGAAAGTTGAGGGGTAATTTGTGTATTTATGGGAAAATGAGGGGTTGCTTGTGTAAATTGGTAAAGTGAAAGGCAAATTGTGAAAAACTCTCAAATCATGTCCCAAACTCCGTAATTTGATCTTTTAAGCATCAAAATCCATAAAATTGCATCCCGCATCGGCTTTGCATTCTTCTCTCTCTCGGCTTGGTTTTCTTCGGTTTTGGCTTCTTTTTGTCTGTTTCGTCATATCCGTACCTGCACATGCATAAACTCAAGAAAACAACGAATATTAGCAATAAACGGCTCTTTCTTGGTTATTTTGGGTCTATTTTAATAATGAAAAGGTATGTGTTTAAGCACATACCAAAATACCCCAGACGAGACCATTGTCGTGTCCTCATGCAATGCAATCAACTCACGCTTCTAAAACCAAGGATTTCAATCTCTTTCTACTAAACCTATGAAGAAGTAGCAAAGATTCCTCAAAAGAGATTAAGAAAGCCTTAATTCTAAAAACGCCCCGTTTACCTTTTAATTCACATATATATATTTTACAATTAAGCACTTTCCGGTTATGAGTGACGGTTTGTTGAACTTTCATGTTGATCAATAACTCCAACATTTTTCAAACGACATGTTAGGATCACGGAGTAGAAAACACAACACAGCGTGAAGTGACCATACGGATAGAATACATCGTCCCAGATTTTTCACAAGTCCCAAACTAAGCGTAAAATCGAAATCATTGTTAAATATGACTCTAGATGCTAACACTACCCATGGAAGTTACTTGTGTACTTACCTTTCATTCCCATTTTCCTATTTTCCTCTAGATTTTTTATTTTTGTGAGAAATGAATTTCTTCAAATTCTCGTTTCGATAACTTTTATTCCGATAAAGATACAAAGCTAAGTCGATAATTAGTTATCCGCCTTCTCTAAAGAACCATTGTCCCAAAAATGAGGTCCACATCAAGGAATTTTTATTTACTTATACTTTATTTTTCATTTTCATTTTTCAACATTTTTTTTTTTTTTTTTATATGAAATAGAACTTAGACTTTTACGCGTATGAGCTATGAACCACGGAGCTTCACGGGGTAATTCCAAGACTATAGGCTTCATGAAATGAGGATCCCGGCTGGCTAGGCTAAGACCTCACTCAATCCGGCTAAAGATCCAATGGTCCGATCTCGACACCGCAGCTCACAACTTTACTTATTACTTTATCACTTATCACTGATCACTCAATTATTTATTACGGATCCTTGATGTGTACCCAATTTTTAAAACAAAGATTCTTTTAAGAAGATAAAGAACTAACTATCGCCAAAAACTCAACATCTCTAATTATTTATTAGACAGATATGGGGTGAAACAATTTTGTAGGAACAAAAAGCCATAAGTACCTTCGATGGGCTCTAAAGAGAACCAACTACTCCACGCTTAGCATCTAAACTCATAAGTAACTCTATCATTTCTCGATCTCTGCAAATTTAAAATCCCAAATAATGAGATCCGCAGATGCTTAGCCGATAATTTTTAGATTATCTATGGTTAAGGGAACAAGCTAGGGCTCAACACGCCCAGTCAAGTCAGAATTCTATTCCTACTCTCACCAGCGGAAAGTCAACAAGGTGTCAAAACATATATTAACTTAGCAAATGTTTCGTCTAATGAAATTAAGTCATGCATATTTAAAATCACTCAGGGAAACTTGCAAAATCTTGGCCTTGTGAGCTAGAATTCGCATTTTATAGCTTCTTATCTAAGAGACTAGCAAACTTTTCAATCAAAAAGACTTAACAAAAACTTACAAAAAAAATTTAAATTTTGCTCATTTTTGCACAATTTTTCTTTTTTAAGGAAAAACGGGGTTACGAGAGTACACGACAAAAATAAGCAAGTGCGGTCAAATCAAATCGAAGATTACCCTACCCCATACTAGAACGAAACATTGTCCTCAATGTTTAAAAGCAAGGGTATCAACGAAAATCTAAAAGCCGTTTATGAAGTATGCTTAAAGATAAACGTTAGTCGATAAGATTAGGATATCGGATTTCTATCAGATCGATCATGAAACTTCGAGTAGAAAATGACAAACTTCGAACACGAGTCTTCATATCGGCAACATCCTAAACACAATATCACAAACAACCAAACACGAGAAATCGAAGAGACTAACCCCTTCACGTCACTTATTAGAAAATAGAAAGAAGATAGAGATAAGCATGGGGTGCCTCCCCTAAGCGCCTCGTGTTTTCTTTAGTCGCTAGCCAGACTCACGACTCGTCCCAGTCATTTGTCCTTGGGGAAGAAAGTGGAAAAGATAATCTCCATCGGACTTTCAATCAAGAGGTTTGGATAAACATTGAAGCATAAGAAAGTTCCACTCAGATGAGAATACCCACGGTCTAAATAGCAAAACTTTAAGCGGTGATAGGGGGTCAAAGATGGTATCCTCACTCCCATAAGAGTGAAGAAGAGGAGAAATCACATTATATGGAAGAAATGGGATAAAGATTTTGATAATGATAAGGATCCATTCTTCATCTTCAAAAGCAAATTCCTTAATCTGATTTTGAACATTTAAGCTCGTAGGGTGATTTTCAACAAAAACATCAGGAGGAAGAGACGGGGTGATGTCATCAATAAGGGAACTCTTCTGAGAGAGCTGCTCTTCTCCAAAATTAAAATCTTCCTCAAGATCAAAATAGACACGATCATATTCTGGAGGAGATAAGAAATGAGAGAGTTCACCGGAGAACTCCTCAAGATAATCATCATTAATCTTTTGTGCTGACTCATTTAACGGATCTTCATTCAACAAACTTTCAATCTCTCTTAAATCGGCTTCAAAATCAAAGTTATCGTTCTCACTTCCCGGTGGAAGAGGATCGATGCGAAGCAGTTCATCGGCGAACCCTCGAGAAGTAAATCAAGAGATCGAATCCTTGAGCTCGGCCCGAGGATTTTCTTTAGACGGCTCTACTTCTTTGATTTCTTCAATTGAGAACATCGGAGTTGGGATTTGTGCGGTACTTTGTAGACTATGAACTTGCACCTTTTCCATTATGGTCTCCGTGTCGGACTCATCACTTTCCTCATCAAAGATTTTATTGTCAATATTGAGAGTATATTCTGAATCGAATTCAAACAAAGGATTTGTGAAGGTCAATTTGAAAGTTTCTGAAATCGAATCGAAAGGTGTCTCAGATACCCTTGGGATTGGAACAAGGTCATCAATATTCTCAAGAGAAGTGTATTCGACTTCCTTATCCCCCATTGAAAAGGTATCTGAAGGTTTGTTAATAAGCGGATCACAATCGGTTTCAACAATTTCCGGCGAAATTGGATCATCGACTTCTTCCAAAACGACGTCACTTCTCTCAACCGCGGAGTGAAGGGAAGACGGAAATGATAGGATTGGAAATGAGAGTGGGATTGCCACTCGAAGAATCGTCATCAATCTGTAAGTTCTCTTCTTCAAACGGTTCATCGTCATCACTATCGTCAGAGTCAGAATAGTAAAAGGTGGATCGATAACTCGGTCTTTGTTGATAATGGTGACTGATATATCTTTCTTGCTTGCCAAAAAGTCAATTTGAGCACTCATAACGGAAATTTTCTCGGAATAATGATCACTCAACATAGTGGTAGAATCGTAGGAACGTCAGATCCCACCGATAATGATGTTAAGGTCATATTCTCGATCAAATCGTAAGCTTCTTGAGGTGTCTTCCGCATGAGATTTTCACCAGCCGCCAACATGATTTTGTCTCGATCAATCGTAGTGATACCATTATAAAGGTTAGGATTTGATCAAGCAAAATTCCGTGATCGGACATTTCTGTAATAAGCGATTTGAATCTTTCCCAAGCTTCAAATACGGATTCCTGGGTAATTGCTGAAATTAAGAATTTCTTTCCTCACCTGCATCTTTCGAATATGGAAAGTATTTTGAAAGAAACTTGCGAAACATCTCTTCCCAAGCATGAATCGAATGTTTTTCAAGAGTATAAAACCAAGTTTCAGCTTCGTGGGTTAAAGAGAAGGGGAAGAGATTCAATCGGATATCATCTTGAGAAACGTCACGTTGCTTCATGGATTGAATGATAGATAAAAACTTGTTTAAGTGCTCATTAGAATTTTCGTCGTTAAATCCATGAAATTGACAATGCTGTCGAAGAAGACGAACCATACGATTTTTCAATCTAAACTTGGTTCCCGGAACGATCGGTCCTCCTCTACCGATAAGTGAAGGACGATAGAAATCCTCCATGGTCCGAAGATCATGGGGATCAAAGGGTGCGAAATCAAGCATTGCGGAGAATTAAACAATTTAGAGGGTAAGGAGATAAGAATTAAACATATAGAGGAAATCGAAGATTATTTTTGGGTTTTTATAAAAGAGATATGTACAAATATCAACGATAACTTCACGAGGAAGGATCTTCAAAAACCACGAATCGAGACGGAATACGAAAACTCGCTACAAGCCTTCCAAAATTGATTCACTCACAATGAACGACCCGCCAAGTTATCTCACACAAGCTAGTCACTTGTGAATGACTAACCGTAAGAAACTTAAAAAAGTTCGGACACTGATTTAAAAACCAATGATAAGAAGAAGTGTGTAGTATGTGGGTAACTCAAACGTGTTAGGGTTGAGCACCGAGATCGTTCCGAACGAGGGTTGAATGGAATTTCCAACTCACGTCTCGATTATCGGGATTTCGAATGGTTAAAAGAAGAGAATAATGGTTTTCTACGCTACGATAATGAAACAAAAACTAAAATAAACTAATTAAGCATATAAAACATTAACGTAAAGCAAATTAAACCTAAAATGCAATTTAAGCCTAAAACGCAACTACGGGAATTCTAAAAACATGAATTAAAACTAAATGAAAGAGATTTTAAGCTAATTTAGAAAAACGTAAACTAAATTTAACGAATAAGAAATGCAATTTAACAAAAAGAAACTTTTAAAACTTTAAATGTAAAGAAAATGCAAAAACGAGCTCGCTCGGGTAAAAACCCGAGCCTAATACGTGAACTATTTGGAAAAACGACCCTAGGAATGAAAATTTATTTTTCCTATGAAGAAAACTACTAAAAATGATTTTAGGAAAAAGCGAATATTTTTCGAGCATTTTTCTATCTATTTAATTAAAACTAATTATTAAGAAATTAATTATTAAAAATAGTAAAACTATCTGGAAAAATATGAAACTTTTCAGGAAATTACTTTTTGGTAAACTAAATCTAAGAAAAATAAGAAACTAGAAAAATCAGCAACTAATAAGCGGAAAATAAGCTAAAGTCCTTATTTAATACTAAAAGTAAAAACGTATATAAAAGAATTAAGTGTGCAATGGATGACAAGAAAGACCCAAGGGCATTGATGGTAGTGGGTTGCTGTTGTGAGGCGTTGGAATGTGAAGGGCTACTGACCCAGGTTCGAACCTGGTCAGTCCCTTTTTGCTTCTTTTTATTTTTCAACTTTTGCAACTTATTGGGTTGAACTTTAAATGCTAACAGCTATCCTATCTACAAAAAACTAATCCTAAACACTACGAATGCAGATTAACAGCAGCTCGAATAGCAAATACAAATCAGATTACACAATAAGCTAACAAAACTCCTCTAAATGATTCTAAGCCAATTCGAAATGGAAACTAATAAACTAGAGGAGACTAAGCATACTTAGATGACTATTTCTAACTTACAAGTAAGCAGATAAGCTATAGATCAGCTGGACAATGGCATAGACTAAGCAAACCAATTACTCCTATATGAGCTTAATGTACCTAATAAGCTATAAGGGGATCTAATAAGACTAGTTGCAGGCCTAAATTAAGCATGCTAAATAAGTTCTACATGGGAACCAAAAGGCAAACATATAAAACCACTATCCTAAGTAACAACAGAAAACAATCACCAAGCTTAAGAGAATACACTAATGAACTTACTCGAAACTTCTGAGATGACAGATTCAAAACTGAAACAGGGCAGAAAACCAATTAAACCGCTAACTTAAGACTCATGGCAGCCATAGCTAGAGATTTTTTTGAATTTTTTCCTTTTGGGAAAAGTTAAAAGAGCTACTGAAAATGAGATTTTTATTTTTTAAAATTTGTTGTAACAGAGAAAAATAGCTAAAATAGTTAAAATCAAATGACTAAAAATCTAATTTGCAACCTTTAAGAATGAGTTCAAATTGCATAAATTGGTAAAATCTAATATTTGAATGAAAAACTTTTTAAAATCTAAATGCTAAATGACCTACTGAGATTAATGAGTAGATAGAATGCTAAAATCATCGAGCAATAAGAACTAAAGCGACTTATTATACCTTATGCCAAAATGCCCTTATGGGGTGTTTAAGCTTCTACAAACAGAACAATGCTAACTATTTAGAGAGACAAAAACTTTTGACCATCCAAAACACCTCAAGTCAGATACAATCTAATATTTGAACACTCAATGCTGTGAAATGACTTATTGAGCTAAAGCTTATTTTTTGGTTTTTATTGAAAGAATGTGCAATGATAGTAAATTACTGACTTGAAAGCATTTGTTAATAAAAAGGATTAGTTGATATACTACAAAACAACTAAAATCAATTAATAAGCAGAAACTTAAACTGAATAAGCACTTTGACCGGCGTTGACTTTAATTGAAATTGAATGAAAGTTTAATACAAAGCTGAAATTAAAATTATAATTAAACTAAAATGCTTTTAAAACAACAATTTGACAGAAAAGTAAATGTGGTAACAGATTTCTAAAATGAAAACCGGACCCCTTGCACTTGTGAATGAGATGGGTATAAATAGCTAGCCAAGGATGAAAGGAAACATCCGAACTTCTAATCTCGACCTTTGATCATATCCCACATCACCAACTCTAATCTCAGCCTTTGGATCTCTTGAATGAGGTGTTTTGACCAATGAGGTTGCTTCCTTTGTACACGCTGGCGATCTTGGTGTTGTCACACCTCCGACACGTCGGCCAGAGCTTCGAAACAATTTAAGTTGGGTAATTGTTGGGAGATAAAGGGTAAATAGGGTTGAAGGTCATAAGCAGTAAAAATGGTTGACAGTGTTGGGGCGCATGTGGTTTCAGGGGTGTTTGTTTATTTTATTTTGACCTGGTGTGGTTTGGCTTGACTTCGGGTTAAATACGGGTAAAAGTGTATACAAACCGGTCTTGGGATAATGGATTGGATATTGGGCTTGATTGGTTTGTGTTATTTTTGGGCTTAAGGTAAAGTGTTAATATTTATACACTTAGGACCATTTATGTAATATTTGCAAGAACAAGGGTCCAAAAGTAAAATTATGACATGTGAGGGATGACTTTGGTATTTTTGTACAATGAAGGCACAAGGGTAGAAATGGTAAATAAGGGAAAGTTAAGGGGTAATTTGTGTATTTATGGGAAAATGAGGGGTTGCTTGTGTAAATTGGTAAAGTGAAAGGCAAATTGTGAAAAACTCTCAAATCATGTCCCAAACTCCGTAATTTGATCTTTTAAGCATCAAAATCCATAAAATTGCATCCCAAAGATCGCTTTTGTTCTTCTCTCTCGTGCTTGGTTTCTTCTTTGGCTTTTTTACTGTTTCTGTCATATCCGTATTCTGCATGCATAAACTCAAGAAAACAACGAATATTAGCAATAAACGCTCTCTGGTTGTTTGGGTCTATTTTAATAATGAAAAGGTATGTGTTTAAGCACATACCAATGAATAACTGGTATGAATCTTAATTGATTAAATTTTTGATATATCAGTTCTTTATTCAATGTACTGTTGATCAAACAGTACTTTAATCAAAGTATCGCTATGCTTTTAAACCATTCTGTTTTTGAAAAACTTTTGTTAAGTAATAAATGTTTTGAAACAAAGGTTAGAAGAAATAAATGGTTTTTGAGATGGTAACACCAATGGGTTATCAATTCACCATGGTTACAAAAGGATTGGCTAATCCATGAGCAAACGGCTCTGGTAAAGATATTACAAATCCATTTTTAGTTGACAACTTGCTAATAAGTTGTATTGTAATCAACTCACCATATCAGTAATGTGAAGAGTTGGCTAGCCCACAAGAAAATGGCTTGTGGTAAAGGCTGTGGAAAAACCATTATATGGTAATTAGTTCACCATGATGAAAGAACTAACTTGTCCAAAAGTGCACTTTTGGTAAAGACAAATCAAATTGTTGATAGTGATGATTTGCTAAATATCATATGGTTATCAGTGTACCATGATCTTACACATCAAAACATTTGGCGACTCCAGAGTTAATGGCTTTGGTAAAGAGACATTAAATCCATTAAATTTTCAATGATTCACCTCTCACAGAGTCTACACACGGAAGTGATGAGAATAGAGAAACTTAAGCGAATTAAATGTACAAATTATCTTATGTTGCTGAAAAGATGGAGCTTCCTGAATGTTGCTGAAAAGAAATAAGATTGTTGATTGATCTTTAAAAGAATTATACAAATCAAGACTACTTTGATGATGATATAAGCAGAGAATCAACAAAGATAAAATTTGAAGATAAAGTCACAATTCCTCTTTGAAGACAAAGATGTTAAAGCTAAATCTACAAAGGAACTTGAAATCAAACAAGTAGAATTCAAGTTAGGAGAGGATTGTTGGGATACAAAAAGTTAAAGTATCAAGATTAACAAAGTATCGCAAGAAGTCAAAGTATCGCAAGGAGTCAAAGTCGCTAAGTAAAAGTCAAAGTACTGCTTATTCATCAAAGTATCTTGAAAGTTAAAGTCTGTTGTATTTGATTAAAGATAGAAAGTAATGTTTATCTAGAACTTTCTAAGTATTGTTTACTTGACGCACAAGGATAAGAATTGTAAATCGATTAGGGTTATCCTTGAGTCTATAAAAGGACCCCTAAATTGATATTAGATATATGTGTTTTAGAATCCTAAAATGCGATCAATATTAGAGTTTTAGAGAGTTCGATATTTAGTGTTTTAGAGTTATTAATAAAGTTTTATTCTTCTTAGCTTTGTTAAGTAAATTCCGCATACTTGATAAAGATTACTCAGTGTTTCATTGTTAATAGCTTAGGATTTATCCGAGGTTATTAAACCCTTAACAAGCTATTTAAGTTAGTTTGGTTAGACTACATCGATCCAACAAACCCCATTATCATTCAGTAGGCTCTTTGTAGTGACAGCTGATGGAGGAAACCCAATATGATTAATTTGACCCTGAAGTAGAATAACCCAAACTCGTGACTTAAATTTGCACATATGTAACAAAGAGCGGTGACGAGACTTCATGCCCATTTGAATCTCCAAGTACTCTATACTCTTCAACCAACCAACCATCGAGTATAAGACGTATATCACCTCTTGAAAATCCACAATTGAATGTGACACTGAGCACTACAACGTAACTCCTTAAAGTGATAGTTATTTTGTGGTGTTAAGAGCCCAATTCCCCCAAGTGGTAAAAGAAAAGGTAAAAGACACCCAACAATAACTATATTTCCAAGTCTTAGTTATTGATAATAAGCTCGAACAAGGATCACAAAGAATCTTCATCCAACCATCCCCGATACCTTCAGATACTAAGTACACTAGCCCGTGATATTTCACTTCAACCTCAAATAAATAATAGTAAGTTAACCCCGTTGTCACATCTTCTGGTTAAAAGCTCAAATCTAGCCTCCTTTGACGTTTTGAGTGAACTATGATAATGGTTTTCATCCCGACCATGGTTAAAAGCACATAACCCCGTAAAACCAAGTAATAACCAAACTGCCATGATGATATCCAATCACCCATCCAATTCATGAAGTACATCCTTTTATCTCTTCTTTGAAACAGAAACCGTAGCACCAGCATCAAATAAGATCCCGAAATACATTTTCCTTTCTCCAAGATGATTCCATCAATACGGGATTTTACAAC
Source organism: Chrysanthemum makinoi (assembly GCA_910596185.1). Taxonomy (NCBI): domain Eukaryota; kingdom Viridiplantae; phylum Streptophyta; class Magnoliopsida; order Asterales; family Asteraceae; genus Chrysanthemum; species Chrysanthemum makinoi. The sequence goes on from OU343223.1 coordinate 37,142,102, forward strand.
TCTATGGTTTAAACCGAAAAATAGTCTTTTTCGCGGGATTTTACAAAACCAAGAATAAACCGCAAGATAGATCCGAAAATGCACATAACTTTTACCAGGATGTTTCCATTGTCACGGGATTTTACAAGTCTATGATTTAAACCGAGAAATAGGTTCTTTCGCGGGATTTTACAAAATCAAGACAAAACCGTAAACAATGTCAGCTTGAATGTGGTATGACAACTTTGGTTTCGGTGAATATCTGTTTTAGGGGAACATGCAGTGGTTCATCAACGGTTCATTATCCAACATCAACAATATCATCAACCATCAATTCAAGCAATGACATAATACCCTTCATGAAAAAGTGTAAACCAAAGTATCAAACCGCACAACGAATCTCATCATTACCTCAAATCTCATCATCCACCAACTCGGATCCTATGAACAAGATAATAACACCCGATCTAATATAGTGACTAAACCTGATCAATTTAAGCTTAAAAAAACCATGTCCAATTATGCTTATATTCCGGTTTAATCAATCAAGGTTTATAATGATCTTGTATTAAATCAAAGTCCAACATCCAACTTAATTCCAATAACCCCGTGTCCAGTCCAACGACATCATTAAAACATAATCCTATGTTGGATACTTATGCGAATTATCTTGGCAAAGAGGTCTTAAATATCAATCTGCATAATAAGTTTCCCTCAATACTTGAATACAATTTGCATACAAACCATTGTCCAACACTCGGCCCAAAATCATTTACCTGATCCAAAGTATGATATAAAATGTGATATATCAATATCTTGGGCCCATTATGCACAATAAAGCTCACGAGATCAATGTCACAGCCCATATACACTCAGCCGGTAGTATGGAACCCAGGGTTACCCTAATTATTAGGGGTATAAAACGCATACATACTCCAACTTAACCTTAATATTACACATATCTCAAATCCTCCGCCCCTATCATACATCTGCTACTCAAAAAATCCTCATCTTCAAATAAAAAATCAGTAGAACATCAAACCCTAAATACTCTCACACTATTGTACGCCTCCATCACATCATCGCCTCTCTCCTGCAATAACAAATCACATACCTACTAGCCACTTAAGCAACCCATATCATATTAACCGTTTTCATCAGCACATCATTGAACACTCACACGTTTTGACCATGCCACAGGGATGGCTTGAAGGTCTTCAAAGCCACAGGGATGGCATGGAGACAATGGAGAGGCCACAGGGATGGCTCAGACTTGACACCACATCCACAGGGATTGTGAAGGTTTGCTTCAGGATTCTTAGATGAGTCTCAGGTGGGTAAAAACCCTGAACTAATTAATTGAGTATAAGCACATAAGTAACGAATTAGAGAAAAACTGTGTAACACAATTGTTATTTCACCATTCTTGAATTCGAAAATTATCAAAGGTTTTAAGATCTATGATGAATCCTTTAACTTTCGTTATAACGACCTCAAGTGTATTGTTGAATAACACGAGAGTCAAGGAGACTGAGATGCTTCAATAAATTTTTCTGTTGAGTCTTGTAACAGTCAATGTTTCTTCATGATTTAATATCTTTGATAACTTTGTTAACCATGGATATATGATGAGTTCCTTGTGTGTTTGACCTTTTATGTCACAATCACACACAAATGGGATCTGAGATATTAAAAATTGGTACTTGGTTGAGTCTAGATGAAGGATATGTGTTTCGGATCTTGTGATATTGCTACGAAAATTTTTGTTTACTTGAACTGAAATGGACTGATGATGCTAAATTGAAACTGAGGTCTCATGAGTTTGAATAGGCTTAGGTAATATTGGTCTTGTGGTCTTGGTCTAGTTTGAGTCAACAAGTCGCTAAGCAGTTTTATCAAGTCGCTACCAATTTTGCTTTTCAAACATAAGTCGCTATAATATTCAAACACAGCAAGTCGCTACTTAATCTGTTACACAAATCGCTAACTTATAAACATAAGTCGCTACTATTTTTTTAAGAGTCAAGTCGCTACTTTTTGACAGCACAAATCGCTACATTTTTTTCGAACACAACTCGCTACTTGGTATCAAGTTGCTACCATGAGTAAAGACTCATGGATAAGTCGCTACAGAGATTCATAGTATCTGGACAACATGTTAACAAGTCGCTATTGACCTTTTGACTTTTTTCTCCGGCGATATTTCCGACCATTTTTCCGACCACCTTCATATTAACCCAAAAAAACTTGCGGAAAAACATTAATAATACTCATTTGACCAAGAAGCATGACCAGTTGACCCAAAAAATCACCACTGAGTTTGGTACAAAAACTAGTCACAAAATGATGTTACCAGAAAAAGCAACAAAAACTGCTTCATATGACTGTTTTGACCACATAAGAAAATGACCATATCTTCATATGACTGTTTTGACAACATAAGAAAATGACCATATCATAAAAATGACCACATCATCATAAAAAGCAAGTATAAAACAAAGAATAAACCATTTTTAAAGAAAGGTTTAAAAACAGTTTTAACAACCACTTTAAGAATACATCATATCCAGCTCAAACATTAAAAGTCAGTAACAAACCGCGTGCAACAAACCATTTAAAGCCATACGAATCATCAAAGGACAACATAACCTTGGCTCTGGTACCAATTGTAGGATCGATAATATTATTGTGTTTGATGATTCGGGTGGTCTTGGATGATGGAAATACATGATAGCCATTATAGAGAGAGAAAGTAGAGAGATGGGTGTTCAAGCTAGAGACTTGCTTTGTAAAATGTAAAAGGTTAGATTGAAAGCACCACCCCTTCCATGGATGGAAGGGGTATTTATAGTTACAGACTTAACGACCTCCTATCGGCCTGTGGATCTGGTATACAGTGGGTAAAGACCCGCCCTTCCTCCACGGTATTACACTAAACTATACTACGCTACAAACTAACTAATTAACTAACAAATAACGTAAATAACAACATGTCTACGAGCTAACATATGCTAGACCATAATTGGGGTGACCGACACTTTAACATGGAATTTCAAATTCCTAACAAATTCATACTGGCAGTGGTTAACTAAAATGCTAAACACCCATTTAGTTCCAATAGCCCTTTTTCCATTGGGTAGGTCAACCAATGTCCACACCTCTTGAAGCTTGAACTGCAACAGCTCCTCTTGCATTGATTCAACCCATCCTTTTTCTGATAAAGCTTCTTCTACTCTCTTGGGCCTTTTGTACAGAAAGCAAGCAAACAAACAGTTCTGCAAGTCTGACACTGTTTTTGTGAAGTGACCTTGCAAAGAAACCTTGTTCAGGAAAGGTTTTAGTGTTCTGATTCTTGCTTCTTGTTTGACCTGGTGTATTCAAGTTGCCAAGTATTTTTTTCTTTGGGATGATTCTTATGAACTTTGGTGGTAGGAATTGGACTCTCTATGATGACAGTTTCTGAATTTGTAACATCAGCATCATTGAAATAGTCATCCATGTTTTCATCATCAGTGGGAGTATCTATTTATTCCAAATCAGGCATGTCAGGATCAGTTGGATACTCATCATCACCAAATAGTGGCAGGGGATTCCAAAAAGTACCGCCTCTAATTTTCAAATAGGGTTTCACTTGAACTAGCAGTGGTAGAATTTGGCTTAGCAGTACTTTCATTTTGCATAGCAGTGCTTTCAAAATTATTCTTCTGCTTTTCAATTTCTTCTACCGACACTGAGTTATCATGTGACAACTCTTCATTATCTTGATGATGATCACCCTTGCTTCCTGAATTCAAAGTATCATCATCAGTGGGACTCTTTTTAACAATGATGGGAGAGACAGGACCAGCTTTCCACTTGTCAATCAAATAGAATTCCTTTGGACAATCACCTTCCTTAGAATTTGCTTCTACATCAGAATCCTTTTGAGTACCTGCATCAATATTAGTGGATGTACCTGCATTGATAGGCTCATAATTCATAGACTTGGTTAGCATATCAATATTAAACAACCACTCTGGTCTTTTTGTCTCAACACTAGAAGTCTCTTCACTAAACTTAACATGTAAGTTTTCTTCTACTCTTCTGGATCTCCTATTGTATACTCAAAAGGCCTTGCTATTGAAAGAATAGCCAATAAAGTATCCTTCATCTGCCTTTTCCTCAAACTTGCCTAGGTGGTCTATGGTATTCAAGATAGTAACAGGACACCCAAAAGGTTTTAGGAAATCTATCATAGGCTTCCTACCATGTAACAACTCATAGGGGGTCTTGTTATGAGGCTTCACTACCTTGCTTCTATTCTGCACATAACAAGCAGTTCCTACAACTCTAGCCCAAAAGGTAGTTGGTAATTTAGATTCAGATAACATTGTTCTTGCAGCCTCAATTAGTGTTCTATTTTTCCTTTCAGCCACACCATTTTGTTGTGGTGTCCTAGCAACACTAAACTGTCTTTCAATACCCTTATCCACACAGAACTTATTCATGACATCATTTTTAAACTCAGTTCCATTATCACATCTGATTGCTTGGACCTTATGGTTCACTCTATTTTCTATCTTAGTGATGAAATTCTTAAGAATCTCACTTGTTTCACACTTAAGTGCAAGAAAGTAAACCCAAGAAAATCTGCTATAATCACAAGTGATAACAAGGCAATATTGCTTATGATTTAGACTCTTAACAAATTTTGGACCAAATAAGTCCATGTGTAACATAAACAGTGGTTGAGAAATAGTGTTCACAGTCTTGGTCTTACAAAAGGCTCTATGTTGTTTACCTTTTTGACAAGCCACACAAAGATCTTTACATTCAAAAACCATAGAAGGTAGACCTCTAACTAAATTCCCCTTCACCAATTTATTGATTGTATTAAAGTTTAGGTGACCTAGCCTTCTATGCCATAATTTTGACTCATCAACAGATTCCTTAGCAAATAAACAGGTTAGGGATCTTTTAGGAATGACATCTTTCATATCAAAACAGTATATGTTATCTTTCCTAGGAACCCTAAGCTGTACATACTTATCATCAGGCATTTTAAAGTCAGGAGACAACACCACACATTCAGTTTCCCCAAAAAGTACCCAGTTCCTTTTATCACACATCTGGGAAACACTGAATAAATTATACTTCAGTCCATTTACCAGATAAACTTTTTCAAAGTCCAAATTCCCTGTTCTTATAGTTCCTCTTCCAAGAATCTTTTCTCCCTTTGGATCATTACCAAATGCCACATATCCACCATCATAAGCTTCAAAATCATCAAGGTTCCTCCCATCCCATGTCATGTGCCCAAAGCAACCACTATCAAAAATACATTTATCTTGTAACTCTTCCTGTAGATTGCCCTGCACATGAAAGTGAAACAATTAGTTTCTTTTGTGGACCCAAGTCAGTACTGACTTGGGTCTGCCCTGTGCATCAACATAGTCAAACTTCTTTAGGTCCATTGATGCACTACTTGCATGGTGCAAAACCTTGGTCTTAGGTTTCCATGGCCAGATAGCTGAGGCCTTTACAACATAGAAATGGCTTCCAACCACTGTGTCAGTTATCACCTTTGGTACAGTTAAAACATCTTTTGTTTCAGTGGGGATATTTTGCTTAGCAGTGGAAACATTTTGCTTAGAGTGTTTGCATTTTGCTTAGTAGTGGTTGGAACCCATTTGGGTTCAGCAGTGATTATTGATTTTGATGTTCCATTCCTTATTAGCACTGCACTTGGAACCATGTTTCTTTTAGGATGAGGGATGGTGTTCTTTGAAAAGTTTTTATGATTCACCCTCCTCCAATGATTCCAGACATGTGGTTGATTTTTATAACAGTTTCTCTGAAGATGCTCAAAACTACCACATTTAAAACAAGCTTTCTTAACACAGTGAAACTCACTTCCTAGTCTGTTTGAAATTAGGCCATTGAAGTTACTCTGATTATCCCTAGGTATGTATCTTTTCATCTGTTCCCTAGGTACCTCATTGATTTCAACAACTTTCCTAGAAATTTGAGCTCCAAATCTAGGCATACCAAAATTAGCTTGTTTTGAGTCAATATTTTTAATATTTTCTAACTTATCAGACTGTGTTGACTCAGTATTTTCTTTCTCACAATCTGACACCCAATCTTCAATGATTGGACCATCAGATGACCTATCAGATAATACCTTAGGTGATTCAGACTTACAATTCTCACCTACAGGTTTATTGAAACTGAACTCACTGCTAAATGACAATTCAATTCCATTTGGTGCATGTTTCATCAGATTGGGTGGTGGCACATCATTATATCCTATGTTAGAAGCCTTTTTCATTAAGTTCTTTTGAATTGACTTATTCACTAAATCAGAAGCAAATTGTGTTTTAGCAACCTTAACAATATGTTTTTCTTTTTCTTCTAGGGCCTCCTGTTTCACACTATCTGCTTCTTCAAGTTTTTGTTTAAGCACCTTAATTTCTCTATCTTTAAGGTCAATTTCACCACCTAGTATGTTTATCTTATCTACATACTCAAACTCACATTTGATACAAAACTTTAGTTTCTCTTCTACATTCTCAAGACCTACTTTATAACCTAAGTTATCTAATGCAAGTCTATCTACCTCTTTTCTCAGAATCTCATTAATTGCTTTAAGAGATTCTAAATTATCTTGACACGATTTAAAAGAACAAGTAGAACTTTTTGAATCATTAGATACCTCTGAATCTGAACCAGAAGATGAAGCATAGGCCATGAGAGCAAAGTTATGCCCTTTTGAAGCTTCACTAGCAAGGAAGGCAGCATTGGACCTTCTTCAATTTGATTGCTCCAGTCATAATCACCAAGTCCATCCTGAGCAACCAATGCTGAAGAAGGCTTTGGTTCTTCAGTAGCCTTCTTGTAGTTATCACCAATCCTCTTAGGCGCTTTACATTCCCTAGCAAAATGCCCCTTCTTTTTGCAGTTGTAGCACTCCATCTTACTTTTGTCAAATCCAGCTCTTCTTTGACGATCATACTTTACTTGTCTACCAGTCCTCCTCAAGATCTTCCTAGCTTGCAATGTTAACATAGCCATTTGCCACTGAAGATTTATTTCTTCAAGATCATCAGGATCAATTTGATCCAAATCCTGATTTAGCACTGTAACACAAGATGTGAAATCAGCCAAAAACGCACAGATAGCACCATCACTAATGTTATCACTAACAGTGGTATCATTAGCAATAGCAGTAGAAACTCCATAAGTGAGTGGAAGCTTCCTGAGAACTCTTATGATTTGCAGACACAAAAGCAATGTTCTGTGAAGTTGAGGATGAGCCAGCAATGTTCTTTTCAGATTCATAAACTTTTAAGTTGTTGTAGAGATTGTCCAAAGTCATCTTCAAAGTCGCTTTGTTCCTCCACACAACAAGATGCATAGCCCATTCAGACAAACTTCGATGAACTTGAGATTTATATCTTCTTGAGCAACTTTGTAGTCCACCAATTTCAGATGACTGGTTAGCTTTGCGGTCTATTATAGGTGCCATCAAGATTTTCCAATCGAGTGTAGTGAAGTTTTCAAGCTGATGCTTGAGCATGGTTTTCCTGGATTTCTACGGTAGCTTCATTACCGCCAAATCTTGTTTCAATGGCATCCATTAAATCCTTAGCGTCTCATCATGTTGAGTCCAACGCCTACTCATTAGGTATTCCCATACTGAGAATACTCTGAGCTTTAATCCCCAACTTCCTCTGGGCCTTGTCCGCTTCACGTACAATTCCAACAGGTTTTCCATCAGGACCCATAGTGGGTAACTTATCACCCTTCTCAACAACATCCCAGATGTTATAATCAATCATGCGAATGTATTGCCACATTCGCATTCTCCAAACTTGATACTCACCCTGCTTCAGCATGGGAACCTTTGATGCAGTAACTATATGAGTTTCGTCAGATAAAGTTCAAGAGAAAATTCTACGCCCGTCCCCCCACTTGAATTGTACAAAGTCCCTTGCAGCCTGAAATAATAAAGGTGAAGAGAAAGAATTAGAGCGAGAACTTCTCTCTAAATTGCTCCAAAAGAAAGAAGGCCCACAAAAAAGAGTCGTGTCTTCGTATAAGCATCCACGGGCAAACTTCAATCCCTGAAATCACACTACCGACAAGCATAATTCTTAAAGTGTGCAGGTTTTATTTATCAAGAAGAAGAAACATAAGATTGGATGGAGCTTTTCACGCTACATTCTTCTTGGAGAAAAATTTAACCACTATTTCACACGGATCCTACCGAGCTAATCAGGGGAGTATTAGTTTATTTCTCTTTTAATTATCTTCCATTATCATAACTTTGATACTTTCGGGGAACATTGGGGACACTGTTCAGTTTAAGTGTAGGGAGGGAGAATAAAACGGGAACTTTGAAACTATGCTTATCCTTGATTATTTATCTTGTCCAATTTCATTTGTGTAATAAACCATGAGAAATATCGGTTAGGGTAATTTTAGCACCAAATTTAAAAAATTTCATGACATGTAGGAGTGGGTCTTTAGTCTTAATAAAGCGTCTCATGGATAGGAAGTTATATGACTAGCACAAAAACCCTTTACCACTCAAATTCCACCCCAAAAATGTGAGGTTCGCCCCTAGATTTGTAGGAATTACAGCATTCATCTTTAATGCTTCGAGAGTGTACCGGTAGTATAATGGATTCTAGAACTTGTTTTTTGATGCATCCCGAGATCGCTAGTCAGACAACACTTGTGTAGTTAGGAATAACTAAATGATAAGAGGCATTAGGATAACCCTTGTTTGATACCGGTATTATAATTACTTCTTCCACATCGGTTGAGTAATTTCCCCCACACCCTTGCGATGTACTCATCTTTAGTACACGATACCCCAAGTTAACCCCTCAGAGCCTATCCTTTTCGCAGTTCTCGTGATGTTTCTGTTTTTTGGAATATCAATGAAGAGCATTGTTTACAATCCACCCCCAAATGTACACCCAAATCGCCTTAGCCTACCTTGTATGCACTCACTTTTAGTTCATTATTGTTATCATACTAAACCCTTAGTTCAATTATCTAGTTACTTGCATAAGTTGCTAAGTCGAGTCATATCTTTTGTATACAGTTTTGGGATGATTGGGACTCATGGGTAAAGTTAAATTTTATGGAATGACGGGAAAGAAAGTTAAATTCAAATTACCTTTATTTTACGTAATAATGTACTCCAAGTGTTTTGATCTTTTCAATTCGGGTCATATTAGTGTTTGAGTAATAAAAACTCAAGTGTAGGGATGTGCCTATAAATCCCTTATATTTTGATGTTATCGTAGAGGATGGTAGAGTAAACGTGTATGCACACAAAAAATCGAAAAAAAAGAAAAAGAGAGTGTGAAAAAAAATTAAAAAAATTAAAAAAAATGTACAGGCTACCATCCTACATCTATATTTATATTTATGTTTGTTTG
>OU343223.1:37151614-37252872 GCA_910596185.1 Chrysanthemum makinoi
TTTAGGTGAAAAGTTGTATTTTTTGTACCATATAATGACCACTAGACAACTTTTTGTCCCCTTTTGAAATTAGCCCTTTTTCATTAGCATTTTGGTCAACTAACTAGATTTAGATATGTTTTATTCTCTATTTTGCATTTGAAACCATACATAGAACTCAAGTTTTCGCCTGCTTGTATGGTATGTAAGTGACATGACATAGAATGGTATTAGCTGTATGAATATTTGTCTTTGTAAGAAAAATGTGAATAATTGGAAGTTGAAATGGTTTTTCTTATATAGCTAAGATCATTTGAAAACGAGTTTAATTCTGCTAGTCATTTTGAGCTGATTTGATTTTGTCTGAGCCCGTTAAGGGTCTTCCTTTGTAACTTTGAAGAGACACTGAGTAAGAATAAGAAAACTTACTTTTAGACATACATTATACATTGTGTTTGTAATCCGTTAGTGCAGTTAGGCCAACACAAAGAATAGCGTTATTGCCCGTGGCATTGAGCCTAGATCCATTAGGCGTTTTATGGTTATACGGCTTTACCTAAAACTAAACACAAGAGTCATGATAAATCAGAACCCGACTTGTATCTTGATCACAAACTTGAACCACCAAAAAACAGGCTACAATAATCAAGAATAAAGATACTCGAAACTTAAGACTCCGCAATCCTAGAATATTGCGAGGGAGTCATGAGTTAAACTATGACATATCTGCTGATGCAAAGTAAACTGTAAACAAATACATGAAGATTAATGCTTGATAGATTCATACCACTGTTCAGAATTCTCTTATGACATTAGAACACATCAACAAATTAAATAAGAAAAAGAAAGAAAGTAAGTCAATTTAACGAAACAAATTAAGATTTGCATCAACCCAAATCTACAATCAACTTCAAACACAAAAAGATCGAATCTTTATTCATCTTCCTTCAAAACTTTGGATCTTGTTAAACAATGGAGCCCCATCACCACCCTGAATCATCATTAATAAGAATACTAACATCACTGTCAGTAGTCTTGTCCTCATCCTTCTTCGGTTTTTCGGGCTCCATGACCTTCACCTTAGCCTTGCCGCGTATCATCTTCTGCAGGAGGATCGAGCTGCATTGACGCATCTTGTAGTTGCAAAGCAAACTCCAAGTTCCATAAAACATCTCCCATTGAAGGTCTATCAACACCATATTCTGCTAAACACTTTTCAGCCGCTTCAACATATTTGATCAATGATTCCGAGCTGATAGTTTTCTTAATAGTAGGATCCACAATCATCTCAATAACACCCTTTCTTTGTTTTTGCATAGCCCATTCGGCTAAATTCACTTGCTCTCTAGGTAACGTGGGGTCAAGAGCTGGTCTCGCGCACAAAATCTCAAACAGGACAACACCGAATGAGTAAACATCCGATTTTTCAGTAAGTTGTTGTCTCCTGAAGTACTCCGGGTCAAGATATCCAAAACTACCTTTCACAGCGGTACTAACATGAGTTTGGTCCAATGTTGGCCCGGTTTTGGATAACCCGAAGTCAGAGACTTTAGCAACAAAATTCTCGTCTAGGAGAATGTTTGTTGTTTGACATCCGGTGGATTATACCTTACGATAATCCACCGGTATGTAAGTAGTGGAGCCCACGAGCTGCACCAATACTAATCTCGAGACGTTGTCTCCATGTCAAAGTAGGGAGGCTGGACCCATAGATATGATCACGGAGAGGCCCGTTAGCCATGTACTCATAAACTAAGATCATTTCACTGTTTTCGTCACAATAGCCGATTAGTGACACCAAATGCCTATGTCTAAGCTTCGATAGTAACTCAATTTCAGTTAGAAATTCATTGATTCCTTGAGATGATTTTGCGTTTCCCCGTTTTATAGCAAGTTTCTTTCCCTTTTCTATCTCGATGTACACTTTCCGAACCCACCGACACGATTACCGCACTTTCATGAAGTTTTTGTTGCGTCTTTCAGCTCATTGAATGTGAAGGACTTTCCTAATCCGACTTTCGAAAATAAAACACTTGAATACGCGGTTTTGCTCTTCTTTACTCGATAACAAACTACTACAATAACTTGCGTTAGCGGAAGAAACCATGGCGTGAAACTATTTCCACCTTCGTCGTAACCCTTAGCCTTATTCTTCCTACGAATAAGGCTAACGATGAAAATCGGACGATGGTTCCAATGACAACACCAATCGCCTCAAGAATAGTCGTGGTGTGGGGCCCAACACGACTATTGTGACTCTTAGATGAGAACACACCATCTAAGCTCCCAGCAGAGTTTTTCATTTTCATGATCTCCAAGCCATTTAAAATTGCGTTTGGAGTCACGGTTTCAAGATCTGATGGTCCAACTTGGACCCGAATCATGCCATTGGGACGCTGTCGCGTTGATCACAAAATCTTTGTAGTAAGCTGTGGCAAGACCCGAGGTGAGTGCTGATAAATCAAGCCCCGAAACCCCGGTAAAGCCATTAACATACACATTGAAGTAAAGACTATTCAAGCTTGCACTTAGTATATCACAAAAATGTAACCTAACCAAGTAATTAAACCCGGTTGACATCCATCTCCCGTAGGTTAAAATTTGCTATTGAGACACCGAGTCGCCATTGAACCTGCGGATGAATACACCTGATTTGGAGCAATCAAAGGCGTAGCTCCACCCGCAGGATAAACAACCAAACTCGGATCAATAGACACAATTTTATCCCCTTTCGGAAACTTCATATAACCATCACTATCACTCAACCATGTCCCGACAGCGTATCGTTTTAGGACTAACCATTGGTCCTCCAACGTTAACTCTATGCACAACTTGCAAATCATAACCCGCCACCCCGTTAAAAACCCCTACAGGAGAGACCGTGGCTGCTGAGTCAGGAACAAGCTCATTAGGAGCCGAAACAAACTCAATGCCATTAACAAAAGCAAAAGATTTCTTCAAAGCTGAAAAAAACAAGCGAAAAGTCATCAGAAGCTACATTAATAAGATACTCTTTGTAATAAGAATCAAGATTATTCGCGGGTGAGAAATCATGCAAAAGTACTAATCCATCCGCGGTTTTACTGTAAAACCGCGTTGGTAAGATTATAAGACGGGTGTTGAAGAGGATAAAAGTAAAGACGAAGGAAATGTCGGCCTTGTTGGAATACAAGAAACTTGTAAACCGATTCAGTATCAAAGATTCTCGCGGTTTTGTATAAAGGATGGGTTGTGTTTGGTGGGAGAGTGTTTGAGTATGAATATATGTTTTCTTCTGTGGACAAGAAGGAAACGGATTGTGGGTCGGATTTGAATGTTCGACCATCTTCCATGATTGTGTTCTGAGTCGATGGGTAGTTGTCGAAGGCGTGAACCTTGCATTGGCAAAAAAAGAGTAGAATGCAATGATTAGTAGCAATGTGATAATGGAGGATGGTGATAAGTTATGTCCTTCTCCTCGTCCCATGACGACGGTGCTCGTGGTGGTGGAATGGAGGAGGAACAATATGGGTTGCAAAGTTGAATGATCAAAGGGTTAAGGAAATAATGTTGGTGTTGGAAGCATGTTTAGGAGGAAACTGAACGACGTGCACTCTTGTAGTGTTTTATTGTCATGAAGACTTTTGTCTTTGATAGTTGATTTGGTATATGTTAATACAAGTGTTATATTTATAAACTAGATAATTGTCATTATGTTTGTAATCTTTTTTCCATAGCGGTGAAGCCATATACGCAATTGTATATTGCAAGGAGATCTGGTACTTTTATTACAATATCTTCTTTCCGATTTACACAAGGTAATAATCGATAGAAACCTAATGATAAAAGCATTACCTTAGATTTTTTTTTTTTTTTAATTATATTTTTTACGAGACATCAATGCAAATAACTTAGCATTACAATTTACCATTAACTTACAAGAATAAAATAACTTTTAATGAATAATAGTTTACAAATACCTTTAAAAAAATTAAATGTCTTTATGCATTTCTGATAGTACTTTGGGTGAGATATACCGAAAAATTATTTTACTTCAAATAAACTATTGTCTTGTGATCTTAGAGTAATCAATAAGTGTTATTCATTAAGGTGTTAGATGTTTATTGTTCAAGTAAACAAAAAACAAAAAACAAAAAAAAATGGCAGTCACCAATTGAAAAGGCTTGATGAAATATCTTTTGTTGTCACAAATCTTAAAGTAATCAATAATTTTTATTCATTGAGTTATATGAGGAAAGACTCTTTTTACAAGATGCGAGTATCTAGGAAGACATAAAAAATTTAGATGAAAAATAAAGCAAATAAATTCCATAGAAAGTGGCTTGTTTGTAGGAAGGAAGTTATGTTTTAAAAAATGGGAAATCTAATATAATAACTAACTACCAACTAATTGAAGAATTCAAACGCGTTCCAGCTATCAAAGTTCCCTCTGTATATTCTTTTACATCATCCTTCTATGCATCTATATGTTTTTTTTTTGTATTAATTATCCATAATAACATGATTTCACAATGAATAATGATAAAGCCAATCATATACGGAAAATGTTGGAATCAAATGGTTTGTGTAGTTTAGCCTTTAGGTGCTTTGACTTTTGACAATGATTTAAGTTTGAGAATCTAGTTTACAATGTAAGAACACTCTGCATCAATACTTGGCAAACTTACCGATACTTAGCCCGTCAGCGTCATAATGCTTTTTAACATTCATTAGCATCCAAAAACACTCCCATCCATAACATCCCAATAACACTATAACACCAATAATATTTCATATTTTCAATTTCAACCCCTAAACTAAAACAAACATTTCATTTATTAAACTAAAACAAACATTTCATTAAACCGAAAAACATATTACAATCTGAGATTAAAATAAATAAATAAAAAAATACAGCGAAATTAAAAAAAAACACCACTGCGGTTAAAAAAATACATAGAAAATACTTATTCATAATTAATTAGCTCTGTTATTTGTTGTAAATATTTTTCAAAGATTATTCTCAAAACATGCTATAAGTCACTTTTGGGTTGGGTTTGTGGTTGTATTGCTTTTGCCTTAGAATGTGAGTATCACATCTTCGACCCATCTTAAGTTGCCTCAAATTTCTTGACGGATCCACCCAGATTCGTTATAGTCATTAATTCAAATTTTTGATCTTTTACAATCATGTTATGCATAATAATAATGCAACAATACATGATTCTACGTATCGTAGCAATTTCATATTGGCGTCTTGGTTGTTGTAGTATACTAACGACCTTGAAGAACAAAACACGTTCAATATCCTTTCGGGCACTTTCTTGTCTCCTTTTTAAAGTCGTATGTTTTTCATCAGTTGTTGCCGTGAAGGATTTGGCAAAGTTGATTTTATGGATAAATTCCATCATTAAGTAATACCATGTTCATACCTAGTTAGTTGACCGTATAAGGTGCTCTTGGGGGCATTATCGGCAAGAAGATCGTGAATAGCAGGAGTTATCTAAAACATTAATATAAGTTTATTTGCTTTATCCCAAAAATGCATGCGGATCCTTTAAATCTTGAGAAACAACGACTGAAGCATAATTGTTGGGTATTTTTATCACCCTAGCAAAATGCCTTAAGCCATAGACAATTTTCCCATTCCGGTGCATGATCCAGTATACCAAGCATTCAGGAGAAAACCATGTTTTTCTTCTAGTAGTTGATAAATTTTTAATGTGACCCATTTGGTTTCTTAATCTTTACATAATCAAATACATTTGTTAAAATTATCAAGACATAATTTATGACGTACTTTCACTTGTTTGCAGTATTCATCAATGCATCGAATGAGGTACTTCATCGCCAAGTAATAAATACGACGTACTTCATTAGAAACACTTATCTCAATTCGACCCACAAGCATCGTCTTTGTAAAGTAATTAAAATGATACGGAATATTATGAGTATAAGATTCAATACCTTCAATATTTGAATAGTTTCAAGGCTCATTGAAATCTTCTAGAAAATTCGGTTTGAATACTTACAAACCTTATAAGAAATAATGGTTGAGACGTTCCTCTGCAAAGCTCACGTTCAGCGATATATATAAGAATGAGGGCAGTGGGATATTTGAGATTCAATGCCTTCCCTTGTTCCAAGCTGAAGGTGATACTTTATACTTGCGGACGCCATAAATTAAAGTCAGCTAGTCTTACGTGTCAGACGAGGCAGAGGAAAATCACCACTTGATTTGGATTTTAATTTCAGCTTGTTTTTGAATAAGTTGAGGAAATTATATAAAGTGTGAAGGAATGTGAAAAAAAAAGTTTAGTTAGCGTATTTATAGTGGTAAAATAATGTTTTTGATTTTTTTTTTTTTTTTTTTTGCAATTAATTGAAGTTGATAGATTGAAAGTATTGAGAGGATTTATAGTGGAAGTGTGAATAAAAATGGTGTTTTGATGTATTTATAGTGGTAAAAGGTTTTGATTTTTTTTTTATCAATTCTAGCGTTAGGGTAAAATGAAAAATTTTTTAAAGTTAACGGCTAGTAGCCGTTAGAGGACTAATTTAAAAATTTTTGAAATTTTTTTTTTACGCCTTAGCGTTAAAGGGGATAGCGTTCAGGATAATGTAACAAACATATTCCAAGGGTAATAACGGACCAGCGTTATTATTTGGCTACTTTGCCGTTTGAGTTAACAATGGAAGTGCTCTAAGTGAGCCACATGCTAGGTAAAATGAAGTTTTTGTGTTTTTTATCATGTTGTTAAGCAATTTACCTTTTCAGTAGAAGCTGTCAGAAGGTCGGTTCTTCTTTAAAAGAAGTTTAACCATCTGTTAACAATACATTTAAATTAAATCATAAAAAGAAATAATGGTGTTCGAGGGTTAGAGTTCAGCCTCGAGTATATTCTATTTTCTAGTAAAAATACGATAATTATTCTGTCCAATCATCCACCGAAAAGTTGAAATACATTTCTTGTTATTTTGTTAAAGGACTAAGATTTGTTTAAGCTTTTAATCATTTGTAAGATAATCTACATTATAAGAAGGTTGACTTATCAAAGTTTGCTTAATCAAAAGCTAACTTTTTAATAAGTTGGTATTTTCTGTCATTAAATGTATACTTTATACTCTAATTATTCATTCCAACATTCGGAAAACAGATACCCACCGTCCCATAAAGTTCAGATTTTCTTCATATACCAATTAAAATATGTAATATATTCGTTTGGTGACATCTCTTCTCAAGTTTATATTTTGCTCTTTAGAAGTTAGAGCATGTTATATATTCGACGAAATCATATATTGATCAATTATTAAAACTTAGTATAACTTTCTCTCTAAAAAAAATAAAAAATAAAATAAAATAAAAATAAAAATTGATAACAGAAATGTTGACCGACTCACACGTCTCTTCCCAATGATAATAATGATAATATATGAAAAGTAATGTTCAAATTAACATAAAGTTCATTTAGACTACTTTTTATGATAGGTGGTGCACCACCTCCACATCACCTCTCGGCGCCGTCCCTTATAAAGGCACCCACCATCGCGATGGTGAGGTATTTGGCACATAAAGATGGTGAACACTCTTGAAACCAAGGGGAAAAACTCGTAAGCATTTATTTTATATATCACATTCACGAGAGTCGTGTAAACATTTTCAGTTGAGTATTTCGGTGTTCTCTGAAATCTTAAATCGGATAAAACTCAGTTAGAACGAGAATATGTTTTGTTAGTTATGAAAACTGAACCATAAATCATATATATGACCAACAAACAAATTGTCGGTTATAACTGCTATGGCAGTTATAATAACCACCGTACAGTTAGAAATACGGGGGTAAATAACCCGGAAATTTTATTTTCTAGTGGCCCCAGGACCCACGTCATTAAGGGCTTGGCCCTGTAATCTCAGGCCTCTCCTCTAAGCTAAAACAAACTCATAAAACAACAAACTGATGCATAAATGAAATGTGAGGGCGATTGAATTTCACATTAGCACATTAGCATTCCAAATATTCGAATATAAGAGTGTCACTAAGGATTGAACTCTTTCTATTCATAGTGAATACATGAAGATAATATCATTCACATGTTCTACTTGACACTATGTTTTACTAGCTTGTGTCCTATCCTTCAATAAGCATATCAAAGCCAAGTCCCAAGCTTCTTGAAGCAACTAAACTTCATGCTTATATAGGTGGTTCTTTACTCTTACTGCAATTTGTCAAAAACCATTAAGAAATATAATTTCAACCTCCTTTATCTTGCATTCTACGAACATACCGTGGGATGATGTAATTATGTGTTCCAATCCAAATATATCAAGCTTTCCTCATTGAATTCAGCATTTAACATTACGTTAGATGGGAATTGAGTATCTTGATACAAGGATTTAATTAGATGGACTTTAAACCCATCCCAATAGCCGCCTTGCGTACGAGATCTGTTGCTAACCCTTTGGTTAAATGGTCGGCTAGATTCAATTGAGTTCTTACAAACTCCACAAATATCACACCATTCATGATAAGCTCGCGAATCATGCTATGTCTAACACCTAAGTGTCTATACTTGCCATTGTACACTTGACTATAAGCCTTAGCCAAGGTAGCGACTATCACATCTTATAGAAATGGTAGATATAGGTTTAGGCTACAAAGTAATTTCATAAACCAAATTCCTCGGCCATTCACTTCATTACCAGCTGACTAAAGCAACAAATTCAGACTCCATAGTTGAGCTTGTAATACAAGTTTGTTTCTTTGAAGCCCAAGAAATAGCACCTCCTTCAAGAAGGAATACCCAACCACTCGTAGACGAGTGATCCTCCATATTATTAATCCAACGGCATGGAATAACCTTCTATAATAGAAGGATAACCACTATAAGTCAAACCATAATCCATGGTTCATTTCAAATACTGAAATACTCGACCCAGAGCTTGCCAATGTAGAGCACTAGGATTGCTAGTGTACCTACTAAGCTTTTCTACAACAAAATCTATATCTGGTCTAGTGCTAATCATGGCATACATAAGACATCCAATAGCTCTAGAGTATTCTAGCTGAGGACCTGGAGTTCCTTTATTAGGTCGAAAAGGATCTACAGGAGTATAAACAGGAGAACAATTAGCAAAGTTAAACTTTTTCAATATCTTCTCAATATAATGTGATTGAGAAATAGAGATACCATTGTTTCCTCATTTGATTCTAATACCAAGAATCACTCAGGCCTCCCAGATCTTTCATATCAAAATTAGATGACAAGAAATTCTTTGTCTTATCAACTTGATCTTGGTCAGTACCAAAGATCAACATGTCATCCACATATAAGCAAATTATCACTCCTTTACCAGAAGCATCAAATTTGCTATACACACACTTGTCAGCTTGGTTTAAAGAAAAACCATTAGACAAGACCACATCATCAAACTTTTGATGCCATTGTTTTGGTGCTTGTTTCAGACCATACAAGGATTTCTTCAATTTACACACCCTATTTTCATGTCCAGGCATCACAAACCCTTCAGGTTGTTTCATGTAAATTTCCTCATCCAAATCACCATTTAAGAATGCAGTTTTCACATACATTTGGTGAATAACTAGATCATGTATAGCTGCAAGAGCTAACAAAACTCTAATAGTGGAAATTCTAGAAACATGAGCATAAGTATCAAATAAGTCAATTCCATCCCTTTGTCTAAAGCCTTGAATAACCAATCTGGCTTTATATTTATTTATGCTTCCATCCATTTTCATCTTCCTTTTAAGGATCCATTTACTTCCTAATGCTTTGCATCCAGGAGGCAAATCAATTACTTCCCAATTATCATTCTGCATAATGGAATCAATCTCACTTTGAGTTGCTTTCCGAGAAAGCAACATCTCTAGAAGCCATTGCTTCACTCAAGGTCCTTGGATCCTCCTGAATAATGAAGCAATATTCACGTTGAGATAAAGTCTTATCTCTCGTTCCTTCAACTAAATAAATTTGAAAATCAGACCCAAAAGACTTAGCTTTTCTTGTTCTAGTGATTTTCCTAGGAACATATGGACCATGTACATCATCAATACCTTCAACATCATTTTCAGCTATCTTACTCGAAGATGGCTAAATCATACCTCTTGGTCTAGGTATAGACGTAAACCGTTCTTCATCAAATATTGCATCTATTGACTCTATTATAGAGTTCACTGACACATAATCATTAGGTTCTATAACATAAAACCTATAACACTTGGAATACTCAGCATACCCAATGAAGATACAATCTATACCTTTCTCTGATTTTTCATTTTGGGTTCAGTTAGTCTTACAACCGCTCTACATCCCCAAACCCTCAAGTAAGTCAAATTTGGTACCTTCTTAGTCCAAATTTCATAAATTTGTTTACTATTTTGTTTGGAATTCTATTCAGGAATACAGGTACATCAACATAGCCGCACCCCAAAACCCTTCACTTAGTCCAGAATAGGATAACATGGAATTCACCATTTCCTTTGAAGTCCTATTCTTCCTTTCAGCCACACCATTCGTTGTGGCGTGTAAAGCGTGGTTTGATGTATTATTCAGTCGATTGAAAATAAACTGAATCATAATACTCACCACCTCTATCGATGCGTAATACTTTTATCAAATCTTGTCTTTGAAGTTCTACTTCTTGTTTATAAATTTTAAATTTATCTAGATCTTCATGTTTAGCATGCAGTAGATAGACATAACAATATCTAGATGCATCATCAATAAAAGTAATGACATACTTATTATGTCCTAGTGAAGGATTGGCATGAAAATCACATAAATCACTATGTATGAGATCTAATACTTTGCTTTCCCGGTTAACACTCTTAAATGGATGTCTAATGATCTTTGTTAACATACAAGTCTTGCAAATTTCTGGTGTCATGTCAAAAGCAGGTATTAAACTCATTTTATTCATATCTTTCATTCTCTTGTAATGAACATGTCCTAGTCTAGCATGCCATAATTCAGATTTGCTTAATCTATTACTATGACTAGAAGTAATCATACAAGCAGAAGCATTAAATAAAGGATAATTCAAATTTAATCTAATCATTCCATTACATACATAACCAGATCCAACAAATGAACCATGTCTTGACAAGATATACTTGTCACTTTCCAACACTTGTTTGTAGCCACACTTATTCAACACAATTTTAGAAACAAGATTCTTTCGAATCACGGGTACATACAATACATTATCTAAACATAAAGTTTTTCGAGAAATGAAAGTCAATAAAACACGCCCTATTCCTTTGATTAGTTCAGTTTCAATATTTCCCATCTTAACAAATGATCCATCTTCAATCGATTTACATACTTGAAACCAACGAAGATCCTTGCAAACATGACTTGTTGCACCCGAATCAACCCACCAAGAAACTTCATCATCCTGAATATAAAATGCATCAAAATTCTGTACAAAATCAGAATTATAACCTTGTTGCTTTTCAGGATCCTTAGAAACACTTGGACCAGCCCATTATTGCCTTTTAGAGCGACAATCCTTCTTCATATGATCAGGCTTGTTACATTTCCAACAAGTCAATGCACCCTTCTTGTTGGCAAATTTATCATCACCACTTTTGAACTTTCTTTTGTTTCTATTGTTGTTAGAATTTTTAGCTCCATCTCCTTCAACCATGTTAACAGAAGAAGATCCAATTTGGTTCTTTCCTTTAGGATTATTATCAAGTTCCTAATTTCTTAATCCTTCCTCAATTCGTAGATGACTACCGAGTTAAACCAAATTTAACTCTTCCTTTTTATGTTTTAAACCATGTTTGAATTCTCTCCAAGAAGGGGGCAGTTTATCAATGATAACTGCAACGAGATGGCTATCCATCATCAAATTATGTTGGGTATACTGTCCCATAATCCTTAACATTTCATGATATTGTTCCATGACAGGCCCGGTATCAACCATCTTGTAATTCATAAAATTACTCATAAGAAACTTCTTTGCGAAGCATCTTCGCCATGTATTTGGATTCTAAGGACTCCCATAGTGCTTTTGCAGATTCATCATTTTGATAGATATCAAATAGGAATCAGACATACCGTTTAGAATGTGACCATGACATATGTAGTTGTCGTGCTCCCTTCATCCTCTTCATAGTCGTATCAAAGTTTCATTCGTCCCATTCGGACTAAGTGCACTCGGAACATACACAACTTTCAGGTGGTAAGAAGAAAGTGCATCTTCTTTTGCCAGCCCGAAGAATCTGCCCTTCAAACTTTGCCAACTTATCGAACTTGCTCGTCATATCCTTCACAAATTCTCCGTTCGTCATGATCACAGAATACTTCAATCTTTGTTAGAAATTTGGATCACAGTAATCTGAGAATCGTGTAAACACTTTCAGATTGAAGTATTTTGGTGGTTCTACCGAAATCTTAAATCGGATAAAACTCGACTTGAAACGAGAATATGTTTTGTTAAGCAGAGAAATCGAACTGTAAATCATATATGGGCGACCAACAAACTATCCGTTTGCTATAATCAACAACGAACGATTATAATAACCAGTGTCAAATGGGTTAAATAGACTTGTTGTCAATATAACATTATCACACTGTCAAATCCATTATACTTAAATAATATCGTGACGAAAATCAAACACTTGGTGAGGTATTTGGCGAGATAAAGATGGTGAACACTCTTGAAAACCAAGGGAAAAAACTCGTTAGCATTTATTTTTTGGGCCCCAATCCCGGCACGGTCGCTTTATATATGTAAAAAAAAAGTTTTAAACTTTATCATTTTGTTTGCCGATAAATACTTGCATACTTCATCATTTTTATACACCAAATTTTCATTCTATCTTTCTATTTACTTTCGTTTTATATTTACTCTCATTATCATCTTCTACAAAATGTTCAATGACCTAAAAACTAAGACCTCAAACAAGGTTGACAATAAAACGTAAACACCAATTCAAATTTCCTCGCCTCGGTCCTTCACCACCCAGAAACTTTCGACCCGTTTTTTTACTAAACACGATACCAAAACCAACCATATCAAAACCCACCATTCATACATCCACAACAAAATATATCAACCACAAATGTACCCTGAAATATATCAACCTCCAATGCCTCCATCCATTGAATATTGGCGTTCTTCACAACAATATTGACTTCTTCATCACCACCTCCATCTATGTCTCCATTCATCCATTTAGAGTTGATGATTTTATAATGTAACAACCTCACTTTTCCGTTTAATATTGTTGGCTAGGACTCTCTCATCAAAAAGTCCTCCAAAGAAGCAAATATAAAAGACGTCGAGAGGATGTCAATAGAATCTACTCATGAAGCGCTAACATTCCATGGACCAGCAGAAGAAATTGCATTGTGCATAAATGTTGGGTTTGTATCCGAGAACGCAGCGATAACACCCAAAGGCACTTGGCAATATCATGCTCAATATGTAGTACCTTTACACTTCTTCGTGGAGAATTTTAAAAGATGTCTCGAGAAGAGTGTAACTTCCCGATTGAAGAAGCGAGACACGAAAAATTCAAGAGATATAAGTCACCGGGGTCAGTTCTTCAACACAACGCAAATCAGAGGTAGTTTAATTTCAATCAAATGGTGGAGAGCGAGGAGAAGAGGAGGCAGGAAGTTCGACCAATGGGCGTGGACAAACTGGCAGAAAAAAAGGTCGGCATCATCCATTTCATCGACATCGCCGCCAAATGGCGAAGGGATAAACACGTTGCTTGTGGCACCGAATATGCAAGTCAAACCGAGTCGTTTATGTCAATGAAGAATCCGACCGAGACACCATTTTTGAGATCAAGAGGCAAGAGATGTAAATGCAACAAAAGAAGCTCGAAATAAAGCAACAAATGTTTGTCATGCAACACCAAAACGTCGACAAGAAGACGAAATGTTTTATATGATCTCCGTTGATCACTTAAGTAGAATCAACCCGAAAAGGTGTTAAAGATGGCCAGCGATCAAGAAAGTGGAATTTACAATATTAGTTTACGTTTTTTATTATTACGTTTATGTTTTTTATTATCAATGTAATGTTTTTTAATTAGGAATAAAAGTTTAATTTAGTTTTTAATTAAATTTGTCAAAAAATAGGTAAAAGGTAGTGGGATAGGTTGTCGCCATATAAAGTAAAAGGCGGTGGGTTTGATAGTATATTGGAATGATGCTGGCTTGATGTAGGTGCGGCAATAGTGACCATAGAAACTAGTCTTTACGAGAGTAAAGAAAAATAATTTTTTTTCCAATACGCACCTTGAGACTGGTCTAGAGAAGTTACATGGACAATTTAACATATTAAAATAAGGTAAACGTAAAGAGAAGAAAAAAATGTTTTGAGCTTGGACAATATTTGTTCAAAAAAAGCTTGGACAACAAGGCCAGTCATGGCCTACAACCACCACACAAACAGCTACAGACGGTCATTTCAAACCAACAAACAGAACCAGGAAGATGCCAGCTCACGTGGTTCCATTTCTAAGCTCACCTCATTAACAAACCTAAATGGCTGACATCAAGTATGTTTATATTCATAAACACCAAGAAACAAATATATCAACACATGCAACATGTTCGGCCCAAAAGGCGTTACAGATTGATAAATTTCAACTTACATGTTTGTTGGTTATAGGGTCAGATACTGAAATCAAGTGACTGATTGACAAAGAATAATGTAAGTTTTACCACTTGGATTAACTTCATTTAACCTCCTCTTTGATATAAAATTCTGAAAAAGGAATGAATTGTACTTGTTTCTTGATACTTGGCCTTGGGTCTATTCGGAAACCCTGCATTAGCATTCTTATAGAATAATATACATTGTAGACGCTGAATGCAGTTTCAAAATGTAATATAGCAATGACGTTTTCGAATTTTCATTGCAAGGTGCACCCTTGTTCTACTGTTTCCATGTAATGGACATATGGTACACCCTTTTTAAGGAACCTTCTGCAGTCTGCAAGTAACATCCCAAACGGTCAAATTCCCATATGAAATCTTGAAAAGTTAGAAGTTAATCAAATACATATGATGAGTAATTAGTGAACAACATGATGTCTTGATGATTGATTGTAAAAGCAAAATTTCATCAATAAGGTCTGGAAATGTTACCATTCCTTCTAGCTCGAGATTGAGAAATTTAGATCTTCATCAAAGTTATATGGTCGGGCTTTAAAAATGTTGTTAAAATGTTGAAACCATAATGAGTTACCAAAGTAAAAACTCGCAGCGAGTCTGTAACTGGCTTTACAAATGTTTAAGTGGAGCTTTTGGCATGGTAGCAAAACGTCCATGACAAAAAGAGGCATCAAATCAGAACCCATATTTGTCAAACTATCATGTTCCAACTTCCTTTTTGGTTATTTTTTTCTTAAAGTTTCGCTCTACTGTGTTGTTCATTGTCACACTTGAAAGTAACAGAAACATAAGCGGAGTATGTTAGCTTAACCAATTGAAAAATAAAACTCAGCACATGACAGATGTTTATCATAACCTGACGGCACACTTTATAGGGCTAATACATAGCACCATTTCGCACAATGGGTTAAAAAGTATTTAGTCAGAGGTCATGAAGAAATTAGTTTAATATAGTTTTCATACAAGTAATTTGTTGGAATTGGGGCGTGTGTGTGAGTGGTAATAATCACACAATTTGGTTATATTGAGATTACTTTGAGATTGAAGTATTTCTATATGCCCTGTATCAGAGATCCTCAATTGGATAACTCAAAATATTGCACTTTTTTTCTAAGGCACGAGAGAACAAATCAATACACAGAACGTTGTTATGTAAGTTATGTTTGGAAGAGATCAAATCTGTATTAACAAAATGGAAAGTTGGTTATATTCGGTTTAAAGCGTAGGAAGAGTCACAACTATTGGTTTTGTGGGAAAACCAGATAGAAGGACAAAGCGGTATACTCGAATCACAACAAGCCTGTAAAGGGCGCTGCCCCTGACATGCAAAAGCCGCCTGACCCTGCTGATTTAATTGTGGGTATTAGGGGTGTGAATCGAAGGTTGAGCCTATTCATTCGGGTTGGCGTGTTGGTATAACCTTTACCCAAACACGACCCGTTTATTAATCGTGTCAAAAACCCAAACTAAAAGGCATGCATAACACGTGTAACTCGTTTGTAACATATTTAACCTTTTAATAAATAGGTCAAGCGGTGAAGAAGGTTGGTGGTTTGTGATTCAACTTGCTTTAATTCAAAAATGATATAATGATTAAAAATGATAAAATTAACATATAAATAATTATCCAACAAAATCCAAGATATATTTTTTATAGATTTATATACTTAAACCCGGTTACTGGTTGACCTGCTTAATACTTTACTCAACCAATTGCGACCCGTTTATTAAAGCGGGTTGGATGGTTTTTTACCCAAATCTTAATAATCAACCCAAACCCTGTTTAACTTTTTCTCGTCAGGTCGTTTATCTGTTGTGTGGTAATCGCTGTCTGCCTCAGCGGTGTTTTACCTTAACGAGTGTGCGGCTCGTGACTCAAGTATGACCTAACCCGACTAAGGTCTTTGATCTCAAGTAAGTAACAATTACACGAAAAATATAAGTGATAAGACACATGATTGTAGGAAAAGAAACTCATATTGGTCCACTGAATCCATATAAATAGGGTTGTGTTATACAAACCCCTCTATGTGGTCAAACCGTACAAACCGCCAAGCACATGGATAACACCCGATGCACACAGGTACAACCCTTCAATGCGTGCAATGATTGGAAGGGTTTCGTATAAACTGCCCCATATAAATATCATACTTTTATGTGTAGTTTACTGCAGAGTGAAGAGTAACAAAAAAGAAGGTGATGCAGATGGCTATGCACAAGTTTTAGGAAAACTGGAAAGATACAAAAGCAAAACGTAAGTGTTATATACCATAAAGACCCACAATAGTATTTTTGTAATGATATTTAGAAAGATCAATGTAAAAGAGTATTTTTCTTCCTGAATTTTTTCGAGTCAGTCTATCAGTCAACTATATCACTACTCAGTTTTAAGTAGGATATATTACCACTTGTCAAACACAAGTTCAAAATGTATAAAGGAAATAAAATCGAAGCAGTTACTGTTTTAGTTAGATTAAAAGGATTTGCTGGGTCAGTTAGAATGAAAGGCAGTTAAGTCGTTAGGTCCTAATGTAAATAGTTAGCTCACTTCAATTAATATTTAGCTTCTTGTATCAAGATCTCTCTTTATCAATCACAGCTTTCAATATTTCACCACTGTAGAAAATTTTAAGAGTTGATAAGCATAAGCTGATTAGCCGAAGGGATACTGTGTACATTACATGCTTTTTGAGGGGTGGCAATGAAGAGTGGATAGAAGTTTCATGAAATTGATGAAAAAGCACATTAAGTATGACAATACAAAACATGAAAACAAACACTTCACAAATCAAGACAAACATGTCTTAACTTTTTCTCATTAGTAATTTAGTACTAGGTATATTACATTTGGTTGCAGTCTAGGACAGGTTTCTAGAATACACGCATAATCATATCTTTTGTTTGTTTATAAAGGCGCTGACTTTAAGAATAGTAAACCATAAACTCCTATGATGCAGCTCAAAACAAATCGGGTAACAAAATCTTATATAAATCTAATATGACGATGATGAGTTGATGACGAATTGCTATCACAAACGTGACCAAGAACACGACGTCCACCAACACTTCCAATATCATATGAAGAAGTTGTCATTAACAAAAAATAAAAATAAAACAAAATAAAATCCTCTAAACATTAAACCATAAATTTAAAAAGTCAATAATACGAGTAATGCAAGGCTATGCAGAAATTAGGATCAGCTGTTCACTACTCTCTTGGACATTAATCCAACATCTAACTTGGTCTTCTTCTAGACCTCGTTTCAATTATTAAGCATTTGAAATTTAAATGCCAAAAATATGCGAGGATTAAGAACTTAAAGCCATCATTTTCATACATAAAAGCACATATAATGTTTTAAGTTCCTGGTATATGTGAAAATCTACAAAAACTTAGTCAACCTTCAAATGGGAATCACAAACATTTTCAACTTGCTTTTGGCTCGGGATTTGCCGTCCAATAAGAAAAGGTTTGCTAAAACTTACAACTGCAATATGTAGCAATCACACCTTATTCTTTGTATGCAACTGGCTCATGCCTATAACTTGTTGAATAGTTCACAAACTATTTTGTAGAAATATATTGTACCTTCACAAGACTTTATTAGCTAAAAAATTAAGGTGGAAAACTGAATAATAAATGGATGTGATCTAGATCTTGTTATTATGACTGAGATCCTGGTACTTGGATCATGATTTGAATCATTTCCTAAATCAGTAGCTACCCACATGGAGATGGAGGGAATGGTCAACTCCCACCAGTGTGTGCACAAAGATCATTAAACCTTTGTTGTACATTGTTATGAAGTTGTTAACTTAAAGCCTTAAATATCTAACACATACCCAACATCTCACATGGCAATAAATTTTTCACTAATATTGACATTTAATTTTAGGGGCTGTGGTTAATAACTTATAGTCAATTATGATCATATATTCATATTGGTAGGATACACCATGTACTGCTACTTTTTTTTGAAAATATCAGAGATGGTAGTTTACACGTATGACCTTTCAAGTTTACCGTATGACCTTTTCAAGCACTTTTTTTGCAACAAGGTCGGAAGAACTACATGAATGCTTCAATAAAATGACATCTAAATGCAATGTACTATTAAGTTCATAACTATGTTCAATTGATCATTTATGTGCCTAGTTGAGTGAAATCTTATGATTTGAGATCAAGGCATGCTTGATGGAATACTATAGTGTCCACTATGGTTTTCACGATAGGGAAACTGTATTAAAGATAGTATGGTTGAGTAGCTATGTTTGATTATAGTATCCAACAAGCATTCTTTTCTAGGCGACCCTACCCTAGTAATCGAGGCCTAACATCCAGCAATAACTAAAACATTAAACTGTCATAATTGGAAAAAATATACAAACACTTTTGCAAATGATTAAGAGTTCATGATTGGATTGAAACATTTTGGATTACTCCAACTATAGAAGAATTCATAGTAAATTTTAACAAAAGAATTCTACATTGTTTTGAACCAAATCAAATACAGTGGTGGTAAATAAAATAAATTAAGCTATAACTTGTTCAAAACTCAAACCCTAAAAAAAGAACACTAAAGTTCATCATCACCTGATGGTTCAGTTGCTAGTAGTCACTTGAGCGAATGCGAATATCAAACTGATCTACATTCTTCAAGGGAGTCATAGTCTCATTTCTGATCCTCTTAATCTTAGGACTCAAAACTCCCCTATGCCTAAATCCATACAACTTCAACACTTGATTATCTGCAAAATTAAACGTACTACTCAAACACCTTTGAACGGGATAATCCCCATAACTTCCACAAGGCTTACACCCCACAAAATGAGTAACAAAAGGCCATCTCTCATCACCCAATCCCGGGTGATACTTTTCCATCATTTCTTCATACCTATCAACCAAACCCGCCCAATACCCATGAAGAAAATACTGATTCTCAAACAAAACTTTACTCATCCATTCAGTTTTCGTAATCAATAAATATATCAAAGCAGACTGATCATCAGCCTCAAAAGCCGGCCTGCCTTTCAAATTAAGCTGTCAAAATCTTCCCAGCCTCTTCACGAACAGGCCCTTTAGGTCCCATAGGTGCCCAAACATCAAGCAAATCCAACGACCACTGACAATTCCTAAACAAAAAGCTACCCGTATTCAAAGCAATCCACGACTTCTCATTAAACAACAAATCCGGATAACCATGAATAACCATATTATGATCCTTATACTTAGCCAACGGCAACTCAAACACCATATCAGTAAACAACGCATCACTATCCATCCACCAAATCCACTCCACTTCCGGATGCGACAACATCAACCTCCTAATCAAAGGCAACTTCGCCCAATATCCCGACAACTCCTTATCCAAATGAGCCATATTATACACAATCTCAATCCCATGTATCCTACAATAATCAATCTTATTCTTAATAGATTTCAACAAATAATGATCACCTATAGCATTATCACAAGGTCCAGGCGGCGAACCCGTAACAAGCAATATTCGCGCCTTACCGTTAACAACACTCGGAAAATCTTGGTTTTGACTTAACCAAATTTTTCTCTCCTCATCCCAGTTATCTATTTTCGCACCAAGCGAATAAGTATCATTAATACTAAAATTATACAAATCCTGACCACCATTATCTTCCGGGTCATCCGGATCTTTATCGGATCGGATCTCAGCCAAGATCCGATTCGTTTCTTCAATCATAGCTTGGTTTTCCAAGTCATTATCAGATGAAACAGAACCAAAACCAATAGTACCACGTAATACAAGAATAGTAACTAACCCACATAGTATAGTAATCTTAATATTGTTTAAGGTCTTATGGATCTGACGGCTGCCGGCGCCGCCACGGAGGATGGAGCGGCTGTTTCTGGCGGCGCCGCCAGTGGAAGTTGGTAAAGATAAAGAAGTCCCTCTTTTAGTAGCACCTTCTTGACCCATAATTGAAAAAATGGGTTTTGATCAAAACCCTTAAAAGGGTTTATATAAAATTGGATTTTGAGAAATGGGTATGAATCAGAAATGTGAAATTTGGATTAAAAATATGAATCTTGATGAAAACCCTTAAAAGGGGTTTTATAAAAATGGGTTGAAATAATATTAGTAAGTGATAGGGTTATGGAAAGATTGAATCTTGCATGATCAAGATTTTGAAAGATTGTTTATTCGGAATTGGAACGTGGGTGAGAGTATGATGATTTGAAGTGCACCGACTGTTTAAGTGTGTATTTGTGCGTGTCAGTGTTTGTAAATAGTTTATTTAGTTTATATACTGGACAGCAAGACTTTCAAGACTTGTTTAGATGTAGGTGTGATTGATAATTATTAATCTTGTTTAAGGGAGGGAGGAGTGGAAGTCTAATACCCTAAGGGTGCCACATCACCTCTATCCAATAAAAACCTTTCAACTTAAAACTATCCCAATACTACCCTAACACTACCCTAACTAGTGGGAGTGGTACCCTAGTACCCGAATTCATTTTTTTGCAACGTAAACCTTTTCCAACGTAAACTTTTGCAACGTACCTTCTTCCCAACTCGAATTTCAAACTCGCTTCAACCCTCAAGACTTTTCACACGGAATGGTGTAGCCGAAGCTGGTTCACGAGCCTCGATTTAACCCCATCATTCACCGTCTAAGTGTGTGGATCTTTTTCAAATAATGGGGTGTTTTTCATAAATTAAAGCTTGTATTATAAGAGCTTTAGGTGTCATAACAAGGTTAGCCGGTTGCCACCTCACAAGATCTCAGATCCCATTTTTCCACAACTAACCACAACAAACCCCTCCTCACTTATAACAAACCTCACTCTCTTCATTCCTTGGGGCCCACCATCACTTTATTTTTTTTTATTCAATTTTCATTTCCAAATAAACTAAATTTATTTCATTCAAATTAAAACTACAATACATAACACAAAAAAAGCGATAAACGATACTAAAAAAAGAAAAAAATGACAAGGTAAAAAATACAACACATACTAATAATACGTAACCTAGTCATCTCTTTTCCGATATTTTTGACTAGACGTTCGCTTGCGATTTCGCTTTACCGGTCGATTGGTAATTTGATCTATCATGAGAAAATCCATCTCGATCTTTGCCATCGTTTCCTTCTCCCGCCAGCCTCGTCTCGTGAATAGCCCTTTGAGCATCGGCTTTTTGAGCATATATTTTCGATATATGTCCGAAAAACTACTCGTTTGACTTCCCACCTGAGCGCTTCGCTGGAAGTCACACTTCGCGGCGCTCGCTTGCATCCATCTCTTTCGTGTAGGTCGCCTGGGCCCAATATATCCTCAAGACATGTAATGTCAATAGATCTTCGGCATCCCACTTGGGATAATTTCAAAACGCCCAACATTTTTCATACCCAAACTCCCTCCCACCAAACGATCGAAGTTAACTTTGGCATTCCGACATGATCATGCTCATTTTCACCATTTCGACGGCCAAGATGTTTGTAAACGCTTGAACTTCGCAATCACCGTTAATCCTTGTCCATTTACCAGTTATCATGTTCTTGCCACGCTGGTTATCGGTGGTCTTAGAATTGAACATGTCGAGAATGCCGCTCAAAGTAAATCCTCCGACGGTCATTGCCCATATCTCTATCTGGGAAATTTCTATCCAACACCGCGTAAGTAACATTTCTTCATACTTGCTCCACTTCTCCCCGTCCGCTTGGCTACGACTTCAACATCTTCGTCATCGTCTGCGCCCAAATCTAAAGAATTTTTTTGTCTTCGACTTTTTGCTCTTGCCTTTTGCCGGTTCATGTGGTTTTGGAACTTTGAATTGTGAACCGGACGGTTGTGATTCCATTTCCAAATGTGGGAGGTCTGACGGGCTAAAAAACTGTGGATTGACGAGTTAAAAACTGCGATGATGGAAATCGGCTAGGGTAATTTCGAAATCTTGTTGAAACCGATATTGTTGGTTGGAAAGATTTTTGTAGAGACGGGTTGGAATTGGTCGAAGATGGGGTAGACGGGTTTGAAGAACCACCGTATTGTTGTGGGTTTGAGTTAAGTAGATTTGTGAAGTATCCTCCGTCATTTGGGTTTTGAGACATTGTGAGCAATTTCTTGTGTATTTTGGGTTTGAAGATGTGTAAAATGGTGAAGATGAAGATAGTTTATATAGGGGTGGTGGGTTTTTTAAAAAAAGTAACGTTAAAAAGTTTACGTTATATAACGCGTTTTCTCTTTCATGTCGAACCATTTCCTCGTCGTCCTCACGATTTTGTCATCAACGGCGAAGGCAGCCACCCTGGCGGCGGCACGGCGAGCCCACTCAACCACGCACGAGGACGATTTCATCCACACCGGTGCTCTAAGCCCGCTGTGATGGTCTCGAATCATCTATCATCTTATCTTTTTATTATTGGACTACTTTTATCCGTCATCGAAAACGTAGAGATTTTCTCAAATTATTTATAACTTGATTAATCAAGTTGCAATCATCAACGATTGGATTAAATCTAATGACTTAAATCATGTCATGTTCTTTTGATTTGAATTATTGGATTTAATTCAACGGTTGATAATTGCCTAACTTGATCAATCAAGTTATAAGTAACTTGAGAGGATCTCTTCCCCGTGAAAACACACTCACTCACCTTATACCTTAGCGTTCATCAACTTTCTTTCTTTCAACTTTTCATCACACTACCATTCACCCTTATTAATCTCATACTCACTTTTTATTAAATAACCATTTTATACAAATAACCCACTAAGACTATCTGTATCACTATGCGTAAGTGTGTTGTGAGTTTGATACTCACGAGAGTGAGTCGATGTGCCCTCCAAAACTCACGGGTGAATAAGCAAAACACTCACAAAGGTGACTACCTGGTTGTGTGCATAGTTTATTTAGTTTGTGAGTGTATGTGAGATTATTAGTGGGTTTTATTTGTATAAAGTGGTATTTAATAAAATGAGAATTGATACTCACGCAAATAATTGATGCACACACCACAATATCACATCATTAATGCATATGTTACAATATGATATATGGATAAGTATGGTGTGTGCATCAATTTATTTGGTGTGAGTATCACTATCCTTAATAAAAAGGAGTGTGTTGTTGATTGATAAGGGTGAATGGTGAGTGGAGTGTGAGTGAAAAGTTGGAGAGAAAGATGATGTGGCGTTGAGAAGTGGTGAGTGAGTGTATTTTCTGGTGACGAATAAGGGTAGTATAATAACCTCACATACACTCACAAACCAAATAAATAGTAAAACTATGCGAAGGCGAGTGATGAACCACTCACTTTTGTAAGTGTTTTTTTTCCGCCTATTCATCCGAGTTGCCGTTTAGAGGATTCACTCGTGAGTTGGGCTCACTCTTTGCTCATTTACGTATGGATACACCTAGTCTTAAATCTACCATCAGATAAACATGTAGTTAAGGCATGTTTCTAAAATGAGTTGCAACTAGGTCGGAGTTGGAGATTATATTATAAGCTGAAAATTGAAGTTTATATATTTATAAAGTTTAGTCTACGAATTAGTTAGATCTTAAGCTTATTAATATGAAATCTCATAAAAGTACATCAAATTAAATTCAGATATATTTTCGTTTTTTGATAATCCATTATGTTCTGAAGGTATTTAAGTAATTTGACTAATTATAAGGCTCCCATAAGCCCGTTTCAATTGACTTAGGCTTATGCTTTAAAAGATTTTACATGTCCTGTGGACAAACAAAACTTAGTTTATTTTAAAACTCAAGCACCTATAAGTTTCACCCAAATCCACCTAAGACTATCAATTTCACCACCCAAAATATAACTCATTTAAAACAAATATACTTCACAATATATTGTTTCATACACACATTTAAATTTTGCGCTTCCACAACGTGATGGTCTCTCGCCACCGATTTCTCATAAAACCGAAAAGGACAAACACGATGGTGGAGAAGGTGTAATAAGCATAATGGGTAGTGGTGAGTTACCCCATTACACTTAGCTTTCGTTAAAAGGTATCATAAACTTATACGCAAAATTAGTACTAGCGCAAGTGTGATGACTTAAATGTAGCTATTAGACTATTGTCAATGGTCACACACTTCATCTCACAGCCATATCATTTTTCACTCCCAATAGTTATACTACTCTCAACTTCCTCTCTCACTTTCCACCCCATAGTTATACCACCTCACATTTTCAACCCATTTTTTATTTATTAAAACTAAATTTTATTCATTAACTTAATAAAAGTTACATAGATAATTCAAAACGAACGCCGAAATAAAAACGAACGTTACATAGATAATTAAAACGAATTAAAATGGTAACTTCCACTCGCCTGATCACTTCCTTTGCAACCGACACGTTAAGCGTTGTTCTTCATAGTGATTAGTATGTTAGAAATAGAACATTTAGTCTTTTGACATTGTTACATTTCTCGATTCTCAACTTTGTTGCTTCGGCCCAGCCCCGCTTTGATCTCTAAAACGCCTGCGGTCTCTCGCTTCTTTTTGGCGTTGTGCTAATCGGCTGCACTTGTTTATTCGTTGACCATCAACCTAGCCAACGCTTTCTCATTGAAAATCTGAACTTGACGCATTACGCCGCCTTTCTTCTTTTGCTCTTTTGCTCGGCCCTTTCCATTGACGCCGAACTTCCTGCACTTCCTTTTCCTCATCGCCTACCGCCAAATTCAAAAGCACCATGCACGTGTGACGTGTTGAATGAACTAAAGCCAAAGACTTGTACTGCTCTTTCGTGGCTTTTCTTCAAAGTCCGGAACTTCCACGCCTTCCATTTCGCACAATATTTCAACCCAGAACGTATGTAAATGGGGTTCTATATTCAACTTGATATTCCAAAAGTGCTTGTTGGGTGTAATCACCATCTCCCGCTCAGTGAATCGCCATTCGAAGATGTTACCATTCACACCACAAAATTGAGCAACTTTTGACGACCGCCTTCCATTTTTTCTGACGACTGTCTTCCATTTGTCGTTAACCATATCATAGGCGTTATATGACAATCTATATGCATGTGTGCTATAACCTCATTCCAAAACCAAGAATCCTTTCTCAGATATTCCAACGCTATCTTCGCATATACGAACCAAGATTTGCACAATACAATTTTTGTTCTTTCGGTGTCCAGAAAGTAGACTGTTGATCCCGTCATTTGAATAGCTTTTTTGGCACCTTCTTGTCACCTTCTTCACACGAACTCTGGGGCTTCTTCGACGGGAGATTCCTCCTAACGGGAGGCATGGACTCTAAAATTGAAAGTACATTTCTTCATTAAATTGATGAATATGAGACATAGGTTGGTTTCTATTTGTTTGTGATGACTAACCGCCCATAAAGGTTTGTGAGCCGTAGTTGGTGGTGTCGAACGGGAACATGTTTGTAGTGAGAATTGGCTAAAAGAGTTTTGTTGTGGTATAGGTTTTGGTAAGGTTGGTTATAAAAGGATGATTGTGGTCAGAAGTTGATTTGTTGGTTTTACAATGGAGTATTTTCCGAGAGTGAATGTTCCTTCGGTGTTGGGGAGTGTTTTGGTAGTGTTCCTGTTGGACGCTTTGTGTTTCGGGAGGCGTTTTGTTGAGACATTTTGTAAGTAATATGATATTAAGAGAGTAGAGAGGTATTAATAAGAGAGTAGAGAGTATAATATGAAGTTATGTTTCGTGAATGATGAAGTTTATGGGTATTTATAGGTAAATGATAGTGTATTTTTATTTTTTGATATTTTTGTAATGTGTTAACGCTAGAGGGCCCACTTATACACGGTTCCATATGAAGTGAGGAGGTCATTATTGCGTGTGTGGGTCACACGCTACCATCTCTCCTCCTGAGACCTCACGTGTAGGTCTTATGAAGCTTATCGGCTCCCACCGGCACCAGTCTTAGTTGGATCATTTTGTTTTTAAAGCATTTGGCATACGAAGTTTTAATGATAATTTAAGATATAAAACAAACATGGTTAGAACCTGTATTTTATTATGCCATATGTTTCTCACAATTAGTGTCCACATTATAATTTTTGTTTTGTCTGCAATTGTCAATTTTAAATTTCAACCAACTAAAACACTTGTATAAAAAATGTGATCTTGTATATATATATAAACGGATTAGGTTTTCCATGTTCATGTTAATTGGGAAGGAAGTATTTTTACCGGATGTATGCTGCCTCACAGTTAATCTCGACTGTTCACCCTTTCCTGACCATCTCTAAACATATATACTTAGCTTAAATTTAAACTCTTGACATCTTATGAATGAAAGTGGAATAATTGAACCTTCTTAAAAGTGTATCAAGTAACAGACATTTATTATACTAGACTAGTACTTACTTGGGCCAAGGTGTACTAGTTTTCTGCGAAAATTCGACGACCAATAAGTTTCTTTCAACAAACTGTATTTGTAGCGTTTGAGAATCATTTTCGAATAACTATAATCTAGATGCGTGGTTGCATAATAGCGAAATATGCTTTCAAAAAATTATG
Source organism: Chrysanthemum makinoi (assembly GCA_910596185.1). NCBI lineage: Eukaryota > Viridiplantae > Streptophyta > Magnoliopsida > Asterales > Asteraceae > Chrysanthemum > Chrysanthemum makinoi. Next base: position 37,178,730 of record OU343223.1, read on the forward strand.
TGGAGTCGATCTAAGTGTAGGAGTATATTTTCTAATAGGATTGTTTTAAGCTATTAAGATTTTAGTAATAATAGATTCAAGCATAGTAACGGTATTATGTAGTTGGCAATATTATATTGTATTTTAGAGGTATAACCAACGGTGTGACCCATTTTCTTATTTTGTTTAATTTGGTGATGATAACTTTTATTTTATTTTATTTTGTTTTATTTTATTTTTTTACATGTGTGCTTATCATTTGGTGTGTGGATTTTGAACTTGTAACCTTACAAATTTGATATCACCATAATAAGATTATCTTGTACTATCAATTTGCATAGATATTTAAGCATTGTTCAAAGCTATTTGTTCGGGATACAAATAATTACTAAAGATAACAATTCTATTTAATTTTTGTGATTTCAATAAACTTACATAACATTATTTATATACTGAAAAGGGCTATATAATATATATTAACTTTTAAAGACGATTCATATATGCTAGTCCCTTGAGTGCGAGTAACACCAACATTTTTGAATAACGTTATACAAATGACAAAGATACGTGTCAAAGAAAATAAACAACAAAAACTAGAATTACTTTGTCTCTCATTTTTTCACATTTGTCAAGGGCTCCAAAACTACTTCATCATTTCTCATATAATTTTGTCAAATATGAAACCAAGACGTAACCGGGTAGTTCAACCGGTTGAACCGCTCCGTCAAAAACATGTCGATTTAACCGAGTCAACCCAACAGTTGGGTCGAAAACAAGTCAACCTCGCCGCTTGAAGGCCCCGGTCAACCCTTTCAATGTGTATTAATAGGTTCCTTTGAAATACATGTATTCAACATTTCCGCTTAGTTTAACCTTTCACTTTTAATTTTTCGATTTTCTTCTTATATATTATGGCAGTATGCAAGGCGATTAAGGCGGTACCTCGTGACGATTAACCGGAGAAATGGATCTCGATGAAATCTGATTCACCAATTTGTATCGGTTTCAACGTCCTCTTTGTTCATTTTGATGCTTTAATTGATTAGCCTAACCGCTTCCGGTTGAACACGTTGTCCGGTCGTCCGGTTTTAAAACTATATATACCATCAACTTGTTAGCTTGTATGAAGTTTTGTGTGTTTTATTAATTTGTATAATGTGTATAATAACATGTACTTTTCATTTTAAGGTGTTTAAAAATAACATTAATTAATGTTTAATTATTTTATATTTTTGATTATGTTATAGCTTTTTAAATTAAGGTACATTTAAAATTTTATTTTACTTTTAGTAAGGAGTTTTTTAAGGCAAAAGTTCAATATAAATCAAATTTACCATAGATCCAATAAAACCAATCATTCATTTATTTTCTAATTAAAAATAATAACTTTTCATTTTTAAAATTAAATATCTCTCAACCTAAGCATCACATTTAAAAAAATTATCATGATTTATATTATCTTTTCATAGATATGCATTATATATATTTTAATCGATTTGTTTTTTCAAAATTTCGCCCTAAAAAATCGGATGATTTATGAAAATCATATATGATTCGATTTTTACAAATCATATATGATTTTACAAATCAAATGTGATTTGTAAAAATCATATATGATTTGTGAAAACCATAAGTGATTTGATTTTTACAAATCATATATGATTTTTCTGGGCGGAATTTTTGGAAAAAAAATTTGTCGAAAATATAGAGAAGTGCATATATATAGAAAGATAATTTAATTTTCGCTAATGGTATTTTTGTAGTTTGAAGATTTAATTTCAGATATGTTGTTTTTAAAAAAGGGTGAAAATGATTTTTTATTAATTTTGATAAAAAAATGGATTCTAAGATTGTGCTTCTACCCCATTAACTTGAGACTCCATTATAGACTAATCATGGCTAATAATCATTATCATTTATTTAATTGATAACATAACTCAATCATTAAACAATTATTGCTATAATATTTAATTATTTTTTAGTTTTTTATGATTATTCATTATGAATTTAAATGAGAAGTCATGTACATATTTTTTTAGTTTTTTATAATGCTTCGTTTTAAATGAGAAGACATTGGCATATTTAAATGAGAAGTCATGTACATGTATTTTTGGTCATGTACATATTTAAATGAGAAGTATTGGCCAATGCCTTTAGTTTTTTAGTTTTTTATAATGCTTCGTAACTCCTACCATATACATATTTTTTTATTGAGAAGTGAGGTATGTTAATACTTAATAGGGAATATTTTATATTTTGATTTGGGTGATAACTATAATATTGAAATGGTAATTTGTCAAATAATATTTGAAAGATCGATGTTAAAAACTATTGTTGATTGATATTTTTTCTCGTCATGAAATAATAATAACATACAAAATGTAATGATCATCAATATATTGGCCATCGATTTAAATATATGTCTGCCATACGGATGCGCCCTATTCTTGTACCTCCATTGTGGCGTGATTTGACGGACGTAACAACTTTCATCTAATGTCACATTAATGTGAATGATCACCTCCACGCTGCAATCACAATGGACCACTTGGTTGGGAATGGGCCAATTGCACGAAAAGCGAAAAATGGCTTTGTTGCATGGTGATTGAAGAGGTCGAGGGTTATGTGTGGATAAATCCTTAATATCAATATCAAAAATACTCACGAAGATAGATTCAAATTCTCTTAGGAAAAAGAATAATAAATCAAATCATGTGTGATGGAGACGGATTAGTCAACCCGAATCGCTTTCCCAACGGCGGTGAATTGCCAACGTCGTTCTTGGTTTGGATTTAATGCTTGATGTTTTGGATTAATGATTATGATTATTAACTACGGGAATGGGAAAGTAATTAAGGAAATTATTCTACGGGAAATCCTAAACGCGATTACTAAAATGTAATTAATAAAACGCAATTAAAATGCAACTACGTCTAAATGAGATCCTAAAAATGCCTAAAGGTACTTTTACTCTAAAAATGTAATTAGAAAACTATTTTAGAATTAAAACTATTTTTTTGGATTTTTCTTGAATTTATAAAAATTAAAAACTAATTTAAACTATTTAAATCTAATTAAATCTATGAAAAATACCAAATCAAAAGAGAAAAATGAGGAAAATCTTTTTAAGTTTTTATATTTTTCTTAAACTATTAAAATTGAAAAATTATTTTTTGGAACTTTTTCTCAATTAATTGCTATTAAAACTAATTAAAAATTGATTAAAATCTATTTAAATTGAGAAAAATAGCAAATGAAGACCAAAAATTATGAAAATCTCAGGATAATTCTAAAATTATAATATGAATCTATGAAAAATGAAAGATAAGTAGCTTATGTGTGAAATATGGAAGATGTAGTGCAATTGCTAGTGAAATAAGCTAGGAAAAATAAGCAAATAAGCTAAGCAACCAACCAAACAGTGTCTAAAGCTAAAGAGTACTAGAATAAGCTAATTGAAACTGAATCTAACTACTCCTAACAAGCTTAAACCTCAGAACAGTGAAATAAGCAAACTGCTTATCTCAGTCAAACAGTGGTTCAGGTCCGCTGTTTGAGCTTATGCACAAGCTCAACTAATAAGCAAACCTGAAAATCAAAAGTACAGACCTATAAACCACCTGGCCAACTATGATTGTGCCAAATACCAAGTCCTAACTCCTAGAAATGAGATCAAAACGATTCAAAATAGCCCTGCTCACACTCAAAGTGTGAACAGGCAAATAGTAGCTTGTTGAAGAGCTTATTTGAAGCTTAATTTGACCAAACCAGATGAAGCAAAAAGCAATTATCAGATTAGACCGGTTGAAAATTTAATTTCCAAAGTTTCAAACACTGAATCCAGAGATGAATAAGAAATTTATCAAAGTTTTGTTGAAAACCCAGTTAACGATTTGACTTTTTAAGAACATAACTAAATTTTGACCAAACTCAGTTTTAATCCAATCTAATGAACTGATTATGATGTTTAAACACTAATAATGATTACCTAAAGCTAGATCTAGCAATTTCAAACCAATTTGCAGTTTATGAAACCAACTGAATTCAACAGATTATGTCACTAGATCAGATTCAAGCTAGATTTGACTTTTAAAGTGAAACTGCTATAAACAAGACCTCAAATGACTTACAATTACCTCTATAAGCAAGTATCAAACACTAACCACAGATCTACTATCCTCTAGCACAATAATATCAGCTAAACCAAACACTATTTATGCTACTGTTATGAGAACTATCAAGCAGATTATGATCAAATTAATGCTAAACAATCACAATCACAGATCAAACACTACTAATCAAAACTAATTAACAGATTAAACAGTAGATTCAATGATCAAAACAGAAATTAGAACTTACAAAATTCCATAGCCACTATGGCTTGCACAGTGAAGAACAAGGATCACTAACCTAACAACCCCTAACCTAATCACATCCAAACTTATAATCAACCCAAAACAACCATCGTACCATTACCAATCCAGATCCGGATCCACCAAGAAACACATCAATCAAAGAATCAGAGCATCCGATTCAACTTGAGATTTTTTGATTTTGAGATTAAAACTAATATAAGCTCACACTAAGCTACTTAAAAGCTTAAATGAACTTATGAAACAAGAATCAAGATGTGATTAATCCTCAATACAAGATCTAAAGTGATTTTTGATTTTTAAATGATTTAATGTGATTTTTTTTGTATTTTTGAGATTTTTAAAAGTTAAGCTAAAAATATTGATGAAAACACCTAAATAAGCACTAAAATAAGTTTGAAAGCAGATTAAGGATATAAGAAACTTAACACAAACAATTGAAATTGAAATGCAACTTATATTAATAATGGAAATTTTTAGTACAAATACGAATTACAAAATATTAAAATATTGAAAATGTGAATAACCACTACAACTAAAACTTAGAGAGAAGAAAAATACAGGAATTAAGATAAGAAGAGATACAATTTGTGAACAAAAGAGAGGGTCTATAAATAGTTGAGCTAAGGCTTGGAAGGATCTCAAATTCTTCTCTTGTGCTTTTTGCATCATTTTCCACCTTGGATCATAATAACCGCTTCCCCTCTCATCACAACCCTTGGATTGAGCTTGATGACATGCTTCGGCCAATAAGAGAGATGGTATTGGGCCTCTAGCACGGATCAATGATGTGGCCCCATTGTCGTAGGGTGTCGGGGAGTACTAAAAGGCCCTTAATTGCCGTTAATTTGGTTAATTACACTGGGTGAATTAGGGTTCGTGTAAACCTGGGTAATTGGGGTGGGGGCGGAAAGGTTTTTATTATTCTTTGATATTTGACGGGTTTAAATGAGTTGACCGGTAAATAAACCTGCCAGGGGTTCGGGTCTCAATATTAAACCGGTAGGAGGTGTTAAAGGTTGGGCTCGGGTCTTTACTTTTGGGCCGAATGGTTTAACAAGGATTGGATTGGATTTAATTTGAACCCATGTTAACTTGAAAGGACCAATATTGTACAATTTGAATTTTCAGTGGACCAAATGTGAAATTCTGAAAATCTCATCAAGGACCAATCATGTAAAGCTCTAAAAATCCAAGGGTGACTTTTGTAATTCTAATCTTTGAGGGATCAATTCGTCAAAAGCTCAAAGTGTAGGGGTCATTCTTGACTTTTCTTCAAACTTTGCTGAAACTTCAAAACTTATCTTTAGAGAATAGAATCTTCCAAAATAAACAATCCCGACTTTCCAGCTAAAACTCTCTTGATCTCTCGTGTTCGGATTTACATCCGATTTGGATTCTTTTTTGTGTTTGCATATCCGTATCGACAAGCACAAACTCAAGAAAACCACAAATATCAGCAATAAACGGCTTTTCCTTGGTTGTTTTGGGTCTATTTTGATAATGAAAAGATATGTGAATAAGCACATATCAAAATACCCCAGACGAGACCATTGCCGTGTCCTCACGCAATGCAATCAACTCACGCTTCTAAAACCAAGATTTCAATCTCTTTCTACTAAACCTATGAAGACGCTTAAATTGGTGTGTCCAAACCATCGTTATCTCAAGCTAGCCACTTGTGAATGACGAACCGTAAGAAACTTCAAACAGTTAAGACAAACCAATAATAAGAAGAAAAGTAGCAGATTCCTCAAGAGATTAAGAAACCCCTAATTCTAAAACCTTACCTTTTAATTCACATATAGATATTACGATTAAGCTCATCAGATTATGAATGACGGTTTGTTGAACTTTCATGTCAATCAATAACTCCAACATTTTTCAAACGACACGTTAGGATCACGAGTAGAAAAACACAACACGCTGAAGTGACCATACTGATAGAATATATCGTCCCTGATTTTTCACAAGTCCCAAACTAAGCATAAAACCGAAATCATTGTTACAAATGATTCTAGATGCTAACACTACCCATGGAAGTTACTTGTGTACTTACTTTTCGTTCCCATTTTCCTATTTCCTCTAGAATTTTTTATTTTTGTGAGAAATGAATTTCTTCAAATTCTCGCTTCGATAACTTTTATTCTGATAAAGATACAAAGCTAAGTCGATAATTAGTTATCCGTCTTCTCTCAAGAACCATTGTCGTAAAATGAGGTCCACATCAAGGAATTTTTATTTCACTTATATTTTGATTTTTTTTGTTTTTACACTTTTCATCATCATTCATTTTTTTACTTTTAATTTTTATGATTGTGAACCACGGAGCTTCACGGGTAATTCCAAGACTATAGGCTTCATGAAATGAGTCCCTGGCCGGCTAAGACCTCATACAATCCCTACTAAAGATCCAAGGGTCCGATCTCACACCGCATTTCACTTTACTTTTACATTACATTGATACTCAGCACTTATTTATTCATTATAGATCCTTGATGTGTACCCAATTTTTCAAACAAAGATTCTCTTAAGAAGATAAAGAACTAACCATCGCCAAAAATCCTAATTATTAAATTATTAGGTGAAATGATGTGGGAAAAAAGATCTTTGATGGCCTAGAAGAACTGACCATAGCATCTAAACTCATAAGTAACTCTATCATTCTCGATTCTAAATTTAAAATCCCAAATAATGATCCGATGCTTAGCCGATAATTTTAGATTATCTATAAGTTAGCTCAACACGCCCGGTCAAGTCAATCCATTCCTACTCTCCACCTGAAAGTCAATCAATCAAAACATATATTAACTTAGCAATGTTTATTAAATAATCTCAAGTCTCAAGATTTTTAAAGCCACTTATTAGAAACTAGCAAATCCTTGTTTAAGCTTCGCATATTTAAAATCACTTAGGGAGACTTGCAAAATCTTGTCCTTGTGAGCTAGAATCGCATTTTATAGCCTCTAGTCTAAGCAATTAGCAAAAGCTATGTCAAGAAAAACGCATATTTAAAGTAACTTCTAAGAGACTAGCAAGAACTTTTCGATCATAAAACTAGCAAAAGCTTACAAAAAATTTTAAATTTTTCTCAAATTTGCACAATTTTTCAATTTCTAAGGAAAAACGGGTCTGGAGAAACACAACGTAATAACAAGTGCGGTCAAATCAAATCGAAGATTACCCTAACCCAGACTAGAATGGAACATTGTCCTCAATGTTTAAAGCAAGGGTATCAACGAAAATCTAAAAGCCGCTTATTAAGTATGCTCAAAGATAAACGTTAGTCGATAAGATTAGGATATCGATTTCCATCAAGAACGATCATGACTCGAGCGAGAAATGACAAACTTCGAGCACGCGAGTCTTCATATCGGGAACATCCTAAACACAACATCACAAACAACCAAACACGAGAAATCGAAGAGGTAGACCTCTTCACGTCACTTATTAGAAAAGAGAAAGAAGAAGGATAAGCATGGGTGCCTCCCACGAAGCGCCACTTTTGGTTACCGAGTCACTAGCTTGACTCGATCCCCGAATTCAGTTGTTCTTAGGGAAAGTTTGGAGATCCAGGACAACCATGGATGGAATGTCCCTCCAAATAATGTTTCACACGATGACCATTCAACTTTGAAATTTGGACCGCTCGGACTGAGAAAGCTCCACCGCTCCATACGGAAAACTTGAGCGATGGTGAATGGTCCTGACCAACGGGTTTTGAGTTTGCCCGAGAAAATCTTCAATCGAGAGTTGAAGAGGAGAACTTGATCACCAACGTTGAACGCTGTTTTGATTTTAGCATCGTGAATCCTCTTAGTCTCTTTGAAAATCAAAGAATTCTCGAGGCCTCGATCCTAAGCTCTTAATTCATTCAATTGAACTTTTCTGGTGATCACCCTGTCTTAAGATCAAAATTAGCATGTTTCAAGGCCCAATGCCTTATGTTCGAGCCTCGATGGGCAAGTGACAAGCTTTTCCATACACCAACTTAATGGGTGCACCATTGTCTAGGCGGCGGAAAGCCCATAATGCATCATCTAACTTATCAGCCCATGAAGCTCGATTCTCTCCTACGGTTCTCTCTAAAATCCTCTTTAAACCACGATTCGAGACCTCAACTTGTCCGCCGTTTGGGTGATATGGTAGAAAGACTCCATGGGTAACCCATATTTAGCCATAACTTTAGCAAATGTTCATTACAAAATGGGTACCGCTGATCACTAATGATAGCACGCAGGTGTCTGGAATCGAAAACAAATTTTCTCGTAAACTTAACAACCACTTGGGCATCGTTGGTGGAGCTTCGCTTAACCCATTTCCAAGAGTCGACGGCCACGAGGATATACTCATTTCCTTTAGATACCTGAAATGGTCCCATAAAATCGATGCCCCATAACCGCCAAAAAATCTCACGTGACTTGAATAGCATTTTGTGGCATTTCATCCTTCTGCGGAGATTTTCCCTGACGCTGGCAAGAATCACAAGATTTGACTAAATCATGGGCATCTCGATATATGGTCGGCCAATAGAACCCGGAATCAAAAATCTTCTTAGCAGTGTAACTTGCACCATGATGGCCCACCGCGGTCCGCTTATGGCAAGCATTAAGAATATCAATAGCCTCTTGGCCATGAACACACCCGACATTTGATCCGCGACATTCTTAAACAAGTAGGTCGCCCTAAATAATGCTTAACATCTTTGAAAACTTTTTCTTTGTTGGGACGACATCCCTTTCACATGAAATTGCCCGCATGGTAATTTGCAAAACGGCAAAACCATGGGTGTTTGGGTCTTTCTTAGCAATCATCCCAAGTGTCTCAAGAGGAAATGTTTCTGTAATCTCCTTTTTCTCGAGCACACTTTGATGGGGATTCTCAAGTCTAGAAGATGATCGCAGCAGCGTTCTCCGCCTTTTTGTCAAGAATAGTAACATCAAACTCTTTGAAGGAGGAGAACCCACCGGTAATCGCGGCTTAGCATCTTTTGCCAAAAGATACTTTAAGGCGTAATGGTCGATACACTATGGTCTTCACAAGACAAGGTAGGGTCGAATTTTTCAAAAGCATAGACAACGCCAATAATTCTTTTCAGAGTCGTGATAATTGTGTTGGGCCTCGATAATGTCTTACTCGCATAGTGTATGGTTGAAAATGTTTCGACCTTTCGTCCCCAAGACTGCCCCCAATTGCGTAATCACTTGCATCACACATGAGTTCAAAGGGCAAATCCCAATCGGGGCAACTAAGATCGAGCCTCGCTTAGTTTCTTCTTAAGAAAATTAAATGCCTCAATGCATTTCAGTGAAGATAAACGGCGCATCCTTTTCAAGGAGATGGGTCAGAGGGCGGGCTATCTTAGAGAAATCTTGGATGAAACGGCGATAGAAACCTGCAGATGACCCAAAAACTCCTAATACCTTGACTCGGTAGTGGGATGAGGGAGTTTAGCTATAACGCCGACTTTAGCTCGGCCGACCTCAATCCCGATTTCGAAATTTATGGCCGAGGACAATGCCCTCTCGAACCATGAAATGGCACTTTTCCCAATTCAAGACCAAGTTGGTGTCTTCACACCTTTTGAGCATGTGGTCTAGATGAGAGAGGCAAGAAGTGAAAGAATCTCCATAAACCGAAATCGCCCATGAAAACTTCCATAGACTTTTCGATCATGTCATGAATATAGCCATCATGCACCTTTGAACGCTCCGTGAGCATTGCATAAGCCAAATGGCATTCGTTAGTAAGCAAACGTTCCATAAGGGCACGTGAAAGTCGCTTGATCCCGCGGATCAATCGGAATTTGAAAGTAACCGGAAAAACCATCGAGAAAGCAATAAAACTCATTTCCCCGCTAAACGCTCGAGCATCTGATCCATAAAAGGTAGCGGAAATGATCCTTGTAGCATCATTCAACTTTCTAGAGTCAATACACACTCTCCATCCGTGACGAGGCGGTGGAAATCAATTCGTTATCTTCATTGGCAATGACGGGTCATTCCACCTTCTGGGAACACAATGGACGTGGCTAACCCATGAGCTATCGGAGATGGGATAAATGATTCGCTGCCGAGGAGTTTAGAACTTCCTTTTGATAACATCATGAATTCGGTTAACCCTACGCTGTTGTTGAATCACGCCACAATCATCCTCCATCGAATTTTGTGGGTACGTAAACGAGGATTGATTCCTTTGATGTCGAATTTGCCAAGCAATTGCATTTTTGTGTTTACGAGGACATCCAAAAGTCGGCCTTCTCCCTCATCTTTCAAGTTTTAGCAATGATGACGGAAATTTGTTCGTTTCTTCAAGAAAAGCGTATTCAAGATGAGGAGGTAAATCCTTGAGCTCGGGCTCCGGAGGATTTTCATCGACGCTTGTACTTCTTTGATTTCGCCAATCGTAATTTCTTTCTAGGAGTGACGGTAATGGATCTTCGCTCAACAATTGTTCAAGATAACGGATATCTCCTCCTCAATCATAAACACCATCATCAATTCCCTGGAATCGATTCATCAAAGAAAACTCATCGATCTCTTCCAAAGTGAAGTCACCTCGAACGGAGGAGAGGGGAAGAATCGGCAATTATAGGTTCGTAAGATGGTTCAACATTTTCGTAAGGAATGGTGGGATTTCCACTCATAAAATCAAGAACTTCGAGAGCATACCGTAGCAATATCGAACGCCGACCATTAATAGAAGCATCATCGTAGTTGGAGGAGTATCTCGGTTGGCTAATATTAAACGAGACGGCTTCTTTGTTAGCTCGTGAAGTGATTTCTCCTTCATAAACATCAATCATCGCGACGCCCGCTCTTAGAAAAGGCCTCCAGAATAAGAGGTACTCGGTCAGCATCAAAGTCAACGACAACGGTCGGGCGGGAAATGCAAGTGGTCCTACTTTCACATAGACGTTTTCATGCCCCTCCTAATAGAGGTTGAACGGTCCGCGAGTTCAAGAGTCATCTTAGTAGGTGAAGTCTCGAGAGAAAGTTTGTTGTAAATCGAAGAGGCATTGTTAATACTCAAGCACCAAGATCGCCAAGGAGCATTTCACTATTCTCGAAACTCACAAGGGATAAGAAATTTGCTTCGGTCTCCAACTGAAGTTTCTTGAGGAGCACCACGAGCAATTTCATTCAACGGTGTTTTTGCTATTTCAACTTTTGTTACTACTAAATTTTTGATCATAGCGCAAACTTCGCATGAGGAGTAAAGCATCGGTGAAACCGATGTTAAAATTCAAGGATTGAACGATTTCAAAGAAATTTCTCCATTTGGTTTTCGGTTTTATCACGGAGCTTTTGATTATGAAGTCTGAAGGATGGAAGTGAAGGTTTAAGAGTAGTCTTCGAACATCGGTTCCGAATCGAGTCCGAACGACGGAGGTGGTAACGGGTGCGGTTGCACATTTTCTTCAACAACCTCGTGATTTTTCTCCTCCTCCCTATCGAGTAGGAGATGAGGGTCCATCAATAGCCTTACCACTTCGTGTGGTTATAGTTTAACTCACCCTTCGGTTGGAATAGTATCACTGAAGAGAACCCAAGATGAGGGTTGGTCGACTTTGCACAACACAAAGATTCAACATGTTTTCGAAGTTTATTCTCGTGAAGTCTCCAATTTGTTGTTCAAGTCGAATCTCATTCCTAAACTCGCTTTATCTAGTTAACGAAGATTGAAACTCGCTCCTCAAACTCGTAATCCGATTTTGCATAGTGTGGATGGTAGAATTGGTATTCTGAACATAAGTTGTGAAGTCATTTGGAGGCAAAGGTGAAGCTTGAAAGCTTGGGTTGTGATATACTTGATTGTAGTTAGCTCCTTGATTTGGGTGTTGATTTGGTGGAGCTTTGAATTGTTTTGAACATTCGTCCACGAACTTGATTTGATTGAAACGATTCTCGATTGTTCGATGGAGAAAATCCCGAGGTCCCATTTGATTACTACACAGGGTTCGTTTCAACTTGAGGACGTATTGGGCACCTCCTGCATTTACATTAGATTAGAAAGGATTTCCATCGGTATGCATACTGTAGTAGGCATGCCGGCCTCCACAAGTAGTACAAGTCGTTTCTACCGCTTTGACTTGAGCGGGTGGAGAAGAATTACTCTTAACCAAAGCATGGATCAACCGAAGCTTATCAATCTTAGCATCGTGCTAGACGATTTCCGCTAGACGAGGATGATGGTGTATCATTCACTCGGCAAAGCAACCGATTTGCTACGGAGGTACTTAACTTTGATTTGTTCTCACAATCGACAAGGCATCTCTCGCTGATCGGGTCAACAAATTACCACACCGGCGCATTGAGAGAGTCTTGATCGTTCTCATTCAAACCGTTATAAAACGTATCAAGTTGGTGCAAAACCTGTAAAACCATGATGAGGACATTGCCTAAGCAAATCTTTGAATCGGTCCCATGCCTCACTAAATGATTCATCAAATCTTTGTGTGAATTTTGTTATCTCATTTTTTAAGCTTGTGGTTTTAGACGGTGGGAAGAATTGCTCACTAATTTGTGATACTAAATTCTCCCATGTGGTTATCGATCGGGGGTAGTTTTCGAGCCAAATCCCGCCCCCTCGTGAAAACGGGAAGAGTAGTAGCTTGATAGCTTCTTCCGGAACGTTACGGTATTTGATCGTAGACGTGAGCTTGTTAAACCGATGGATATGAGAGTGATCTCAATCCGTAAAACCGCCTCGATGATACCAAGTTGATCAAGCCATGTTTAAGCTCAAAGTTATCTAACGATTGCGGACGACGATGGCTCTCCATAACCCTCGGTAGGTGCTTGGAGTTGCTCTAGCATAGATCGGTTGTCCTCCGCCATTTCGACATGATGGCGGATCTGATTAGTTCAATCTCGGTTCACTAATGGACCACGCTCGTTACTTTCTGGAATTGTAGCGTTGCAAGGTTCTCTCAGAGTTATTAGAACGAGTGCGCATGCACTTTCAAAACCAAGGCAATTAAAAAGAAACCGAGTATTCGAAAACACGTGAACTTAAACCAATAATCCCAAGTGAATAAATCACCTCTACAAGACAAACGACAAGCGAGCCGGAGAAGTTTGTAGGTCACAAGCTTATTAAAACCCGCTTTACGTACCGCAATTTAATGTCGCCGCCCTATACCCACCACACGCTTGTTTGTCCGATGAAATAAATAAACTCACAAGCGACACACAAAGGCAAGTTTTTGATCTTTAGTTCGAACTTATAATGATAACACCTCCGTTGAGAATGTTATATAATTGGTGTATTCTATTTTAACTCAAAATCAAAAGAGAAAATCTTTTTGTATTTTTAATCTGATATATATATACAAAAGAAAAAGGAAAATATTTTTTACTTTTTTTTATTTTTATAGAAAATAGTAACTTCACGAATGAAGGATCTCAAGTCACTAATCGACAAACCTCAAACGATATTGTCGGACACAACCTCCCACCGCAATGGGCTACCAAAATTTGATATGTATAAAAAAGGCTCAAGGGTTATGTGTGGGGATAAACCTTAATATCAATATCAAAATACTCACTTAAGATAGATTCAAATCTTTAGGAAAAGAATAATAAATCAAACTCGCAGTGTGATCGTGTAGTAACGGATTAGTCAACCCGAATCGTTTTCCCAACGAGGAATTGCCAACGCCGTTTTAGTTTGGATTTTATGCTTGATGATTTGGATTATAGATTTTGATTTTATTAACTATGGGAAAGTAATTAAGGAAATCTATCCTACGGGAAATCCTAAACGCGAATTAAACTAAAACGAATTAACAAACGCGAATAAAAATGCAACTACGCCTAAATGATACCCCTAAAATGCCTAAATTTACTTTTACTCTAAAAATGTAATTAGAAAACTATTTTAGAATTAAAACTATTTTTTGGATTTTTCTTGATTTTATAAAAATTAAAAACTAATTTAAACTATTTAAAATTCTAAAAATTATAAAAATCAAAGAGAAAAATAAGGAAAAATCTTTATTATGCTTTTTATAATTTTATTAAACTATTAAAATTGAAAAATTATTTTTTTGGAACTTTTTCTCAATTATTTGCTAATAAAGCTAATTAAAAATTGATTAAAATCTATTTAAATTGAGAAAAATAGCAAATAAAGACCAAAAATTATGAAAATCACAGGAAAAATCTAAAATGATATTTAGAATCTATGAAAAATGAAAAAGAAGCAGGTTATATGTGAAATATGGAAGATGTGCTAACCGCTATTGAAATAAGCTACTAATAATAAGCAAATAAGCTACTAGCCAACCAAACAAAGGAACAAAGCTAACTTATCCTAAAATTAACAAATAGCAACTGTATCTAACTACTCCTAACAAGCCTAAAGCTCGAACCTGATTATGGCTAGCTAATCATTACTATCCAAACAAAGGGTTCGGTCCACTGCTTGATTAAGCAAGCTTAACCAATAAGCAAACCTGAAAACCAAAAGTACTGCACCTATAAACCACCTGGCCAACTATGATTGTGCCAAATACCAAGTCCTAACTCCTAGAAATGAGACCAAGGCAACAGATTAAATAGCCCTGTTCACACTTAAGGTAACAGGGCGATAGTAGCTGATTGAAGAGCTTATTTGAAGCTTAATTTGACCAAACCGATTTCAAAAAGTTGTATCAAAACAAGACCAGGTGAAATGTGATTATCCAAAGTCTCAAACTCTAAAACTCAAAAATGCATTAGAAATTTGGTTCACAAGTTTTGTGAAAAACTGCTTTAACAACTTTGACAGATTTTGACTTTTGAAGAATGCTTAAGAACTTTGACAAATCTCAGTTTTAATCCAAACTATTGAACAACAGTTATGATGTATTAAGACTAATTATGATGACAAAGAGCTAGATCTAACAATTTCAAACCAATTTGTAACTAATGACACCAACTGATTTCAACAAAGAGCGATCCTAGATCAAATCTACTATGACTTTGACTTTTATAGTGAAATCAGTAAGACAAAAATACCTCAAATGACTTCCAATTACTTACCTAAGTATCAACAACTAACCAATGATCTACTACTCTCTAACACATTATGCAGCTATGCCAAACACTGCTTATTCTAATCGTAATGAGAACTAAAACGATCTAGACTAGATTAAGCTAACTAACACAAACACAGACAGTTAGTATCAATTATCACTAATGAACAGATTCAAGAGTGATTAAATGAACCAAAACAAAGATATGAACTTACAATTCTTAGCCACTATGGCTTGCACCTTGAAGAAATAAGAACCACTAACCTAACAACCTCTATTCCTAATCCAATCCAACCAAATCTCATCCCAATACCCAAAGATCAAATACCATTCAAATCCGATCCAAAACAGTAACCTTATCACCATCAGAGTATCCTGATGTTACTTGAGATTTTGTGATTTGAGTGAGAAAACAAGTACAAGCTCACTATAAGCTACCACAATTAAATGAACTTAACAAAACAATAGATCAAGACGTAATCAATCCATAAAACGATCTAGAGTTATTTTTATTTTTCAATGATTTATTTGATTTTTGTATTTTTTGAGATTTTGAAAAGTTAAGCTAAAAATATGTTTCAAATACTGAAATAAGCACCAGAATAAGGTAAATAGCAGATTAAGATCACAAAAACTTAGACAATAACAATTGAAATTGAAATGTAAATTCTATTAATAATTGAGATTTAGTACAAATAACGAATTACAAAGGATTTAAAACATTTGAAATTGAAATAACCACTACAACTAAATCTTAGAGAGAAGAAAAATAATAAAATTGATACCCTTGTGAACAAATGAGAGGGTCTATTTATAACATGAGCTTGAGGCTGAGGCTTCACGAATCCTTCAAGTTGTGCTTTCTTCGAGCTCATAAGCACCCTTGGATCACATCCCACATGCCATCTTCTCATCACAACCCTTAGATCAAATTTGATGACAAGCCACCACCAATAGAGAACGCCACGTGCCTCGAGGCACACGGATCAATGAGATGTCACATGTGTCGAGGGTGTCGGGAATGTACAAATTGCCCTAATTGTGGTTAATTTGGCAATTTACAGGGTTGGGTAATTTAGGTTCATCCTGGGTTAATTGGGGCAAAACTTTGGCTGAGGTTTTTTTTATTTATTTTGATCGTTTGACCGTTCGTTGGGGGTGAACCGTTTATTGAGCGGTTGGTTTGGTTTTTCGGGTTTAGATTAAACCGGTAATATTAGTTTGTTGGGCTCTGGTAAAATGTTGGGCCGAAAAGTGGTTTAGTAGTTTTGGACTAAGGACTTAATAAGTAATCCAAGTGAATATAGGACCAAATGTGTACACTTCGGATTTTCAGGGGCCAATCTTGTAACCGAATTATCTTTAGGACCAATCATGTAAAGTCTAATAATCCAAGGGTGACTTTTGTAATTTCGAACTTCAGGGACCAAATCTTCAAAAGCTCAAAGTGCGGGTCATTCTGACTTTTCTTCAAACTTTTCTGAAACTTCAAAAATCATCTTTTGAGAATAAAATCTTCAAAAATGCATATCTTGACCTTCCAAATCACCTAAAACTCTCTTCGATCTCGGTTCGGATTTACATCTGATTGGATCCTTTGTGTTTTGCATATCCGTACCTGCACAAGCATAAACTCAAGAAAACCACAAATATAAGTAATAAACGGCTTTTACTTGGTTGTTTTGGGTCTATTTTGAAATGAAAAGATATGTGTTTAAGCACATATCAAAAATACCCCAGACGAGACCATTGCCGGTCCTCACTAATGCAATCAACTCACACTATTAAAACCAAGGATTTCAATCTCTTTCTACTAAACCTATGAAGAAGTAAAAGTATGCTAAACCATCAAGTTATCTTACACAAGCTAGCCACTTGTGAATGACTAACCGTAAGAAACTTCAAAAGCTTAAGACAAACCAATAATAAGAGAAAAAGTAGCAAAGATTCCTCAAAAGAGATTAAGAAACCTCTAATTCTAAAACATCGTTACCTTAATTCATGTAGATATTACGTTGAATTTCCGTGATTTGAATGAACTTTCATGTCGAATAATAACTCCAACATTTTTCAAACGACACGTTAGGATCACGGAGTAGAAAAACACAACACAGCGTGAAGTGACCATACGGATAGAATACATCGTCCCTGATTTTTCACAAGTCCCAAACTAAGCGTAAAACCAAAATCATTGTTACATATGACTCTAGATGCTAACACTACCCATGGAAGTTACTTGTGTACTTACTTTTCGTTCCCATTTTCCTATTTCCTCTAGATTTTTTATTTTTGTGAGAAATGAATTTCTTCAAATTCTCGTTTCGATAACTTTTATTCCGATAAAGATACAAAGCTAAGTCGATAATTAGTTATCCGCCTTCTCTCAAGAACCATTGTCGTAAAAATGAGGTCCACATCAAGGAATTTTTATTCACTTATACTTTTGATTTTTCCATTTTTTTCTCATCAATAATTTTTTTTTTTTTTTTTTTTTTTTTCATCACTTATACTTTTATTTGTATGAGCTGTGAACCACGGAGCTTCACGGGGTAATTCCAAGACTATAGGCTTCATGAGATGAGAATCCCGGCTGGCTAGGCTAAGACCTCATTCAATCCCGGCTAAAGATCCAAGGGTCCGATCTCGACACCCCAGCTCACAACTTTACTTATTACTATCACTTATCACTGATACTATTTATTTATTACGAATCCTTGATGTGTACCCAATTTTTAAAACAAAGATTCTTTTAAGAAGATAAAGAACTAACTATCGCCAAAAACTCAACATCTCTAATTATTATTAGACAGATATGGGGTGAAACAATTTTGTGGGAACAAAAAGCCATAAGTACCTTCTCGGGGCTCTAAAGAGAACCATCTACTCCACGCTTAGCATCTAAACTCATAAGTAACTCTATCATTTTTCGATCTCTGCAAATTTAAAATCCCAAATAATGAGATCCGCAGATGCTTAGCCGATAATTTTTAGATTATCTATGGTTAGGGGAACAAGCTAGGGCTCAACACGCCCGGTCAAGTCAAAATTCTATTCCTACTCTCACCAACGGAAAGTCAATCAAGGTGTCAAAACATATATTAACTTAGCAAATGCTTCGTCTAATGAAATCAAGTCATGCATATTTAAAGTCACTCAGGGAAACTTGCAAAATCTTGGCCTTGTGAGCTAGAATTCGCATTTTATAGCTTCTTATCTAAGAGACTAGCAAAACTTTTCAATCAAAAAGACTTAACAAAAGCTTACAAAAATTTTAAATTTTTCTCATTTTTGCACAATTTTTCATTTTCTAAGGAAAAACGGGGTTACGAGAGAAACACAACGTAAATAAGTGCGGTCAAATCTAATCGAAGATTACCCTACCCCAGACTAGAATGAAACATTGTCCTCAATGTTTAAAGCAAGGGTATCACGAAAATCTAAAAGCCGCTTATTAAGTATGCTCAAAGATAAACGTTAGTCGATAAGATTAGGATATCGGATTTCCATCAACATCGATCATGAAACTCGAGTAGAGAAAATGACAAACTTCGAGCACGAGAATCTTCATATCGGGAACATCCTAAACACAACATCACAAACAACCAAACACGAGAAATCGAAGAGGCGCACCCTTCGCCACTTATTAGAAAATAGAAAGAAGAGAAGGATAAGCATGGGGTGCCTCCCACGCGCTATCGCTTTTGGTTACCGAAGTCGCTAGCTTGACTCGATCCCCGAATTCAGTTGTTCTTAGGGAAAGTTTGGAGATCCGGGACAACCATGGATGGAATGTCCCTCCGAAATATGTTTCACACGATGACCATTCACCTTGAAATTAGGGCCATCGGGTGAGATAGCTCCACCGCTCCATACCGGAAAACTTGAGTGATGGTGAATGGTCCCCACCAACGGGTTTTGAGTTTGCCCGAGAAAATCTTCAATCGAGTTAAAAGGAGAACTTGATCGCCAACGTTAAAAACGCGGTTTTTGATTTTAGCATCATGAATCCTCTTAGTCTTCTAATTGAAAATCAAAGAATTCAGAGGCCCATCCCTAAGCTCATTTAATTCATTCAATTGAACTTTTCGATGATCACCCGCGGTCTTAAGATCGAAATTAGCATGTTTCAAGGCCCAGAATGCCTTATGTTCGAGCTCGATGGGCAAGTGACAAGCTTTTCCATACACCAACTTAATTGGGGTGCACCCGATGGGTGTCTTGTAAGCAGTGTGGAAAGCCCATAATGCATCATCTAACTTATCGGCCCATGAAGCTCGATTCTCCTACAGCTTCTAAAATCCTTTAAACCACGATTCGAGACCTCAACTTGTCCGCCTGCTTATGGGTGATACGCTGTAGAAAGACGATGGGTAACTCCATATTTAGCCATAACTTTAGCAAATTGCTCATTACAAAAATGGGTACCGCGATCACTGATGATAGCACGAGGTGCTCCGAATCGGAAAACAAATTCTTCAAAAACTTAACAACCACTCGGGCATCGTTGGTGGGGAGCGCCTTCGCTTCAACCCATTTGGACAAGTAGTCGACGGCCACGAGGATATACTTATTTCCTTTAGATGATGGAAATGGCCCCATAAAATCGATGCCCCACACGCCAAAAATCTCACAGACTTGAATAGCATTTTGTGGCATTTCATCCTTCTCAGAAATTTTTCCTTGACGCGGCAAGAATCACAAGATTTGACTAAATCATGGGCATCTCGATATATGGTCGGCCAATAGAACCCGAATCAAAAATCTTAGCGGTGTAACTTGCACCATGATGGCCACCAGGGGGTCCGTTATGGCAAGCATTAAGAATATCAATAGCCTCTTGGCCATGAACACACCGCCAGATTACTTGATCCGCACAAATCTTAAACAAGTAGGGTCGTCCCGAAATAATGCTTAACATCTTTGAAAAACTTTTTCTTCTGTTGGGACGACATCCCTTTCACTATGAAATTGCCCGCATGGTAATTTGCAAAATCGGCAAACCATGGGGTGTTTGGGTCTTTCTTAGCAATCATCCCAAGTGTCTCAAGAGGAAATGTTTCCGTATCTCCTTTTTCTCGAGCACACTTTGATGGGGATTCTCAAGTCTAGACAGATGATCGGCAAAGAAGGTTCTCCGCCCTTTTGTCAAGAATAGTAACATCAAACTCTTGAAGGAGGAGAACCCACCGGGTAACCGTGGCTTAGCATCTTGCTTTGCCAAAAGATACTTTTAGGCGCGTAATGGTCGGATACACTATGGTCTTCGACAAGACAAGGTAGGGTCGAAATTTTTCAAAAGCATAGACAACGGCCAATAATTCCTTTTCAGTAGTCGTGTAATTGTGTTGGGCCTCAGATAATGTCTTACTCGCATAGTGTATGGGTGAAAATTTTCGACTTTCGTTGCCCCAAGACTGCCCTAATTGCGTAATCACTAGCATCACACATAAGCTCAAAGGGCAAATCCCAATCGGGGGCAACTAAGATCGGAGCCTCAGTTAGTTTCTTCTTAAGAAAATTAAATGCCTCAATGCATTCGTTAGTGAAGATAAACGGAGCATCCTTTTCAAGGAGATGGGTCGAGGGCTGCTATCTTAGAGAAATCTTGGATGAAACGGCGATAGAAACCTGATGACCCAAAACTCAATACCTTTGACGGTAATGGAATGAGGGAGTTTAGCTATAACGTCGACTTTAGCTCGGTCGACCTCAATCCCAGATTTCGAAATCTTATGGCCGAGGACAATGCCCTCTCGAACCATGAAATGGCACTTCTCCCAATTCAAGACCAAGTTGGTGTCTTCACACCTTTTGAGCATGTGGTCTAGATGAGAGAGGCAAGAAGTGAAAGAATCTCCATAAACCGAGAAATCGTCCATGAAAACTTCCATAGACTTTTTCGATCATGTCATGAAATATAGCCATCATGCACCTTTGAAACGCTCCAGAGCATTGCATAAGCCAAATGGCATTCGCCGTAAGCAAACGCTCCATAAGGGCATGTGAAAGTCGTTTCTTGATCCTCTGGATCAATCGGAATTTGAAAGTAACCAGAGAAACCATCGAGAAAGCAATAGAACTCATTTCCCGCTAAACGTTCGAGCATCCGATCCATAAAGGTAGCGGAAATGATCCTTCCTTGTAGCATCATTCAACTTCCGATAGTCAATACACACTCTCCATCCGGTGACGAGGCGTGTGGAAATCAATTCGTTATCTTCATTGGCAATGACGGTCATTCCACCTTTCTTGGGAACACAATGGACAGGGCTAACCCATGAGCTATCGGAGATTGGATAAATGATTCCGCGGCCGAGGAGTTTCGAACTTCCTTTTGATAACATCATGAATCTTTTGTTAACCTACGTTGTTGTTGAATCACGGGTTTACAATCATCCTCCATCGTAATTTTGTGGGGTACGTAAACGAGG
Source organism: Chrysanthemum makinoi (assembly GCA_910596185.1). Taxonomy (NCBI): domain Eukaryota; kingdom Viridiplantae; phylum Streptophyta; class Magnoliopsida; order Asterales; family Asteraceae; genus Chrysanthemum; species Chrysanthemum makinoi. Next base: position 37,200,533 of record OU343223.1, read on the forward strand.
ATTGATTCCTTTGATGTCAAATTTGCCAAGCAATGCATTTTGTGTTTACGTAGGACATCCAAAAGTGCGTCTTTCTCCTCATCTTTCAAGTTTTTAGCAATGATGACGGAAATTTGTTCGGTTATTCAAGAAAAGCGTATTCAAGATGAGGAGGTAAATCCTTGAGCTCGGGCCCGGAGGATTTTCATCGACGCTTGTACTTCTTTGATTCGTCAATCGTAATTTCTTTCTCGAGGAGTGACGGTAATGGATCTTCGCTCAACAATTGTTCAAGATAACGATATCTCCTCTAATCATAAACACCATCATCAATTCCCGTGGAATCGATTCATCATCAAGAAGAAACTCATCGATCTCTTCCAAATGAAGTCACCTCCTCGAACGGAGTGAGAGAGGGGAAGACGGCAATTATAGGTTCGTAAGATGGTTCAACATTTTCAGAAGGAATGGTGGGATTTCCACCCATAAAATCAAGAAGCTCTTGAGCATACTCCTCCGTAGCAATATCGAGAATGTCGATTCGATTAATAGAAGCATCATCGTAGTGGAGGAGTATCTCAAGGTTGGCTAATATTAAACGACGGTTTCCTTGTTAGCTCGAAGTGATTTCTCCTTCATAAACATCAATCATCGCATCGACCCGTTTAGTAAAAAGGCCTCCCGAGAATAAGAGGTACTCGGGGTCGCAGATCAAAGTCAACGACAACGGTCGGCGGAAAATGCAAAGTGGTCCTACTTTCACATAGACGTTTCGCGATTCCTCCTAATAGAGGTTGAACGGTCCGCGAAGTTCAAGAGTCATCTTAGTAGGTGAGTTCCGGAGAGAAAGCTTGTTATCAATCGAAAGAGGCATTAAGTTAATACTCGCACCAAGATCGGCCAAGGCGGAGCATTTCACTATCCTCGAAACTCACAAGGATAAGAAATTTGCCGGTCTCCTAACTTTTCGAAGTTTCTTGAGGAGCAACCACAGCAATTCTCATTCAACGTGTTTTGCTATTTCAAACAGCTTTTCTTTGTTACTCACTAAATTTTTGATCATAGCGCAAACTTCGCATGAGGAGTAAAGCATCGTGAAACTGATGTTAAAATTCAAGGATTGAACGATTTCAAAAAATTTCTCCATTTGGTTTTCGGTTTTATCACGGAGCTTTTGATTATGAAGTCTTGAAGGATAAGGAAGTGAAGGTTTAAGAGTAGTCTTCGGAACATCGGGTTCCGAATCGAGTCCGAACGACCGAGGTGGTACGGGTGCGGGTTGCACATTTTCTTCAACAACCTCGGTATCTTTTCCTCCTCCCTTTAGCGAGTAGGAGATGAGGGTCCATCAATAGCCTTACCACTCGTGGTTATATTTTCAATTCACCCTTCGGGTTGGGAATAGTATCACCGAAGAGAACCCGAAGATGAGGGTTGGCTGACTTTGCACAACACAAAGATTCAACATGTTTTCGAAGTTTATTCTCGGAAGTTCCAATTTGTTGTTCTCAAGTCGAATCTCATTCCTAAACTCATTGCTTTATCTAGTTAACGAAGATTGAAACTCGTTCCTCAAACTCGTAATCTGATTTTGCATAGTGTGGATGGTAGAATTGGTATTCTGAACATAAGTTGTGAAGTCATTTGGAGGCAAAGGTGAAGCTTGAAAGCTTGGGTTGTGATATACTTGATTGTAGTTAGCTCCTTGATTTGGGTGTTGATTTGGTGGAGCTTTGAATTGGTTTTGAACATTCGTCCACGAACTTGACTGATTGAAACGATTCTCGATTGTTCGAGAGAAAATCCGGAGGTCCCATTTGATTACTAACACGAGGTTCGCTTCAACTTGGACGGTATTGGGCACCTCCGGTTACGACATTAGATTAGAAAGGATTTCCATCGGTGGCGGTACAATTGTAGTAGGCATGCGGCCTCCACAAGTAGTAGTACAAGTCGCTCCACCGCTTTGACTTGATGCGTGGAGAAGAATTACTCTTAACCAAAGTATGGATCAAATCCGCAAGCTTATCAATCTTAGCATCGGTATAGACGATTTCCGCTAGACGAGGATGATGGTGTATCATTCACTCGCAGAACCCATTTGCTACGTGAGGTACTAACTTTGGATTTGTTCTCATAATCGACAAGGCATCTCTCGCTGATCGGGTCAACAAATTACCACACGCCAAGGCATTGAGAGAGTCTTGCTCGTTCTCATTCAAACCGTTATAAAACGTATCAAGTTGGTGCAACTCGTAAAACCATGATGGGGACATTGCCTAAGCAAATCTTTGAATCGGTCCCATGCCTCACTAAATGATTCATCAAATCTTTGTGTGAATTTTGTTATCTCATTTTTTAAGCTTGTGGTTTTAGACGGTGGAAGAATTCGCTCACTAATTTTGATACTAAATTCTCCCATGTGGTTATCGACGAGGGGTAGTTTTTCGAGCCAAACCGCGCCTCGAGTGAAAACGGAAGAGTAGTAGCTTGATAGCCTCTTCCGAACGCTACGGTATTTGATCGTAGACGGAGCTTGAAACCACGGATATGAGTGAGGATCCCTCTCAAATCAGAAATTGGCTCGATGATACCAAGTTGATCAGCCATGTTTAAGCTCAAAGTTATCGCAACGATTGCCGGACGACGATGGCTTCTCCATAACCCTCGGTGGGTGCTTGAGTTGCTCTAGATCGGTTGTCCTCCGCCATTTCGATGATGGGCGGATCTTGATTAGTTCGAATCTCGGTTCGACTAATGGACCACGCTCTCGCACGCTTCTTGGAATTGTAGCGGTTGCAAGGTTCTCTCAGAGTTATTAGAACGAAAGCGCATGCACTTTCAAAAACCAAGGCAATTAAAAGAAACCGGTATTCGAAAACACAGTGAACTTAAACCAATAATCCCAAGTGAATAAATCACTTCTACAAGACAAACGCACGTTTAGCGGAGAAGCTTTGTAGGTCACAAGCTTATTAAAACCCGCTTCTTTACGCAAATGCAATTTAATGTCGCCGCCCTTATACCCACCACACAGCTTGTTTGTCCGATAGAAATAAATAAATCCAAGTTTACACAAAGGCAAGTTTTTGATCTTTAGTTCGGGAACTTATTAATGATAACACCTCCGCTGAGAATGTTATATAATTGGTGTCTTCTATTTATTAGCTCAAAATCAAAAGAGAAAATCTTTTTGTATTTTTAATATGATATATATATACAAAAGAAAAAGGAAAATATTTTTACTTTTTTTATTTTTATAGAAAATAGTAACTTCACGAATGAAGGATCTCAAGTCACTAATCGACAAACTTCAAACGATATTGTCGTGACACAACCTCCCCGCAGCCGGCCAAAATTTGATATGTATAAAAGGCTCAAGGGTTATGTGTGGGGATAAATCCTAATATCAATATCAAAATACTCACGAAGATAGATTCAAATTCTCTTAGGAAAAAGAATAATAAATCAAATCCCGTGTGTGATCGTGGTAGACGGATTAGTCAACCCGATCGCTTTTCCCAACGAGGCGGAATTGCCAACGCCGTTTTAGTTTGGATTTTATGCTTGATGATTTGGATTATAGATTTTGATTTTATTAACTATGGGAAAGTAATTAAGGAAATCTATCCACGAAATCCTAAACGCTAATTAAACTAAAACGTAATTAACAAACTAATAAAATGCAACTACGTCTAAATGATACCCTAAAAATGCCTAAATTTACTTTTACTCTAAAAATGTAATTAGAAAACTATTTTAGAATTAAAACTATTTTTTTTTGGATTTTTCTTGATTTTAAAAAAATTAAAAACTAATTTTAACTAATTTAAAATTCTAAAAATTATAAAAATCAAAGAGAAAAATAGGAAAAATCTTATTATGCTTTATAATTTTATTAAACTATTAAAATTGAAAATTATTTTTGGAACTTTTTCTTAATTATTTGCTAATAAAGCTAATTAAAAATTGATTAAAATCTATTTAAATTGAGAAAAATAGCAAATAAAGACCAAAAATTATGAAAATCACAGGAAAAATCTAAAATGATATTTAGAATCTATGAAAATGAAAAAAAAGAAGCAGGTTATATGTGAAATATGGAAGATGCAAAGCAACTGCTATTGAAATAAGCTACTAATAATAAGCAAATAAGCTACTAAGCCAACCAAAATGTGAACAAAGCTAACTTATCCTAAAATTAACTAATAGCAACTGTATCTAACTACTCCTAACAAGCCTAAAGCTCAGAACCTTGATTATGGTATAACCTACTATCCAACAAGGTTCAGTCCACTGCTTGAGCTTAAGCACAAGCTTAAACCAATAAGCAAAACCTGAAAACCAAAAGTACGCACCTTATAAAAACCACCTGGCCAGCTATGATTGTACCAAATCTCAAGTCCTAACTCCTAGAAATGAGACCAAAGGCAACAGATCAATAGCCTGCTTCACACTTAAGTGTGAACAGGCGTGAGATAGTAGCTGACAAGAGCTTATTTGAAGCTTAATTTGACCAAACCAGATTTCTCAAAAAGTTGTTATCAAAACAAGACCAGGTGAAATGTGATTATCCAAAGTCTCAAACTCTAAAACTCAAGATGCATTAGAAATTTGGTTCACAAGTTTTGTGAAAAAACTGCTTTAACAACTTTGACAGATTTTGACTTTTGAAGAATGCTTAAGAACTTTGACAAATCTCAGTTTTAATCCAAACTATTGAATGGTTATGATGTATTAAGACTAATTATGATGACAAAGAGCTAGATCTAACAATTTCAAACCAATTTGTAACTATGACACCAATGATTTCAACAAAGAGTGATCCTAGATCAAATCTACTATGACTTTGACTTTTATAGTGAAACTGCAGTGACAAATACCTCAAATGACTTCCAATTACTTACCTAAGCAAGTATCAACAACTAACCACTGATCTACTACTCTCTAACACGATTATGCAAATATGCCAAACACTGCTATTCTACTGTAGAATGAGAACTAAAACAGATCTAGACTAGATTGCTCGAACTAACACAAACACAGATTCAAAGAATAATTATCACTAATGAACAGATTCAAGATGCATTAAATGAACCAAAACAGATTATGAAACTTACAATACTCCTTAGCCACTATGGCTTGCACCTTGAAGAAATAAGAACCACTAACCTAACAACCTCTATTCCTAATCCAATCCAGCTCAAATCTCATCCCAATACCAAGATTAATACCATCCAATTCAAACTGATCCAAAACAGAACCTTATCACTACAGAAAGATCTGATGTACTTGAGATTTTTGTGGATTTGAGAGAAAACAAGTACAAGCTCACTATAAGCTACTAACAGCTTAAATGAACTTAACAAAACAATAGATCAGTACAGAATCAATCCATAAACAGATCTAGAGTTATTTTTTTATTTTTCAATGATTTATTTGAATTTTTTTTGTATTTTTTTTTTTTTTTGAGATTTTGAAAAGTTAAGCTAAAAATATGTTTCAAATACTGAAATAAGCACTAGAATAAGGTAAATAAGCAGATTAAGATCACAAAAACTTAGACAATAACAATTGAAATTGAAATGTAAATTCTATTAATAATTGAGATTTAGTACAAATACGAATTACAAAAGGATTTAAAACATTTGAAATTGAAATAACCACTACAACTAAATCTAGAGAGAAGAAAAATACAGAAAATTGAGATACCCTTTGTGAACAAATGAGAGGGTCTATTTATAACATGAGCTTGAGGTTGAGAAGCTTCACGAATCCTTCAAGTTGTGCTCGAGCTCTCATAAGCACCCTTGGATCACATCCCACATGCCATCTTCTCATCACAACCCTTAGATCAAATTTGATGACAACACCACCAATGAGAACGCCACGCACCGAGGCACACGGATCAATGAGATGTCACTAGTGTGATTATGTCATGATTGAGCAATCCCCTTGGGTTAATTGGGGCAAAACTTTGGCGGAGGTTTTTTTTTTTTTATTGTATTTTGATCGCTTGACGGGTTCGCTGGGGGTTGACCGGGTTTATTGAGCGGTTGGTTTGGTTTTTCGGGTTTAGATTAAACCGGTAATATTAGTTTAAGTTGGGCTCGTAAAATGTTTCGGGGCCGAAAGTGGTTTAAGTAGTTTGGACTAAGGACTTAATAAGTAATCCAAGTGATAATATAGGGACCAAATGTGTACACTTCGGATTTTCAGGCCAATCTTGTAACTGAATTATCTTTAAGGACCAATCATGTAAAGCTCAATAATCCAAGGGTGACTTTTGTAATTTCTGAATCTGAGGGACCAAATCCTCAAAAGCTCAAAGTGCGTGGGTCATTCTTGACTTTTCTTCAAACTTTTCTCGAAACTTCAAAAATCATCTTTTGAGAATAACATCTTTCAAAATGCATAATCTTGACCTTCCATTTCAGCTAAAACTCGATCTCGTGTTCGGATTTACATCTGATTTGGATCCTTTTTGCGTGTTTTTGCATATCCGTACCTGCACAAGCATAAACTCAAGAAAACCACAAATATAAGTAATAAACGGCTTTTACTTGGTTGTTTTGGGTCAGTTTTGCAAATGAAAAGATATGTGAATAAGCACATATCACTTACGCAATCGATTCGTCGATGTATGTGGCTCACTTTCAATTGAGAAAGTGAAAGCCCTAATTAATATATACATTAATTAACCTAGACATTGATTATTAATAGGGTTTTATCGATAAGTTGCATGTGGGTACTTGTTTACAACGTATAATTGTTAGTTATGTGCACATTGTTTTAGTTATATTTATTTTTTATTGTTTACTTATTGTTTATTATGTGCTTACAAGTTTTAAGCAAAGGGTAATTTTTGAAAAGAAAAATAAATTGACTAAAACAATGGTGAAATTTATTGTTTTAAGAGTTAAGTTTTCAATAGTTTAATTGATTGATAATTTTGGTACAAATGGTCCTGAACGCCACCCAATTTGACGGACTGTGTGGGAAGTACTAGAGGGGATTTTATTAAATTGTGACCCTAAAGAAGGAGGTTATTGCTTCACAATGACCTAATTCTCCGCTTGTTTGCGAGTCAAATTGAGCCTAAGTAAGCCAATAAATGTACAAAATCATCTTAAGGGGTAAATTAGCTTTAATTCCATGCCTACGGTGGTAATTACCCAAACACTAAGTCTTTAGACTTATGCAAAAGTACGGTAAAATGATGATAATTAAAGGTAAATTCTTTTGATTGGCTAAAACCAATACCTCAATAAAAACTTTGATAATTTGATCTTTACGAATTGGTTAATAAAAAGTTTTTTATTAAATTTATGCTACAAGATGAATGCATGATATCTTTGTACATATTTGAATTGACACCATAAAATAAAAACTAGTACCCTTTATAAATTAAGTTAAGTGCCACTAAAGGAACACTTGAAGTTGCAATTTACGCCGTCGAACTTGATTAGATTGTGATGGAAAGGTAAATTTTATGTAAAGTCGACCTACATGAACATATTTGCAGTTCTTTTGTTAGACGACTAAATGAGAAGTTGCATCTGACTGGACTCAAGACACAAGATGGGATAAAACATGTTTACATTTGCAATAGCGTTGGAAAATGTAAATCCCATAATGATCTAGGAATTAGAAAATGTTTGGCTTGGAAAGTCTATTATATCATTAAGTTGACTTAGTTGGTAAATAGGTAAGCAAAAGGAATATGTTTATCTTATATATTGTTAGATTGTCTTACAATATTAATTCTAATGAATACCATGTTCAGTTAGGAGAATCAAACTCTATTTGATTTGTTTGATTCAAGATAACCATAACTTCTTTCTTTAAAAGTAACAAGCTTAGAAAATTGAGTATTGATTGAATATACTCAATATGACTCCAACTTAGAAGATTAATAAAACACCATTTTATTATGGAATGTGATGAATCACATTAAGTTTTAAAATTGAAGATTCTGAATTTGTTAAACTACTTATGAAAAAGGTTATTAACAAATTAAAGTCAGGAATTATCAATGTGTATTTGTAATGTCCCAAAAAGAGAATAATGTAGTTTTGCTCTAATTGCTAAGTATATATAGATAGTCTATATATTACAAAAGGCAAGTGGGAGTTTTTTTTATCTTGAAAGATAAAATTACAAGATACATAATCTTCTTAAATACACTAGTAAATATCATGATGAGGCTAGATATGAAATGTTAACCTCAAGATGATGGAATTTTCATTCCTAGATCTGCAAGGATATTTCAGATATTTGATTTATATGCTGAGAAGAACATGAGTTGAAGGATTATAGTAAACCTGATAATCATTATGATTGATTACCAAATATTGAATTGGGTAAATTACTCATACTATGAATGTTAAAGATGTCAAAGATAATCAATTTTTTGGAAATTTGGTTTATCTTAATAGTTAGACTAGAGAATGGAAATGAGTTTCTTCAAAGAGATGAAAACCCTAGTAGTTTGAATTTCTATGTAGAAATCATATGGACAATATTGTACACATATTTAATGCATGTCTTATGACAAGATTATTGATCACACTTAAGCAATTAATTAAGATTAAATATTCTTTTATAGACACATTAAATATATAAAGATGATAATTGTCATACTTGTTTTCATTAATATGAAATATGACATGGAATATCAAAACTTTTCTTCAGAAATTACTGAATGTGGCGACGTAAGAATCGTTTTTTTGAATTCATATAATCTTGAAGTGTAATGGTGCAATAATTCATGAATAGATAAATGCATGCATCTATAAAATTATTCTTATGTTTAATTATTAAATCCTAGTTTTGATTTATAATTGAAATAAGATAAATTTTAAGTATTCCTGAAAGCTAGCGGGAGTATTATGCTAAGGTTTTAAATCTTATATGTTGTATAACATATAGGAAGTAACATTCCTTGTAAGTTAAATGTTAAGTCTTAGATTGAAATGAAACTTCACTTGTAAGATTTAAGAATTAAAACATACAACTTGGAATATATGTTATTATTAATAAAACATGTGCAAAGAAAATAAATGATTCTAATAAAACATGATATATCATTTGGGAAATGGATAAATATTTTTGAAAGATAGAACATGAATGAAGTCAAGTTTGACCCTGTGGATTCATCAAGTACATCATGTTGTGTATTAAAATTGTTGTATCATTCTTGAATAAGAAGTGATTTGACAACATTGATATCTAACTAAAAGTTATTAGATAACTTGTGTAATGAATATTCTAATAGAATTACATCCTCAGCCTGGAATTGCTCCTAGATTCTATGGATGAACAATATGTCAATTGTTGTGCAAATTGTCATCAGCTACAAACTTGAAAGTTTGGAAGACATCAAACATTACACAATAAGATATTAAAGTTTACGGAGTTTTAATGAGCATATTGTTGTTTGTATACAATGATGCTGGTTTAATTGAGATGAAACTCAATACTAGTCATGGTAGGATTTCATCCTTGTTAATGGCCATGTGAACTAGTTGTGCTACTAAAAGTGCAGTTGCATTATACATTAAAAGAATAAGAATACTTTAAACTTTAAAATGTTTGAAAGTTTAAATTATCATAAATTGATGATAGAGGATGTCACACACTTTATGAATTATTATGTGGATTGGTGAATGCACACATACAAAGACTTCACTAATTGAATTCTTAAAATAAGTATTCTCAAAATTACGATAGATCACCATCATCTTAGATACTTAGGAGGACTGAAACACTCAAGATGATATAGGTTCTAGCTCTTAGAAACTTCATTTCTAACCTTTCATAACTGCTGAGAGCCGGATCCCTAGGATTAGCCTAGCCGGATCCCTCGTTGGAGGGAACCGTGGGATCCGTATGACAGATTTATGTCAACTATAGCTAAAACAATCATTTCAAGCTCATCTTGCTAACTTAAACACTCCATCTCATCTTAAATGAGTTCCTAAATCAGTACAACTCTTAAGTTGACTCTTGTGCATGTTCATCATCACATTCCAATGAATCTTAGTGGCTTAAGTTTTGAATGCACTTGCCAAAACCCTTGCCTTATAAACCACATTGTTAGGACTCCTAAAGTCATCATCTCCACTCTCATTTTCAGCACTTAGAAATCTTTACAAACCACTTGAAATCATTCTATCATGAGGAAAACCCCAAGTAGCAACTTATCCACCAAAGAACCACCCAAGAAAATTGCTCGTGTTATACACGAAATCTCTTCAACCGAATCATCTCCGGTCAAGTCCACAAATGCAAGGATTGCCTCTCAACCAATCAAACCAATTCCTAAAAGGATAGTACCCACAAAACTACCTATGCCAAACACCACCATACCTCCTAGGCCAAACAATATCATCTCCACTAAACCATCACCATTAGTTCCTAGAGCTATCTCGTTTACAACTCCACTATCATCACCACACCTCTACAATTTAGAGGATTTGCCTCCTAGGTCATCTCATCCTCCTCCGCCGGCAACATTCTCCTCATTAGGAGGAAAAATGGTACATAATCAAGGTGTTAAGTCAACATTAGCTTCGGCTTCCTTTTCGCCGTCACCATCATACAATCCAATTTGGATTATGAGAAATTATCAAAGTCAACCACCCGACCATATGGAAGTTGACACTTCTCTAACCACCACCATCATTCTTGGTCGAGCCATCTTCAAAAGCGCCTCCACCAATTCCTCCGTCGTTGAGGCTCCACAGCCGCTTCACTTGATTCGTCGCATCAAGCAATTTCATTTCTTCCACCACCACTACCTAGCCATGACAAAGATTGTTATCATTGTCAACATGTTGAAAGTTTGATACATGAAGTACGAGAATACCAACGTTTCATGTTCTATCATCTCCTCGAATGCTTCGACGAGATTAAACCTAAACAAACTTGAGCTAGAGGATTTTAGTGGTGTCCTAGTTTCAAGCGTTACTTAGATAAGTCTAGTAATTCCAAGTCATGTATCGATCATTTTCTTAGTTTTTAGAGTCATGTATATCATATCTCTAGTTTTATTAAATGAAAATACATGCTACTTGCTTTATGTCTGAGTATATGATTATGTTGTATAATACATATCTCACTTTGATATTAACATAATGTGTTATATCACCATTGCTAAAATTGACCATCAGCCAGACGGATCCCTTGTATTTGCCTTGACGGATCCCTACAAGGAGGGAACCGTGGGATCCGTGATACAGAAAACTATCTTTTTCCTAACTTGGATCATATTTGCAGGAAAATATGCATTATACTTGTTTTCTAACATTTGTTTTGTAGTTATTCAATTTACACATGATGAATTTGACACCCTAAAGCTAGGGGGAGCTTTGTGTCAAAGCAATACATTACAAAATTACTTGCAATATTAGGATTACATTTCATGACATCCCTTTGAAAAATTGCAATCATAAAGGGGGAGCACATTCGTCACATTGACGAAATCTTTTGAAAACTTAGTTGCAAATGAACTAGCTTAGTATTACTTTCTGATGCCCCTCAGGGATGGACTCGTCAAGGGGAGTAATGACGAGATCCTTTCCCCAACATTTGCTCTATATTTTTTCTTTCTTTTCACATGTTTTTCCTAAAACAATGTGTTAGTTTCCTTCAAACTCTTTTGTTTCACAAAAAAGGGGAGAAGAAAGTAAAACTACAAATTCAAACTTTACTTAATTCTAGTTTTTCCTTAAAATAATTTTATGTTTTGTCATCAACAAAAAGGGGAGATTGTTAATACAAATAAGCCGTAAAAACGTTTATTTATATTTTACGATCTTCAAATGTTTTGTCGATAACAAACGTAAAATCATTTTAACTAAAACAAATAAAATAATGTAATTAGTTTGAACTAATAGTTTCTAACACACTTACGATTTCACATAAAACACTAAAACAAGTATAAGTGATTTTATGATTTAGTATTTCATATGTACAATAACTAGTGTTTACATATTTGGGTAAAATATACACATAACTAGTATGTAGTATATTGGGTAATATAATGGGTAGAAAATTAAGTATATAACCCATCGACCAAATATTGAATGTAGTTGGGTACAACCCAAAGCCCATGACCCATGGAGCTTGACCCATAACCCATTGCATGACATCATGCTTTTATCATATATGGATAATATCCATAACCCATGGTATTGACCCATACCCATGACTAGGTTCATTGCACTCCTAAGATACATTGTATCTAGTAAAATACCCATGGATCAACCCATAACCCATGACCCATGACCCATGATCAAAATACCCATGGGTAAAGAGGAGCGTCCCACGGATCCCTAGCTTTACGCTAGACGGATCACTTGTGGGAGGGATCCGTGGGATCCGGGGAACAGTAGACATTTTCCTCTATAAATAGTGAGCCATTTCTTCATTCTTTCTTACCCCTTTCCAACATACTTTCCCTTTGAGTTAAAAACTCTCTAACCCCAGATCCAAGAGATCTATGTTTGTAGTTTTGTTTTTGTGTGATTCTCTAGGTTCCTCTTAAAGGCGAGATCACTACCTTTGAAGTCAAGCAAGCTCAAGTCCATGAGTTGCCATGCTTCCTCATCATCAAGACTTCTGAAGTCCTCTTGTTGATGATTCTTTTCTTTCTCCTAAGAAGTGTAGTGTCGGAGACATTAGTGAAAGATGTCTCAAGTCTCAAGACGAGGACATTAGTGAAAGGTGTCGATCGTCCGTATTATAGGCATTAGTGAAGGGTGCCTAGAAGTCAAGTCACAAGACATTGGTGAAGAGTGACTTGAAGATCTAACTAAAGGCATTAGTGAAAGGTGCCTTAGATGTCATTCGATATGGTGTGTTTTCATGTACAAGATAGATTAGCATTAGATCCAAGGATTTGATATCCTTGATGATGTTGTAATAAGGAGTTGGTCTCCTTTGAGATTAGTCGTTTGTGTAGTGTTGGGTTGTAGTTCCTCCATTGTAATGGAACTCGTACTAGCCTAGTACCGGATAAAGGGTATGCACGCTGTGTTAGGTGTGGTTCACCTTGGTGTGAACGAACCCGGTGGTTAGCCTAGTACCGAAAAAGAGTAGGCAACGTTGTGAAGGTTTCTCCACCATAAGGAGTTGGTGTCGTGTAGTGATTCTGAACTCACGAGTAGGTGACTCGGTGGAGTGAGTAGGGCAAGGAAAGGTGTCCTTGTAGCTAAACCACTATAAATACTCGCGTTGTGGTTTTGTGCTTCTTACTCTTATCTTTTCATTACATACTTCTATATGTTTGTTTATCAACATCCAACACACATCCAAATAGATTGACATAAGTTGATCTAAATAGTTTAAAAGGAAGTTTTAATTGGCAAAACTTCAACCCCCCCTTCTAGATTTCCACAAAAATGTTTAACAATTACACATGTATTAAGTTATGAAAAGGTTCAAGATTTCAAACCTCTTCATTCCACATGGACATGAAAAATTAACCCACTATGGTTAAAATAAATTATAAAGCTTTTCATGTGTTTTAAACCTTTTCTTGAAATGATCATAGTGGATGCCCTTAAGCTTATTATACAAACAAATATAACACAAAATATATTCTCATTTCAATGTAAAGATATTATTAAATCAATAGAGCTTTAAATGCATACTAAATTACAATGTTCAAAAAATATTATTAAATCATAAAAGTATCTCTAGAACCAACATATACTCTTTTTAGATATTTTTTTAATAAAACTTATCATAAAAACTAAAAACTATATTTTATAAAAATTTATCGATTTTTTCAAAGCAAATGATGCAAAGGTACAAAGTGATGTGTGCTAATTTATATGATTTTATACATTTGACACACATAGATACAATATATAAAGAATTTCAGGTCTTCCCTCATTTTTTTTTTTTTTTTTTTTTTTTGGAGATTTTCATAAATAAATTTTAGGCAATTATAAATCACTAATCAATATGTAGAAGAAATAATATACCAACGCATATAAAAAATTTACTTCTCAACGTCTGATTAATTACATTATTAGTACACACCCTAAATGAAAATACAAGTTATTAAGCTTATTATATAAACTGATATAAGAAAAAATGTATTATTGTTTTCAAGGTAAAAAGATATTACTAGATCAATAGAGTTTCAAAATGGATACTATATTACAATGTTTGAAAAATATTATTAAATCGTAAGAGTGTCTCGAAAACCAACATATACACATTTAAATTTTTTCTAATAAAACTTACCATAAAAACAAAGAACTATGTTTTATAAAAATTGGACGACTTTCTCAAAGCAAATGTGCAAATTTCTAAGTGCTAATTATATGATTCAATATTTATTGCATATATTTATATAATAATAATTATACTCTTCAAATTTACTCCACATGATTTTTTGAACGTTTACGTTTTCTTTATATTTATAAGTACCATTTTACTTGTATCTTTTATCTATGTGTGATAAATACAATAAACATTGTTAATAATTCATATAAGTGTTTAAAAAAACTTATAAGGTGTATTTTTATAAAACTAAATTTTTCTTAACATGATGTAAATGATTTTTCAAATTCGATATAGGGTTTTTATTTGAAAATAACTTGCGACTACGAGCCATTGTCAGCTAGTTTAACCTCATACCTCTATCGCCTCCGTATTGCCACAACATCACGTGAGTAATCTACAGTTTTTATATGAGTTAACTTGTTATTGATTAAAATTATTCAAAACTAAAACTACAGTCATCCGTAAAGTTATTGTATCTTAAAAATAGAATTGAAAAACATTTTTCGCTCAAAATTTTAATTGCATAATACCCGTCGCTGCAAGACGCGAGTACCCTGCTAGTATTATATAATTGGTCTTTTAGTACTCTCAAAGTTACACCACATGGTTTTTTGAACATTTAAGTTTTATTTATATTTATAAGTACAATTTTACTTGTATCTTTTATCTATGTGGGATAAATATAATAAACATTGTTAATAATTCATATAAGTGTTAAAAAAAACTTATAAGGTTTATTTTTATAAAACTAAATTTTTCTTAACATGATGTAAATGATTTTTCAAATTAGATATAGGGTCTTTATTTGAAAATAAATTGCGACTACGAGCCATTGTCAGCTAGTTTAACCTCATACCTCTACCGCCTCCGTATTGCCACAACATCACGTGAGTAATCTACAGTTTTTATATGAGTTAACTTGTTATTGATTAAAATTATTCAAAACTAATGCATATTACTCACTTCAATGGCTTATATAATTGGTCTTTTAGTAACTTGTGATATCTTTTTAAACTAATGCATTTTACTCACTTCAATTTTAATAACTGAATTAGAATATTGCAAGATTGAATTAAATTATTCAATTTGTAACATGAAAAATACTAAAATGTCTTCAACCTAGTGACATCAAAACTGTTAAATTGTTTTTTCTTCTTTCATACAAATACTAAATTAGTGTAAAATGCCAAAATTGTTAAAACTAAATTGTAATTTTTATAGCGAGCATGTATAATAACATTTGAAAGTGTAGCATGTGGAAAACTTTGCTACACGGTAACTCGTTGGTGTGATATCTCCTTACATGTACCGTTATTTAGCCATCTCCTTTTATATTTATCTTTAAACATAACATACATTGTATAATAATATATTTAACATTAACTTGGTTATGAAAATGATGCAAAAAGCGTAAAAAAGATAAACAAAAAATATGTATGATACTGTGTGCGATATTGTTTTGTTCGCGAAAAATGTAACATGGTTCAAAAATTGTATAATAAACTGGATTATTGAAAAAATTGTAAATTTGAAAATTAGAATCGTCAAATTCAAAGTTCCACTCCTTTGTTGGTAAAGTACTACTTATAATACCTGTGCACGCACAGGGTTTTGACAAAAAAAAATATTTTGTATCAATGCTAAATATTATTTCTTTAAAGGTAATTACATATAGTTATATACTTATGCACGAGTTTTTCATTATTTATTATATCAATTAGAATTTTGTATAATAAAATTTTGTAAAAAAACAATTGTTAGATAACTCAAGATTCAACTATATTTAGCTGATATAATTGTTGATCTTCCTATTTAAATTTCATTATTGATATTATGATGTACACAAGATGCGAGTTTAGTTGCACATAATAAACGTTGATGAAGTTAAAATATACTCCTTCAATTTTTTTAAAAATGTTTTTCTACATAACCTTATATAAATAAATAAAAGTTACATGAGTAGTTGTTATAAGTACAATCACGTTTTTTTTCTTCATATTACAGTAGCTCGTAGTTACAATTTGATAATTATATCATTGTTTTCAATAATTTAGCCGTATTTAATATTAAAATTCTTGTCTACATTTGTCATACTTTTAATATGAAATAAATGAGTCCTTAGTAAACATATATAGTAAAAAAATGACATTTATAATCTTATGTATATTTATATGTTGGACTTTTAAAACAACATATATATTGTATTTTTAAGTTATAAAGTATAGGGGGTATAAAATATAAGTATTTGTTTAATTTCCAAAGTTATTAAAAAACATGGAAACTTATAATATTACACTTAGGAATGGCAATGGGGCGGGTTTGGCAATCCCCATCCCCAAACACGATAACAAAAACCATCCCCAAACCCGCCTCAATCCCCATTGGGGATCTTATCGGGGCGCCCCATTGGGGCGAGATACTCCCCCAAACCCGCCCCATTTCCCATTGGTGTCTTATCGGGTTGTCTTTTTTGAGCGCGATACTCCATCATACTCGTGTCGCTCCCCGTTTATTCTTATTTCTACACTATTAACAATATTATTTTATGGAATAGCTTGAATAATCGAGAAACCATTAGTAATATATTAATCATTGGAATAAATCACAACTTTATAGAATAATATGACACAAAACAAGATAAAAACTAGAGAATAAATCACAAAGATAAAAACTAACAAAAATAGAGAATTATATTTAGTACGTAAATACTAACACAATATTTTATCTATATGTATATGTATATATTTTGGTAGGGGTAGGCGGAGGATGGTGTGCCCGTCCCGCCCCAAACCCGATAAGAATCCCGTTAAGGCCCAAAACCGCCCCGAAACCGATAAGCATGCCCCGCCCGCCCCAATAAGTTCGGGTTTCGGGTTTCCCCGTCGGGTTCGGGTTTTTTTGCCATCCCTAGTTACACTTAACTCTATACATTTTTTAAAATTTAATCACTAAAGTTTTATTAATTACCCCCTTTTTTATTAAAGTTTTTGTTTTCACAATTTTGACACCTATATTTTTATGTGTTTTTCTTCTCAACCAAATTTCTACACCAAATAAACTAAAGGTTGACCAAAATCAATTTAATTTTGACTTTTATTAACCAATCACGTCGCCCGATTTTGCTTACGTGGCAAAATCAACCTCTCCTATTGGTCTATTTTTTTTTTCAATGAGAAGGGTTTTGCAAAAACACTCCGAAATGATGTAATTCTTTTATTATATAAAAGATTCGAGTTCACTCTCTTCTCTTATAAAAACTAAACTTTTATTTCATTTTGATTAATGGATCAATACCATTTAGGGCCCGTTTGGTTTGTAGATGGGTTTAGGATTAAGATTTGGATTTGGATTAAGATTAAGATTTGAATTTGGATTTAAATTTAATGTAGGTTTTAAATTAAATGAAGAGAGAGAAAAATATAATAAAGTAATATATTATATATGATATAAATGAATATTATGTATAAATTTAAATAAAGCAAATTACCAAAATAATTCATATTGACAGTCATATTACGAGAGTGAACTTTTTTCAGGTGGTTTACCAAAATAACCAAAATATGTCCCTATCATGTTCCATTCCTCCACATGCCCATTATGTCACAATCATAGCTTTACAGAGTTTTTTTTTCTCAAGTAATGTAGCAGAGTGTTGTAACAAATGCATCTTTGATATTACCAACTTTTTGACTAAATCAAATGGTACAGCTTCTAATGCAAGATGCACAAGTTGTATAATATTATTACTCTACTGAAAGGACAAGTACCATCAAGCCATAATTGAGAGTACATACGGAAGTAAAGTCACGTGCAATTTATTTATGCCTAAACAACGTATATTCGGAGGAAATTTGAAACCACCATACTCTCCATCTTCATCAAACCTAGCGCCAACAAAATCTTTTAACCCAAAAGCATGATTCCTTCCTCGCCCAACATTTCCTTCCCTCGCCTCCATTCACGCCCAAACCCTCGCCTCCATTCACGCCTAGCCTCTCGCCCAACCCCAGCAATCTCGCCTAGCCTCTTTTCCTCGCCCAGACACTCGCCAACGCCCACGCAATCTCGACTAGCCTCTCGCCCAGGCCAAAAGTTCATTTTGGTAAATAATACAGGCGAAGTTCATATTCGTAAATGAGTAGTGGAAATGGTTCATTTTGGTAAATTGCTCATTTAAATATGTTATTATTGTAAAATAAAAATAAAATAGAACATGGGTGGTGGATATAATACTTGAGCCCACATAAAATGAAAGTATTTTGAAAGGTAGACTAATGTGGTACCTTTTGCACACACTTACATATATGGGACTCAATCCTATTTGCGGGCCCCACAAGAACAAACCAAACAACACATTTTTCCATCATCCTCAAATTCTAACCCTATCCCCTCAAACCAAACGGGCCCTTAATAACGATTTAATGTTTTATGTTAACTTTCCAAATAGTTCTACTTTGATATTTTGTAACCTTTTTATTAATTGTGGCGCAATGAGCGTATGTATGGAAATGTCATTTCGAAAACCAAACGATGTGGCAAATGAAGCTTTGGGTTAAACACATATATAACAATATACTAGCTGGGTACTTGCGCATTACGGCGGCAGGTACCCTGAAACTAAATTTTTTCGATTATACCAAAAGTTTTGGTGAGAGAAGGCCACCTAGACCATGTCAAGTGGTGGTGATGCCGACACATGCCGTTAGCGGTGGTGGCAGATTTAGTTGGTGGCGTCGGTTGCTATTTAGCACAAGAGTGGCAATTTACGTTTTTGAGAGAGAGAGTGAGATATGATTGGTCTTTTGTGTGTGTTTATTTGTGGGGTTTTATAAGTTTTGTATTAATCAATACATTTAATAGGATGATAAAGTGGGCTGCAAGAATGAGGCTGTTACAATACATGGCTTTTAAAGTATTGGAGGGACTTTAAATTTTGTATTCAATGACTACTAATGTTACAAGTATTGGCTTAACTTTTAAGTTAACATGTGTATGTATTAATTTAGCAAGAGACATTATATTTCTATAATAAGTAAGTTACAAAGTCTGAATTTTAAGCCTTGCTATTTAGAGAATGTCCTAAATGCATTATAAGGTAGTATAGATTAAAAATAAATTCATATAGATTTCGGTCAAACACATATATAACAATATATTAAAAATAAATTCATACTCCATTTTAACACTGATAAAGGACATCTATACCTTCAAAAGATGCGATGATCCTATTATATATTAACTCACAAACGATATACTTAGTTATAATAGTTATTACATGCATAAGATTAACTACAATTATTAGGGTCTAGCCATGTGATTCTACAAGCTTGTGCAACTTTTCCTGCCCCTGGCATTTTAAGATACTTTCCGTAATCGAGGTTCTTCACATAGTTACATAGACACGATTCTGATTCTGCGTTCAGACTATTGCAACATGGCGAATCTGGTGCTGGTGCTATATTAACGGTAATCGATGGAAGTAATGAGATTAGCTTAAACGGGTCACAATTATCCGCCATGCTCACTTTCACTTCGACCATAAGAATGGTGCTAAGCACCATGACCATGATCAATGAAGCATAAAACTTCTTCATTCTCTAAATAATAAACTAAGAAATTTAATATTGAGTGATGATCTTGCTGCAAGGATTGCTATGGTAATGCATGATTTAAAATGCTATTTATAGGCACTAAAATTTACATGTGATAATCATGACCGTTTATTTTTAGATCTATGGTATGATATAAATACAAAAAATGAGATAGTCTTAATATGCAAACTTATAAACAAATTAGTGATGAACTTAATAACATCTATATCTATACTAAATTATAATGTATTTGAGATATTCTCTAAATGAAAGGTTTAAAATTTTAAGCAACACAGTTACTAATAATAGAAAATGAAGTTACATCTCGAGAATTAAGGGGGGCCTTGGTTCAAATAGAGGAATAGAAATGGGAAAAGTAAAGGGAATGCTAAGGAATTGATAACGCTCAGATTGTACATGTTTTCAGTAGCGTTATGTGTGCTTTTGTATATGTTATTTGGTTATATTCTTATGATTTTAGTGCTTAATCGCATCAAAAGATGTTTTTCTAGTATTTATAACCAAGTGCAGGGAAACGGAAGGAAAAGTTAAAGAATGTTCAATAAAAGAAGATTCCCATTTCAGTGAAGCATGTCAAGCACAAGTCAGCATTTCAAGTATCGTAGAAGATCAAGATGATTGAAGAATCAAGCTCTACAAGTCAGAATCAAACAAAAGGTCAATTTCCCATCATTCAGGAAGACCAGCCGATCGGTCGCAACCCGCAACCGATTCGGCTGGAAAGTGGTCAAAAGTGCCCCATGAAGACGAACCAGCCGATCGGTCGCCGCCCGCAACTGATTCGGCTGGGTTAGTGCAAGAAGACCAACCGGATCGGCTGGACAGGCAACCGATCCGGCTGGAAGTCCTGGTTCTGCTATTTCTTCATCATTAAGATTCCCCATTATATCCAAACGATTCTAGGTCCTTCCCTTGGTGTATTCTAGTCCCTTCCTAACTCCTTGGAGGCCAAGTTCAACATTTAATACCCTAAGCCTTGGAACTAGTATAAATAGAGACCTCTTGTGAGCATTTGAGACACACACTTCAATACAACTCTCTACTCATCAAACACAAAGCTCTTACCTCTCAAATTCGTTCTTAGAAGTCTAGGAAAGTTTGGAGTTCTAGAAGTCAAACATTTGGAGGTCAAACCCCCAAGAAGTCTACCCTAATACTTTGGGAATCATTACTTCACCAATTGTAATCTTATTCCAAGCATTGTAAGACTCTTAATCATGTTTTCTAATGTTCAAAGTTCTGAGTTTATGTTTATGTTTGCTATGAGTGGCTAGTTTCTTTATACACTTGCTTAAATGATGTTGATTATCATGTGATTAGTTTATGATTGTGTTAACATGTTTTAATTCAATTTCAAGTTGATTCTAAGATCCAATTGTGCTAAAGTTTCATAGTGGCATTTGTTAATCAAGTTTGACTAGTTGATAGTAATCATAGAGGTCGAAAGAACTTATTGTTATTCAACTAGTTATAATCATTTTGTCTATGGATGATTGTTTTTACCCATTATTCTTGGTTAAACAAAGAAACTAAAGTGTGGTTGTAATAAGAACGCTTTTTGATTATCAAGTTGGATTGATTGGAAACATCTAAAAGGTCGTAAGATTAGTTGTTTACAATCAATTGTAGCATTTTGTCTATAATCGGTTACCTTTTGTATTGACCATTTCTTAAGCAAATTTGATAAGACAAATGGATGTTTTTGTGTTTAAGTTTGTGAAAGTAAACTTATGAAACTTGAATTGATTGGTTAAACTTAATGCTTGTTTTTATGAACTAAAATCTTGACGAAGGCTTAACTTGTAAGAACAATAGATTAGTACACCAACTAATTATCATAACCAACATGTTAAGAGGTTAACACAATCATACTAATCAAGGATAAGAAACTAATTTAAGCAAGTGTAGTTTTTAATCATCTGAATTTCATTATATCTATTCTCGTTGTTATTTGCTTTTGGATTGCCTTAGTTGATTTAGACTTGTTAATCAGATTCACTCACAAATCCCTACGAACGATCCCGACTTACCTTCAAAATCTTGCTATAACGGACGAGTGCACTTACTCGTATGTGTTATTGGTAAAATTGGTAAACCGTCTTTTATAAATTTAAAACTTGTACACACGTAGCACATCAAGTTTTTGGCGCCGCCGCCGGGGATTTGATTGTGTTTCAGCAAGTTTTGAATCCACGTCAGTCGATCCATTTCTAAAAAAAAAAAAAAAAAAAAAAAAAATTCCCGAAAGCCCGACTGATCGGTCGTCTTCACAACCGATCCGGTTGCGCCAAAAACCATAACCAAGTTGATCTAACCGATCGGTCGCTCCTCGTAACCGATCCGGTTACTCTTTTCTGTCCGAAAATCTGTTTTCTTTGTTTGTCCGTGTGTTTTGATATTGCCTGGATTCTCTAGGTCATTGTATGAACACTCGTGCAGCTGGAATAGAACCAATCTCACCTCTTACCAACCCCGAACGTTTGATTCGAAGAAGAAGAAGAACACCTTTTATACCATTAGAAAATCGTGTACCTAGAGTACCAAACCTACCATTTGATAACCTTGTAGAAGCCAAAGTCATTTATAACAATTTACGTTTTCCCATGGCGGACGATCAACCCATGTGGGGAACCAACCGAGCCGTAGCACCAACCCCTGGGAGTGCTATTGTTGCTGTCAACCTTGGTGAAAACTTCACCGTGAAGGGTCATCATCTTTCTATGATCAAAGACCGCCAATTCGATGGCCGTGCGCTGGTCGATCCGCATAAGCACATTGCCGAATTCATCAAAATTTGCGGCATGTTCCGGTATGGCGACACATATGTCAATGCCATCAAACTTAAATTTTTCCATCATCACTCACCGGAGATGCAAAAGTATGGTACAATGAATTGATCCCATGAATTATCAATACTTGGGAGGAGATGAGGCAAGCCTTTGTGAGCCGATTCTTTCCACCTGCTATGTTTGATCGATTAATGGGAGATATTCGTGCTTTCACACAAGACCCCAACGAATCACTTGTCGAAGCTTGGCTTCGGATGAAAGATTTGCTTCGTAGTTGTCATGGACATGGACTTTCCAAAGGAACCATTATCCAAATCTTTTACCATGGACTAGATAAAATCTCTCAAGGTATCCTTGATGCCGGAGGAATTTTTCTCTATAAGACTCCTAACGATGCACATCAATTACTCGAAGATCGAGTACTTCTCAAACTCGATTGGTCTAAAGATTCAAAAACAAGCCTCTTCGAAAAACCGTTGCTCTTGTCGAAAAATCCGATACCTCGAATCTCATTGAGAAAATGGAAGCCTTAACCTCTAAAATCGACTCGCAATACAAAGATATCAAAGGAGAAATGAAAGAAATGCAAAATGGATGCAACAATTGTGGAGGAAATCACCCATCTTCTGAGTGCGACGATAAACCCATGGGTGGACCTAACGAAGGAGAAGCGAATTATGTCCAAGGAGGATACCGTGGAGGAGGATATCGTGGTAGTTATTACGGTAGAAATTCTGGAAATTGGCAAGACTGCCAACCAAGGGATAACAATCGTGATTCTCAACCTCGAACCGACAATCGCCCCCCACAAAACTCACACAAAGATGGAAGAATCCGAATTCGAAAAAACCATGAGAGAATTCGTGACTGCTTAAAAATCAACGAATGATTTCATCAAAAATTAGTTTTTCAATCTCAAAGCTAAAGTTGAGCATGGACAGAAAAATCATCAAGCATCTATCCAAGATCTTGAAAATAAATTTTGGCAGATTTTCTGACCAACATTCCTCTCGACCATCTGGTTCGTTACCAAGTAACACCCAATCCAACCCAAAACCATCAAACGATAAAACGTACCGTCCACCACAAACAAGAAATGAGCATATCAATGATGTATTCACAAGAAGTGGTCTCTCGTACGATCCTCCATCAAATCTAAACGAAAATGCTCCTATCACCCAAGATAGTGAGGATGAGGAAACCAACCCAACGCAACCCACCAAAAAGAAAACCGTTCCACCTGTCAAGGCGTGTACACCAAAAATTCCATATCCTCAACGCCTTAAGAAAGAAAAAATGGAAGAGTGATATAAGAAGTTCATTGAAATAATCAAAGAGGTTTGACTCAATGTTCCCCTTGTTGATGTATTAGCCGAAATGCCCAATTACGGGAAATTCTTGAAAGAACTTCTTAACAACAAGAGCAAGCTAGAGCAAATATCAGCTACCTTCCTTAACGAAGAATGCTCAGCCATCGTTCAAAACAAAATTCCGCCAAAGCTCGGAGATCCTGGGAGCTTTCTTATTCCATGCACTTTCGGGAATAATATTCAATGCGATGCTTTAGCCGACCTTGGCGCAAGTATCAATTTGATGCCTTATTCGCTGTATTCCAAATTATCCATCAACAGCCTTAAACCGACAAAGATGAGCACTCGATTAGCAAATCATTCTTATCAATATCCTGTTGGAATTGCCGAGAATATGCTCGTTCAAGTTGGTAAATTCATTTTTCCCGTGGACTTTGTAATCCTGGAAATGGAAGAAGATAGTAAAGTCCCACTCATCTTAGGAAGACCTTTCCTAAATACAGCTGATGCGATCATAAAAGTGAAGGGAAAATAACTCAACCTTGGAGTCGGAGAAGATCGAATCACCTTTCTAATCGATAAAGCAATGCGCTATCCACGTTCCAGTGATGACACTTGCTTCAACATCGATGTTATCGATGAGGTCACTGACGAAGAATTGGATGCATTACTTAACGAATCTGATCCATTCATGACTACTTCCGAAAAAATCAATGAAACAGACCTTGACAAAGAGTTTGCTGAATTTACGAAAGTAGAGTTCGAAGGAGATAATACGGAGGAGGAAGAAATGGAGGAAGAGAATTTTGAGGAAATAACTTTCGATGACGAGATGAGAATAAAATCTTCTCTTCAAGAACCACCAACAGATCTCGTGCTCAAACCTCTCCCTGATCATCTTGAATATGCTTGCCTGGAGGAAAACTCACTTCTTCCGGTAGTCATATCTTCGTTACTCAAGGACAAGGAGAAAGAAAGTTTAGTTTCTGTCCTCAAAAATCATAAACGAGCTTTCGATTGGAAAACATCTGATATCCCAGGAATTAGTCCCAATTTCTGCAAACACAAAATCAATTTCGAAGATGCGATTAAACCTGTTGTGGAACGTCAACGTCGACTCAATACCAACATGAAAGAAGTTGTCAAAAAGGAAATCATCAAACTTCTCGATGCTGGTATCATTTACCCAATCGAGGATAGTCCTTGGGTGAGTCACTTCCTTGTGTCCCCAAGGAGGAATGACGGTTGTGACTAATGAACGGAATGAACTAGTTCCTACTAGAACTGTCACTGTTTGGCGCGTTTGTATTGACTATCGTAAATTAAAAAAAGCCACCAGAAAAGATCATTTTCCACTCCCGTTCATGGATCAAATGCTTGAAAGACTAGTAGGGAATAAATTCTTTTGTTTCCTCGATGGATTTTCAGGATACTTTCAAATTCCAATCGATCCGAATGATCAAGAGAAGACCACCTTCACTTGCCCTTTTGGAACCTACTGATGCAGGTTTTACTGACCAGATTTTAATATTTATAAAGTCTCGTTATACCTATGGTCTACCCTAATGCACTAACGGGCAGTGTACCCGGTCATGTGTAGTGTAGTAATCGGTAAAGCCGAGGTCGTCCCAAGAGCTATGTGTGATGGATTATTACTAAGTCTAGGTGTCACAGATTAATAATGGTTTAGATAGGGATTTAATTAATTAAACTACTAAAACAGAATAAAGCAAATAAAAGCAGATAAATGATAAAGGGAAATCAATAGAGGAGAGTGGTGCTAATCTAGTTAATCCTCCTAGCTAGTTATGTCTATGTATACTTACTTCCAATTACTTCAGGTGGGGTCAAAGTCGAGAGGACAACATTTGGTCAATTCGCCCTAACCTATCAGCAAAGATGCCACTACAGGAGAAGTCAGGTGTCCCCTCATAAGTCCTATTGTTCCTGGTCCCCTAAGCCAAGTCATTAAGTACCGCTACATGCTAGATTTATAATAGTAAATGCCCGGCCGTTAGGAACTTAGACACGCACCCCCTAATTCTTAAGTTCATCCAAACGATAGGTGATCAGTTGGTCAAATCGCACAAGTAGAAAGGGTCGTCAGTTGGTCATATCTTACCCTTCGCGTCTCATTCACCTAGGGTCAGTTAGTTATATCTCCTAGGCAATTGGCCTCTACCGCCATTCAAAACTACCGAACCAAGGGTGGCTACCAATAAACTATGCATGCATACACTTAGAAATAATTGTACGAAAGTAAAGTAAATGCAAACAAAACAATTAAGGAATCATAACTAGGCCAACACCAAGAGGTGCTTAGCCGCTCATATTAATCATGCAAACCAATTCAATATTCAAGGGTACGAAATACATGATGTGAAAGTAAAAGAAATATAAAACGCTAATGCTTATCGTAGGGAGTGATTTCTCCCTTGGAGACAGCTCCGTATGCTCCTCTAGACCTGCCTTGAGCTTTTCCCCACGTTCTCTGAGTGTTGTGTGTGGAATGGAATGAATAGAAATGCTAGAATTCGTGGGGTATTTATAGGCCAGATCTGGGTTATGGCGTAACCAATATAGGAGTTACGCCGTAACCTTCTATTTTATCGTATTTTGCACTAGATCTGCTGGTTACGGCGTAACCTTATGAGTGGTTACGCCGTAGTCTTCAATAAACTCGGTTACGTCGTAGCAG
Source organism: Chrysanthemum makinoi (assembly GCA_910596185.1). Lineage (NCBI taxonomy): Eukaryota > Viridiplantae > Streptophyta > Magnoliopsida > Asterales > Asteraceae > Chrysanthemum > Chrysanthemum makinoi. The sequence continues at coordinate 37,227,222 of OU343223.1, forward strand.
ATGCATTAGTTACGGCGTAAGTATCAGCGGCGTGGAACCTCATTTGACCTAATATAGTTACGTCGTAACCTTTGGGGAGAGTTACGCCGTAACCTTTTGATGAGTTGGTTTTCTGAGTCACGCAATAGTTACGGCATAATGTGAGAGACGAGTTACGCCGTAACTTCTTCAAAGTAGCATACTATGATAAATCTTTAGATAATTCTCCAATTCCGCGTCTCTTTAGCTCCAATGCTCGTAATGGAAAACAAGCGTAAATCCATATAAATGATATAAATTACAAGCATTATCGGGGGAAATTGACACTTAATATTCAGGACTATTTGATGTTATCAAATATCCCCCCACTTGAACTCTACTTTCCCTCAAGTAGACCTTATTAGATAGATAAAAAGATATCTCCCATAACCTGGAAAATATAAGTTTAAATCCCTTATGCTAGAATAAAACAAAGCCGAACACCTCACGAAAGGGGAACAAAACACTCAAATCTCTCAACTATTCTAAGTGTCAATTTCGGGGTGATCACTCAATCGCACAGTCATAGCATGTATTCTATCATAAGCTTGGCGGTTACACAAATCTCCACCACTAGAGTTAAGGGCTAAACAATTCTCGAAGGCAATATGGGTAGACACGACAAAGGTTAAGGGGTGACTCGTTATTACTAATATGTCATGGCGAAGTGGACAAAATCAATGATACATGACCAAATCCATGGCCAAGACACCAAAGATTGCTCGCTGCATCACCTAGACACGCTTCATGACTAAAGGGTAGGTTAAGACATGGGATATATAATTTGTGTAAAATAAAAAACAAGCAGGTAGTCTAAATCTATAACCAAGTCATCACCACTTACCGTCCGTCCAAAGTTCAAGCTTTGAAGTCAAGAAACCGGATCATGAAATACAAGGTAGATGTCTCATTAGAGGACGTCATGATGGGCACATTACCTTTTCTCCAACTGTTGGCATAACTACCAACTCCAATCTTCAAATGTGACCGAGGTGTCCTCCTCGATACTAAATGTATAAAGCTCATAACATAGTGCTTATAACATCGCACTTTACAATAACATAACAACTACTTTTTTTTTCAACATAACAATAAATACTAAACACAATATCCCCCCACTTGAGATGAACAATGGGAATTCGGGGGGTCTTCAATGATCTTCAGCAATGTTGTCGATGAAAGCATGATTTCCGAACCTTTCCACTTGAACCTTGAACTTAGGCAAATGATGACTTCCCAATCACAAATAAAGACTACAGGGTAGGCTAAGGTGTATAGGTGTATCAAAACAATATATCGGGTTACCAAAATGAAAGGAATGGCTCAGAAGGGTGTATCTAGGGGTATCTTACACTAAAGGTGAGTGCAACAAAAGGTTTTCACATGGGGGTCGAAATTGAGGTGACTAATCGATAAACTCACAATGGTAGGCTGTTTGGGTGATAATCCTATAATATTGCCTTCTAAAACGGAAAAGTCCAAATATATTGAGCTAACTCAACATACCTCGTCTATGGTCTTGAAATGATGCAAAGGCCAAGTTCTAAAGTTTACCTAAAGCGGCACTCATAATTTGGTAGATTTGGGGTAAAATATTGGAAACGGATAAGGCTAATCTCACCATATAATATCAAGGGTTGTATGTGCTCGGCTAAGGTCTAATCTAGTTAGGTTAAGAAAAACATGTCAAAATTTTAAAAATGGCATAATTTTTCAAAATAAACTAGAAAAATGAAGGAAAAATAATGTTTAAGAGATAATTCTACTCCTGTCCCCCCACTTGAATTGTACAAAGTCCCTTTTTTACTAAGCATTAAATAAAGGTGAAGAGAAAAGTAGAATTAGAGCGAGAACTTCCCTGAAATTTGCTCCATAAAGAAGGAAGGCCCACGAAAAAGAGACGTGCCTTCGTATAAGCATCATGAACAAACTTCAATCCCTGAAATCACAATACCGACAAGCATAATTCTAAAAAGAAAAAAAATGAAAAATGAAAAATGAAAAACAAACATAACTCACTTTCATAGGAATCACGGTTGCATTTAGCGAATGCAACAAGCCTTTTAAACCACTTGGTGTCCCAAGTGGATGAGTGAATTCTCGTGAAGGTTTATAGGTAACACACCCACAAAGTTCATTTAAAATACTAATACAAGGTTATTGTGTTTTAAAATGAAAGAATTAAAGCAGAGGAAGGTTACGTCGTAACTCTTTTGAGGGAGTTACGCCGTAACTGGCAAACCCTAACATAAGCTGCAAAGCGAGTGGTTACGACGTAACCAAGAGATGGTATTACGCGGTAATTGGTAATGCGTCAAGAATTCTACTGCTAAAAGGTTGGTTACGGCGTAATCACTAAGATGAGTTACGCCGTAACTCTGGTCAGATCAGCAAACTGCAGCAGCAATTACTTCCTCGTTTCCTGCAAAAATGGTTAGAAAACACAAAACCCTACAGAAATGGAAATAAAACAAAAGAAAGGGATAATTCGGGTTGTCTCCCGAAAGATCACTTTTCTTTATTTACGAGTTTTTAAGTTAGACTCAGAGCCGCGGGGCTTCTATAGGGGCCTTTGGACTTGGCCCACTTCCACCACTCATTGGCACTCATTCATCCATTTGTTGAACCTTTTTTTCCTTGTAAAATTACGGATGCCATCTGTTCCAAACTCATGTGAAAGCCATTTATCACATGATTTTCCCCGGTCATCATCTTCAGCAATAAGACTACTAGTAATACTGATGCTGGATCTTGCACCGTTTATTGTGTCAGTGAGATGATTGTACTTATACTGCTTAACCAGCCCCTTATGGATTTTTGAGTTCCCAAATCTTATATTGTTCCAATCTTCCAATGCTAATTCAATATCATGTCTCTACTCCCGCATGAGGGTATATCATTCATTAAGCCTTTCTTTCACATTTTTAAGGGCAGTAAGCGGTGGCCATGCTATTACTGATTACGCTATCCTCGCTGGTTGACATCGAGTTTGCTAAAATGTTTGTTTGGAACCGGAGTCTCCTCAATGCTTTGGACAATCTCTTCCTGTTTTACGGTATTGCTTTGTTTCGAGGAAGTTGGCCCAGCGAGGACCTCGGCGATCTTACGATTTATCATCCTCTCTTAGTGATTAATCCGGAAAGATCATTAGTGATAGAGGATGTGCACGCTTTCTTTCTTTGCTTTATCTTGTGCAAATATGGCCTTACTTGACGATAACATACCTCGTTCAAGGTTTTAGCCAATTGCCCAATTATTGTGTTTGAGGTTTTTAATCGCCAACATCTTGGATTCTGTAGGTTCATATTGGTGTCCTCCTTCACTTTGACCATCCATTCCTTGAGTTTATCTCCCTTTTTCGTAGATTCTTGATGTGCTGTGCATTATTTCTTCAAGGAATTGGGTTTAGGAGGATTGCTGTTGATTCTTGTGTAGAACCCAGGGGATTTTTCTCGATATCTGGGCCCATTATTATTGTAGTTGTTGAAAGGGGATTCTCTTCCATATTTAACTTCTCCGATCCTTTTAACTTCCTTGTTGGAGGAACATTCTTTAGAAGGTGGAGTCCCGTTTCACTCTACTTGAATGTAATGCACATTTTCCTTGAGCTTCTTCATTTCTCTTCTAAGGTGTTCTAATTTGTTGTTTATTAACATGAGGCCTTCCATATCTCCATTCTTACTTCGGTTGCTCCCTCCATTTATGCCATTTGTGAGTGGTGCGCCATTTTGAATAGTTTCTAAAGCCAAAGTGGGTGTCATACTAGGAATCGGCCCGTGAGAATCAATCATTTGTCTTGAGGAGATGTTCAGACCCTTGTAGAAGACATTAACCTTTTGTTGGAGATCATGAGTAGGGCATTTGTATAACAATTCATTATATCTTACCCAAGCTTGGTATAACGTTTCATCACCCTCTACGTGACGGTTTTGCGACCCGAGGTTTAATATTTATAGTCTTTGTTATACCTATGGTCTACCCAATGCAACTAACAGGGCGTGTACGGTCGGTGTGGTGATAGTAATCGGTAAGCCGAGGTCGTCCCAAGAGCTATGTGTGATGGATTATTACAAAATCTAGGTGTCATAGATTAATAATGGTTTCGAATGAGGGATTTAATGGTAAACTACTAAAACAGAATAAAAACAAATAAAAAGCGGATAAATGATAAAGGGAAATCAATAGAGGAAGGTGGTGCTAACCTAGTTAATCCTCCTAGCTAGTTATGTCTACGTTTACTTACTTCCAATTACTTCAGGTGGGGTCAAAGTCGAGAGGGACAACTTATTTGGTCAAATTCGCCCTAACTATCACAAAAGATGCCACCACAGTCAGTGTCCATAAGGTCTGTTGTTCTACGGTCCCTAAGCCAAGTCATTAAGTACCGCTACATGCTAGATTTATAATAGTGAATGCTTGCATTTGTTAGGAACTTAGACACGCACCCCAATTCTTAAGTTCATCCAAACGATAGGTGATCGTTGGTCAATCGCACAAGTAGAAAAGTTAGATGGAGTTGGTCATATCTTACCCTTCCCTCTCATCGCTCACCTAGGGTCAGTTGGTCATATCTCCTTGGAAATTGGCCTCTACCGCCATTCAAAACTACCGAACCAAGGGTGGCTACAAATAAACTATGCATGCATACACTTAGAAATATTATGCGAAGTAAAGTAAACACAAACAAAACAATTAAGGAATCATAACTAGGCTGCACCAAGAGGTTCTATAGCCTCATATTAATCATGCGAATCAATTCAATATTCAAGGGTACGAAATACATGAATTGAAAGTAAAAGAAATATTCAAGAGGTGCTTAGCCGCTCATATTAATCATGCTAATGCTTATCGTTGGGGAGTGATTTGTCCCTTGGAGACACGACTCGTGTCCTCTAGACACGCTTGAGATTTTTCCCGTTCTCTCGAGTGTTGTGTGGAATGGAATGAATAGAAATTATGGAATTCAATTGGGGTACTTATAGGCCGATATGGATTCCGTAACCAATATAGGAGTTCTGTAGTAACCTTCTATTTCATCATATTTTGCACTAGATCTGCTGGATTACAGTAACCTTATATGAGTGGTTATGCCGTAGTCTTCAATAAACTCGGTTACGTCATAGTAGATGCAATAGTTATGGCGTAAAGTATCGGCGGCGTGGAACCTCATTTGACCTAATATAGTTACGTCGTAACCTTTGAGGAAGTTACACATAACCTGATGAGTTGGTTTCTGATCCTTTATGATAGTTATGGCGTAATGTGAGAGACGAGTGCAGCGGTAACTTCTTCAAAGTAGCATCTTGTGATAAATCTTGAGATAATTCTCTAATTCAGCGTCTCTTTTAGCTCAATGCTCGTAATTTACGAAAGTGGAAAACAATGGAAACAAGCGTGAAATCCATAAATGATATAAATTACAAGCATTATTGGGGAAATTGTCACTTAATATTCGGACTATTTGTTGTTATCACCCTACGGCGTATATTATGCCTTTTGGTCTTTGTAATGCACACGCAACTTTTCAAAGGTGTATGATACCCATATTCCAAGACATGCTTGAAACCTCCATGGAAGTTTTCATGGATGACTTTTTAGTTTTCGAAAATTCATTTGAAGCTTGTCTTTCCAATCTTGATAAAATGCTCGAAAGATCTTGTGCACATCTTGTCCTTAACTGGGAAAAATGTCACTTTATGGTGACCGATGGAATTGTGCTTGGCCACAAAAATCTCCAGTGTTGGCATTGAAGTAGATAAAGCAAAAATCGACGTTATCACGAAACTTCCACCACCAACTAACATTAAAGCCGTTAGAAGTTTTTCTAGGACATGGGTTTCTACCGCGATTTATCAAAGATTTTTCAAAAATATCTCGTCCGATGACAAAACTTCTTGAGAAGGATTATGTGTTCGACTTCAATGCTGATTGCATAAAAGCATTCGAAACGTTGAAATCTCAACTGACCAGTGCTCCCATCATGGTTTCACCTGGTTGGTCACTACCATTCGAGCTCATGTACGATGCAAGCGATTTTGCTATTGGAGCCGTCTTAGGCCAACGAGAAGGAAAACACTTTCGGCCCATATATTTTGCTAGCAAGACACTGAATGGTGCTCATCAAAATTATCTTTGTAACAGAAAAAGAAATACTGGCCGTAGTTTTCGCGTTCGACAAATTCCGATCTTACCTCGTGCTTTCAAAAACAGTTGTGTTCACCTATCATTCGGCACTTAAATATCTGTTCACCAAGCAAGATGCTAAACCGCGTCTCAACCGATGGATTCTGCTACTCCAAGAATTTGACATCGAAATCAAAGATAAGAAAGGAGCAGAGAATCTTGCCGTTGATCATTTGTCACGTCTTGAAAATACCGATCTAGAGGAGTTGAAGGAAGAAGAAATCGATGATTACTTCCCTGATGAAACCCTCATGACGGTTCGATGAAAACGAAGGTCCTTGGTTTGTAGACTTTGCAAACTATCTCGTTGGAGGAATTCTCGGAAAAGTTAACTACGCTTCAATGGAGCAAATTCTTTTCGGAACTTAAACACTACTTTTGGGAAGAACCTTATCTTTTCAAACGTGCCCGATGGAATGATCGAAGATGTGTTTCGGTTCTGAAACCCGAAAAATTCTTGATGAATGTCATCATGGCCCTACTGGGGGACATTATGGTCCTTCCACCACAGCTAAAAAAGTTTTTGATGCTGGATTCTATTGGCCAACAATATTCAAAGAGGCAACTGTGATGCTTGCCAAAGATCCACAAACCTTTCATGCAGAGACGAAATGCCATTGACAAGAATTCAAATGTGTGAAATATTCAATATTTGGGGAATTGATTTCATGGGACCATTTCCTAAATCCCACAAATACGAATACATTCTCGTTGGTATAGATTACATGTCCAAATGGGTAGAAGCCGAAGCTTTACCAACAAACGATGCTCGTGTTGTCGTTAATTTTCTCAAAAAGCTTTTCGCTCATTATGGAATTCCCAAAGCATTGATAAGAGATCGAGGAACCCATTTCGTATGACAAATGGAAAACCATGAAAAGATATGGAGTTCATCATCATTTTGCGACAGCTTATTACCCACAAACCAGTGGCCAAGTTGAAAACACCAACAGAGCTCTTAAAAGAATACTTGAAAAAATAGTGAAGGACAATCCTTCAGTGTGGTCGAAGAAACTTGACGATGATCTGTGGGCATTTCGCACGGCTTACAAAACTCCTATCGGCACAACTCCTTATAGACTCCTGTGTGGGAAAACTTGTCATTTGTCGTTCGAAGTTGAACATCGTGCTTACTGGGCTCTTAGAAGCTGTAACACCGATCTTAAAATAGCTGGAGAAAAGAGATTTTTGAAATTGCACGAACTCTACAAATTGAGACTCCAAGCTTATGAAAATTCCAAACTCTATAAAGCCAGAACCAAAGCTTGTCACGACAAAAAGCTGCGAATTCGAAAAGAATTCAAAGCCGGAGATAAAGTTCTGCTTTTCAACATGAAATTTAAATTCAAAGCTCCTAAACTGCAACCGAGATGGTTTGGACCATATATCATTAAACATGGATATCCATCCGGATATGTCAAACTTTATGACAAACAGGGTGGAAGTTTTATTGTTAATGGGCACCAAATCAAATTATACTATGATAAGGAGTAAATGAATGAAATATGAGTTGAGACAGTTTCACCTGAAAACGAATTCGAAACCATCACCTTCGTAGCACCTTTTCCAGGAAGAATCACACAAAGTGTTCATTGGAAACCATATGTTGAATTCATCTGGAAGAATATTGATGCGACTGGTGAACAATTCATGTATTTCCCCGAACTTTCAAGATGTTCAAGGTTGCAACCGCGGCCAAGTGAATTCGGGAAGATTTGAGTCATGCCACGCCCCAAAGTTTAAACCTTTGGTTGAACTTAAGTGTGGGGGGGGGGTGCCACATCTTACTAAAACTCTTTTTGTTTGTATATAAGATTTTGTGCAGGTAATGATTACTCAGTGGACGCTTGGATTAGAGAAAATTAAGCTGACAAACTCATTTCGATATCTGGTTTTATCTCTATTTCCCTATTTCCATACTTTGAAGTTCGTTTTTCACATTGAGGACAATGTTTAACTTAAGTGTTGGGGGGGGGGGGGGGAATAGGAAAATTAGAGTTTTAAGCTTAAATTAAAAAAAAATTGTTTGCCCTTGTGATCTAGTTATTTTCACGCTTTTAGGATAATATATTAGAATAACTGGATCAATCCGCTGGTAAAACTGGTAATATTTGAAAATTTTAGATGTGTTCCGATTAATATTGCAATCCATTCTGGGATCGATAACATTTGCTAGCACAAATTATAGCCCTTTCCACTGAAATTGTGAGGATTTGAGCTTGTTCAATATAAAAGCATACATCTTTTGCTATGAGTGTGCCGGTGATTTTTTTTATTCTAGGACTTGTACTTGTAAATCATTACCAGACCGCAGTGAGATCGCATTCGTGCGATATAAGTGAATTCGTGTGATAAAGAGGCACCTTAGGATTTAAACCCAAATGACCTTCCATTTTTCATATTATGATATATTAACTAGCCACATCGGTTAGTTAGCCACCCACATGGACCCATTTGTAGCGCTCATCTTTAGCGCTAGATACCCCTAGTTACACCCTCTGAGCCATCATTTTCATTTTTGTTAAATCCAGAAAAATACAAAAAATATTTTACACTTTAAACCTTAGCCTAACCCTTGTCAATGTCTAAACGGTTGGTTGCTAGTCACCTGGTATGAGAAGATTTTCTAGATGATTATGAGTGACCGCACCTTGTCAAGTTGTATGAGCCATTTTAGAGAAAGTTATATTTAAAAAAAATGTATTAGCCAATGTGCTATGGTCAAAGAAAATTTGTTATGGCGAATCAAAGCGAAGAGTTGTGGAAATCCGAAGAAAAGAAAATGAAGCTATAATCATTTATTGGTTTGCGGATTGTTTGGTAACTAGCAACACGGGTATTAGACTTGATTCTATTTTTTCTTTTAACACCAATTTCATTAACATTCCCATGCCTTATCCATACCCTTGACCCTTAGCCTAACATTTGAACCCGAATAAAAGTCCTCTTTAGATGTTTTTGCTTGGTGCTCACGCCACGTCGGTGGAGTTTTGTTTCTTGTACAAGCCTATGGTAATAATCTAATCATGACTGAGCAATGAGTGTGATTTATCTTGTTACTCCACTAAAAATTGGGTGATTGAGAGAATTATATTTCGTTCCTTTTTCGTGAGGTGTTTTGAAATGTTAATCATGCAAGAAAATCATTGGATATTGTCAAACATCTTGAATTTTCACCCTTAAAAGCTAAATTGATGAATCTTCTCTCGTACTTGTACTTGGTGGATTTGCATCATATTTTTCGTAATCATAATTTTGTACCATTGGATATTATATTTTCTAGATTTGCTTGAGGGCAAGCAAAGTTTAAGTGTGGGGGAATTTGATAACGCTCAGATTGTACATGTTTTCAGTAGCGTTATGTGTGCTTTTGTATATGTTATTTGGTTATATTCTTATGATTTTAGTGCTTAATCGCATCAAAAGACGTTTGTCTAGTATTTATAACCAAGTGCAGGGAAACGGAAGGAAAAGTTAAAGAATGTTCAATAAAAGAAGATTCCCATTTCAGTGAAGCATGTCAAGCACAAGTCATCATTTCAAATATCGTAGAAGATCAAGATGATTGAAGAAACAAGCTCTACAAGTCAGAATCAAGCAAAAGGTCAATTTTCCATCATGGAAGACTACCAGATCGATCGCAACCCGCAACCGATTCGGCTGGAAAGTGGTCAAAAGTGCCCCATGAAGACGAACCAGCCGATCGGTCGCCGCCCGCAACCGATTCGGGTTGGAGTGCAGAAGACCAACGGATCGGCGGGCCGAACAACCGATCCGGCTGGAAGTCCTAGTTCTGCTATTTCTTCATCATTAAGCTTCCCCATTGTATCCAAACGATTCTAGGTCCTTCCCTTGGTGTATTCTAGTCCCTTCCTAACTCCTTGGAGGCCAAGTATAGCATTTAATACCCTAGGCCTTGGAACTAGTATAAATAGATACCTCTTGTGAGCATTTGAGACACACACTTCAATACAACCCTCTACTCATCAAACATAAAGCTCTTAGCTCTCAAATTCGTTCTTAGAAGTCCAGGAAAGTTTGGAGTTCTAGAAGTCAAACATTTAGAGATCAAACCCCAAAGAAGTCTACTCCAATACTTTGGGAATCATTACTTCACCATTTGTAATCTTATTCCAAGCATTGTAAGACTCTTAATCATGTTTTCTAATGTTCAAAGTTTTGAGTTTATGTTTATGTTTGCTATGAGTGGCTAGTTTCTTTATACACTTGCTTAAATGATGTTGATTATCATGTGATTAGTTTATGATTGTGTTAACATTTTTTAATTCAATTTCAAGTTGATTCTAAGATCCAATTGTGCTAAAGTTTCAAAGTGGCATTTGTTAATCAAGTTTGACTAGTTGATAGTAATCGTAGAGGTCGAAAGAACTTATTGTTATTCAACTAGTTATAATCATTTTGTCTATGGATGATTGTTTTTACCCATTATTCTTGGTTAAATAAAGAAACTAAAGTGTGGTTGTAATAAGAACGCTTTTTTATTATCAAGTTGGATTGATTGGAAACATCTAAAAGGTCATAAGATTAGTTGTTTACAATCAACTGTAACCTTTTGTCTATAATCGGTTACCTTTTGTATTGACCATTTCTTAAGCAAATTTGATAAGACAAATGGATGTTTTTGTGTTTAAGTTTGTGAAAGTAAACTTATGAAACTTGAATTGATTGGTTAAACTTAATGCTTGTTTTTATGAACTAAAATCTTGACGAAGGCTTAACTTGTAAGAACAATAGATTAGTACACCAACTAATTATCATAACCAACATGTTAAGAGGTTAACACAATCATACTAATCAAGGATAAGAAACTAGTTTAAGCAAGTGTAGTTTTTAATCATCTGGATTTCATTATATCTATTCTCGTTGTTATTTGCTTTTGGATTGCCTTAGTTGATTTAGACTTGTTAATCGAATTCACTCACAAATCCCTGCGAACGATCCCGACTTACCTTCAAAATCTTGCTATAACGGACGAGTGCACTTGCTCGTATGTGTTATTGGTAAAATTGGTAAATCGTCTTTTATAAATTCAAAACTTGTACACACGTATCACATCAGGAATTTAATGAGTATTGCATTGCCCCCAATTTCCATAACCCCCAATTTGTAAGGTAATGATCCATTACCTTGTTTTGGGTAATAGTCAATTTCATAATAATACACCAAGCATAAGTAATGATTATTTTTCCCATTCCCCACCCTCTAATACCTCCAACCAAGCATGCCCTAAGTGTCTTAAATTTGTAGACTTGTAACAGTCCTTCAATAGATACCTAATAAATAATATTTTTAAAACACCCATAAAATGACAAATACATGTTATTATACATATTGTACAAACTAATAAAACACACAAAACTTCATACAATTTATATGGAAATAAGTAGATCGTACATATGGTTTTAAAAACCGGACCGGACCAACGGGGTTCAACTGGTTTAACCGGGAATCGGAGTCACCACCTATTCGACTAGCCAATAAAAGCCGTCTGAAAACGAACCTGAGAGGACCGTCGGAACCGGTAAAAACGGATTAATCGGGCCGGACCTGGATCATTTTCTTATTGTTTTTCTCAGGTTAATCAGCTCGTCATAGTTATTTTGTTAGTGTCTTAACTTTAATTATAGGGTACCCGCCGCCACAACTTGCAGGTATCCTGCTAGTTCGTATAATTTTTTTACACGTTTTTGTAGGACTTCTCGTTTGCTTATTTATTCTCTTTATAGATGAAGGAAATATTAGCTTGTGAAGCCAGTTTGAGTATTTTTATATATGAAAAGAGTCGATTGTAAGAGTGTTGTATATGTTTTTTGTTGTTCCGTCATTGTAAATATCAACTTTAGGCATTTTAGTTAATCGTGAAAGTTTTATCCATGTCATATCCCTTGTTCTCAATTCAGTAATTGTTAGTTCATGATATGAACAAAGTGTGTCATCTATATCTATCGAATCACAATTTTGACATGTGTTAGAGAGGGAGGCGAGGAATAATGTGAACCAATAGAAAGCATACACGTCAAATTTAACTATCTACTAAATCTTAACCTATAATCAATATTATGTGCACTCTTATATTGGCCGTTTCCTTGTCCTCCAAATTCGACAAGGACGATCAACCAAAACAAGTAGTCAAGGATTATATATGAAGTTCACATGGTTCTTCCTAGTTGTCCACGTGATTCCTCACCTCGCTCTTAGCTTCCAATCAAGTGAGGATGTGATGACCAAAGTATAAATCTTTATGGTTTTGACGACACCACTGTGCAATGAAAAGTCATATATAATTTTTATGTAATTTTCTCATACACATACCATGCATATCACTTACGAGAAGTCATATATAGTTCTTTTTATTTTTTATAACTTTTTATTTTTTGAAAGGCAAAGCAAAATTGTTAAAAAAAGAAAGGCACATAAAAATATACTTTAACTATTTATGTAATTAAACACTATTTAGATTCTCACGTCCTTTCGGGTGTATAGATTGTATAACATGTATGGAAACGGGCAAATTAAACATTCTCTACCTGTCATAGCAAATAGATTACCATAGGCTTGATAAAGGATCAAACCTCTACCGATTTGGTGTAAGGACCTAGGATAAACTATCAAATATGACTTTAAAGGGTTGTAACATTAGGCGTAAGGGTAAGAAAAAACACGGGTTTTGTTGGATTCAGGGAATTTTTACTGGTGGCAAGTTAATCATTTAGGGGGAATTGCATATATACCCACTAAAGCTAAAAAATTTGCATATTTTCCCATAATACTAGTTTTTAATGCATGATAATACATTTTTCATACATTTTTGCTCTACCATACGCAAAATAATACATCAAATGGATTTATAGTTGCATCCCTACACTTGAACTTTTAAATATATAAAAACTAACTAATGACCCAAATTGCGAGGATCAAAACACGTGGAGTACTTAAACATTTACGTAGATATGGGGGGTAATGAATTTGACGTTCTTACCCATTACTCCATAATAAATATCACTAAACCCATGAGTCCCAATCGTCCCAAAACTGTATACACAAGACATGACTCGAGTTAGCAACCATGTAATCAACTAGACAATTAACAAAAGGTTTAAACACATAACAATAATGTATAAAAATAAGTGTATACAAGGAAGGCTAAGGTGATTTGGGTGTACATTTGGGGGTAGATTCTAAACTATGCTCTTCATTAATATTTTGGAATCCACCGAAATATTACGAGAACCGCGAAAAGGATAGGCTCAGAGGGGTTAACTAGGGGTATCTTGTAATAAAAATGAGTACATAGCAAGGGTGTGGGGTAATTATCTGACCAATGTAGTCAATGTAATTATATAAATGGGTTTAAAAAAAAGGGTTATTCTAATGCCTCTTATCATTTAGTCAATCCTAATCACACGAATGTGATTTCACTAACGATATCGGAATGCATCACTAATGCAAGTTCTAGAATCTATATAGTATCGGTACACTCATAAGCATTAAAAGTGAATGCTTTTATCTTAAATATCTAAATGTGAACCTCACATTTTTGGGGTAAAATTTGGGTGGTAGGGTTTTGGTGCTTGCTATATAACTATTATCCATGAGACGTTTTATTTAGACTAAGGTTTCACTTATAAATATCATATATTTTTTTAATTTGTTGCTAAAATTACCTTTACAAGTATTTCTTTCGGTTTATTACACATTTAATCGAAAATAAAACAAATAACAAATGAGTGATTAGTTTCTAAGGTGTCCCTTTTTACCCTCCCTACACATAAATTGAACATTGTCCTCAATATTCGTAAAAGTACCAAAATTGATAACGAGAAAAATAAAAGAGATTAGAGAAACTAATACTCCCCTGATTTAGCTAGGTATGAACAATGAATGGAAGTACAGTTAAATCTTCCTCCAGGATTCTAACACCCCCAAATCTCGGTACAGCGGAAGACTTAAACAAGTTTTCGGGGCGTTACTGGATTGGTACATCACACAAGTATAGCAATCAAGATAATCATATTATAGTTCAAAAACCAATCCCAAATTTAATTATCCAAATACAATCATCCCAAAATAGTTAAATGTAAGGCCCAACATTATTTATAAAATAGGTCCGCAATATTATTATCAGAGTTTAAATATGATCCTTCAAACATGCCTCATTGCCAAGCTTCCACAGAACAAGCATTCCAAACATCACTTAGATACCTGAGAAAAACATGCTAAAAGGTCAGCTAGCGCTGGTGAGTTCATAGGTTTAAGTACAAATTCAATAGTGTACCTGTAAGAGTTTATTGGCTATGCGGGACTAAGATAGATACACAACAACACACCAATCACATATCATTCACAAATCAAATCACAACGGGGGCCCCAAGCGACTCTAGCCAACACGGTCGTAGCAAGGCCTAGAACACAAGCTACTTTGGTCTAGGTCGGAGTAGATATCTATTCTTAGCTAGGAATCGCGTTATAGCATCGGAATGCTACCCTAGTCTAAGTCAACATCTACCACATATCTATCAAATCAAGTCAGCGCATGATAACATCAAATAGTCCTGAATATTAAGTGTCAATTTCCCCCGATAATGCTCGTTATTTATATTATTTATATGGATTTACGCTTGTTTACCATTGTTTTGTACTTTCAGGTAAATTACGAGCATTGGAGATAAAGAGACGCGAAAATGGAAACATATCTAAAGATTTATCACAATATGCTATTTTGAAGAAGTTACGACGTAACTCATCTCTCACATTACGCCGTAACTATTGCGTGACTCAGTATGCCAACTTATCAGAAGATTACGGTGTAACTCCTTCCAGAGGTTACGACGTAACTACATTAGGTCAAAAAAGGTTCCACGCCGCTGATACTTGCCGTAGCTGGCGCCTCACTACGACGTAACCGAGTTTATGAAGACTACGGCGTATGACTCATAAGGTTGGTAACCAGCAGATCTAGTGCATTTTATGAACTTATAGAAGGTTACAGCATAACTCCTATATTGGTTACGCCGTAACCCAGATCTGGCCTATAAATACCCCATGAATTCTAGCATTTCTAATCATCCCATTCCACACACAACACTCTCGAGCGTGGGAAAAAGCTCAAGGCAGGTCTAGAAGAGCATACGGAGCTGTTTCCAAGGGAGAAGTCACTACATTACGATAAGCATTAGCATTTTATATTTATTTTACTTTCAATTCATGTATTTCGTACCTTTGAATATTGAATTGATTTGCATGATTGATATGAGTGGCTAAGCACCTTTTGGTGCTAGCCTAGTTATGATTTCTTAATTGTTTTGTTTGCGTTTACTTTACTTCTGTACAATTATTTCTAAGTGTATGCGTGCATAGTTCATTTGTAGTCACCCTTGGTTCGGTAGTTTTGAATGGCGGTAGAGGCCAATTGCCTAGGAGATATGACCAACTGACCCTAAAGAGCGGACTGAGACGGGAAGGGTAAGATATAACCAACTGACGACCCTTTCTACTTGTGCGATTTGACCAACTGATCACCTATTGCTTGGATGAACTTAAGAATTAGGGATGTAGTGTCTAAGTTCCTAACGGCCGGGCACTCACTATTATGAATCTAGCATGTAGCGGTACTTAATGACTTGGCTTAGGGGACCAGGAACAACAGGACTTATGACGGTGCTGATTTCTCCGTGGTGGCATCTTTGCGGATAGGTTAGGGCGAATTGACCAAATGCTGTCCTCTCGAATTTGACCCCACCTGAAGTAATTGGAAGTAAGTAGACGTAGACATGACTAACTAGGATGATTAATTAGGTTAGCACCACTTCTCTCTATTGATTTCTCTTTACCATTTATCTGCTTTCATTTACTTATTCTGCATTAGTAGTTTAATTAATTAAATCCCTATCGAAACCATTATTATTCTGTGACAATTAGACTTAGTAATAATCTAACACACATAGCTCTTGGGGCGACCTGGCTTTACCATTTACTACACTACACACGACCGGGTACCCTGCCCGTTAGTGCACTAGGGTAGACCATAGGTATTGCGAGACACTATAAATTTAAGACCAGTGGAGTAAAACCGCATCAAGTTTTTGCGACGCTGGGGTGCTATTTTAGGATTTCATATTAAGCTGTTTTTAATTTTCTTCGATTATGTCAGGATATAAGACTCAGCTCGAGGCCTTTTCTGGCCACCATTCGATGACCGGGAGAAGCAATTTGAAGAAGGAAAGTCTATTCTCCGGTTCCTATTCACAACATCTTCTCATTTTACGAATCAGACCAGTCGGACGCAGAAACGGAGGTTATCAAAGAAAATAATATCGATGACCTAACTATGGAGCATTATTTAGAAGCGTAGAATGCCAACAAAGCTTCACTCAAGATTCTCCACGAGAAATACTCTATTCCAAATCATATTATTCGAGAGTTACATGAACTTGAGTTTTCTGGAAACAAAGATGAGGACGCTCAGAATCACGTAGAAGAAGTTCTCCACTTGTCCTCTCTTTTTAACGTCAGAGGTACTCCGAGCTATTCATCACTTGCAGGATTTTTCCTATGACTCTTTCAGGGACAGCGAAAAGATGGTATAACAAACTCCCTCACGATTGTAAAGGAGCGTGGGATAAACTTAGAAAATAATTCGTCCTGCAATTTTGCCCTCCTTCAAAAATGGCCAAGCTTCTTGGGAAAATCTATCAATTCGTTCAGGTTGGAGAAGAAACGCTTTACCAAGCATGGGAAAGATTTAATGAGCTTCTCTATAGATGCCCTACTCATGATTTAAACAAGCATCGGATCGTATCGTCTTCTATCGTGGGATTAATGCGCGAATACGAGAACTTCTCAATTCACCAAGACCTATTCCTAGCTTGACTCCTGATCAGGCCCTGGAATGCATTCAGCGGATTTCTGAACATTGCTACAAGTGGCACATGGATACAGGGTACGGACCGCGAGACAATTTCGATCATAAGGTAATGAAGAAGATAACAAAGCAAGAATACAATTACGGGGAAATTTTCGAAAAACGAAGGTTGGAAAGAGAAGCTGAAGCATGCAAGGTTGAAAAGGTTAAGAGCGTGTTTGGGACCAAAACCGGGAGCGATCTTGAAAGAAAAATTCTTGACCACATCAGGGAATCAAGAGAACGAGATGATAGGATTGAAACATTGATGAGGACATTCGTGGATAATACAATCTCTTCTCTCAAAATACACGATGATAGGATTAGAAGATTAGAGAAGAGTGTTAGTTCATGTTCAGAAGCTATCTCTGATTATTTAGCAGCCAAGGAGGAGGAAGTTGTCCACACTATAGAAACTATCCTCGAAGAACCTTTGACCTTTTCAGAGAAAGTTAAGCGACGAATCAGTATAGAGAGACAGTCACTTCTGGACCAAACTTTGCTGGTAAACCCTCCTATCAATAATTCTGTTAATACTAATCATCATGATATTGCGCAGGAATTAAGTAGTGATGAGACAATTCACCTCAACGAAAGATGCTCGGTTTTGAGGAGAGCTACCGCAAAAGGAAAAAGATCCGGATGCTTCACTCTCTCCTTTATATTGGGAATCTAAACATGTGTAATGCCCTAGCTGATCTTGGAGCAAGTTTTAGCATAATGCCTCGTTCGATGTTTTTGCATTGTGATTGGTAACTTAAAGCCGGCCAAGATGAAAATCGAAATGGCTGATCGATCTATGCAATCGCCATTGGGAATTGTTGAAAATGTGTTGGTGAAGATTAAGAAATTCCTTTTCCCAGTAGATTTTGTGATTCTTGACATTCGGAAGACAACCAATACCAGTCATTTTAGGAAGACCTATGCTTGCCCTGCTCATACTAAGGTGGATGTCTTTTTGAAAGTTGACTCTTGAAGCTAGTGGAGATATTGCTACTTTCAGACCTAATGAAAATTTGTCTACCCCGGAGAAGGTGTGTGCAATTGATCCCGTAGGCAATTTTGGTGAGGCTTTAGAAAAGTTTCTTAGCGACCCCCCGGATCCTGGAGAGGTTGACTCGGGGACAGATTTTGATGTTTTCGTGAATTTTGAGGAAGAGGATATGATAACGCTACACGAGTCGTTCGGGGTCAAAGGAACTTCCTTTTCTTCGAGCAAGTTTTATAACACCCTAGGCAGTGAACCTAATCGTTGTAGTGTAGTATTAGGGTAAGCCACGGGTATTGATATCGTTCTATAGGGGAATAGGAATGCTAGTGAGAAGTTACTACGCTAAGGTTGGGGTTGAGGAAGATTATTTTTTTTTATCTTTTTTTTGTTTTTTTGGAAATGGAAAAGTACGAATCTCGGGGTTTGGATTTGGGGGTTGGTATTGCTACCGATTACTCTACTTATCTAATTATCTAATCTAAGGTGTATGTAGTCTATGTCTAATTATTGTGTGCTCGTATGATAGTTTAAAGATGTGTTTACTTAGGTTTTACTACTCCTAAATTATCTCCTATTGGTGGTTGAATTGTCACGTCCTTATTCTTAATTGCGTTGTGTGTCTAAAGTTGTAGGGTATGCTTTTATCCCTAACTCTTTGAAGTTACCAAAGGGTCTCGTCTACAAAATACCACTAGGGATCATAAACTCTAACTCTAAGGCCTCTTTGGATAGTTTAGCTTACAACCGCTCAAGGTGCTATAACCTAAGGTTCACAAAGATTAATCAAGCATTAAGTACACAACGAATGACCTATCACATTACTAGATCATTAACAACTAAGATAAGAGACAACCAATCAATATTCAATAATTAAGTTTCATATTCCCTAAGCAAACACACAAGTAAATTAGCCGGACATGGAGAACATGCAAGCATACACACAAATAATCAAAGACATAATTGTATTAATGAAGTAAAGCACTTATCTTGATGTAAGATAGGGTTTGGAACCCTAAAATACTGTACAAGACAGCCTTGGTTCGGTTTAGGTTTCTACTCCAAAAGACTACACACCAATACTGAAAAATTCGGATTCTATATATAAGATTACATATGCGACGACGTCACCTTATGTTTTGTGACGCCATCGGATCTCCGTCATTAGGGTTTCGTCTTGGCCTCGTTAGACTTGCGACGGCGTCACCTTGTGCTTGTGACGCTGTCCTCCTTAGCTTCTGACGCCGTCGGATAAATCTAGGCGTGCGGTTGCGATGGCCTACTCTTTTATAACTTGACGTCGTCACTTGAAAATAAGAGTTTTGGCTTCGTCCCATCACAAAATCCTCCGGCGTCGCGTATAAGCGTGACGCCGTCACTTCATTTCAGCAGCTTTGAGTGTCTCGATTCTTGACTTTGGCCATTTTCTTGTATATTCGCCTTTTCGTCCAAATAAGTGCCATTACAGCAATTTGCCTTCAAGAGACCTAAAAAGTGAAAAGGAACGATATTAAGTAATACCGGATACAAAAGTGATCAAATAAGGGCTTAAATGACCCCTCAAAAGGTACATTTTAAAACCTTATCAAATATCCCTACACTTGGTATTTTCTTGTCCTCAAGCAAATGTGCTTTTAGCCAATTAATTTATAAGTTAGGGGTCATGAAGCATTGGTTTAAAACAGTCCACAACACATATAAGCCCCGCAAAAGTCATAACAAGCACGGAAATTACATACTAGCACCTCACATGGGGTGTTTGGATACTCACATCTCTCTGGTGTATATGAAATATAACAAGTTGGAAATGGAAGATAAACACTCATTAACCGGTCCTAGTACATAGATTACCATAGGCTTGAGAATAGATCAAACCTCCATCGCTTTGGCGTAAGCACCTAGGAAAGACTATCAAAGAAAGGGTTGTAATGTTTGGCTTACGGTAGGGAAACAAAGGGTTTGGTGGGATAGGCTATTTAGTGGTGGCAAGTCAAAAATCTCTATGTTAAATGCATACGAAGAATGGCGTTGCTAAGCCAAGAGTCGACACTCTAGACTCTAGCTCACTGAAACAAACAAACATAAATTTAAAGGATAGATGTAGGATGATAGCCCGTATGTTGTTTGATGAGTGTGTAAATACTCATCATTTTTGGTTAAATCTGAACTGCAAAACGTTTAAAATGCTTTCGAGAATTCATCAAATCTTGAAAAATATTCCAAAATTGCATTTTATATGTTTGGATAAAATGTTTAAAACAGATGAAAAATGATTTAATTTAAATAATTGGCATTTAAGTCCCCAAGTTTCAAAATTTGTCAAAAAATGTCCCTAAGCCTTAATTTCAAAGAAAAAATCACCAAAGGTCCTTTTAAAATCATAAGTTGTCAAATTTAGTCCTTTGGTGAAAAATATCAAAAGTTTTGAGAAATTACAAGTTTGGTCCTCGAGTTTCAAATTTGGCAAAATTAGTCCTTGAAATTTTGAAAATTACAAGTTTGGTCCTTGTATTATTAAACTTGTCACTTATGGTGTTACTTGGACATCTTTGATGAATTAGCGACTTTGGTCCTTGAATTTTCAGAATTTACAAAATAGGTCCTTGTATTAAATCCTTTAACCTTTGAACCTTGGACCCTTGTCAATAATTTGGACCACTGCCTTCAATTTGACCCCCCAATTGACAAAACACCCCTACGCGCCTTTTTTCTGTCTTCCCCAACATCTATGCAACACTCAACACCATCCCCCTCTCACCTTTTTACTCTCTCCATGTCATCATCCTCAACAACACTACAAAATGCATTTAATGCTCTTTCCCCCTCACTCAACCTCAATTTGTTAAAAGCCATTTCCCCCAAAAAATCAATTGATGGCCAAGATCATCTCTTGCATCCAAAGGTCCATTATTGGTGGGATATCTTTGTGAGAATCAGAAAAGAGGTTTGGCATATAAAAGGAGGAGGAGATAGAGAGAAAAGAGTGTAGTTAGTTTTTGAGTTTTCTTTGTATGTCGTTTTTTTAAGTTATCTTAGTTAGTGTGCTAAAATGTAATTTTAAGCTTTAAGTAATGTTAAACTCAGTCATTGTATCATTGTAATTCACTTTTAAGTATCAAATCCAAGTTTTTAGATAAATTCCATGTTTCATGTGCATTTGCATATTTAGGTCTCAAATTCTTATGTTTAAGCTTCTATTAGCTTCTTTTTAAGCTCGAACAAGTTCACTTTCAATCTTATTTTAGCTTTTGACAAGCTTTGAAACGATTTCAAGCATTTTCATTCATGGTCAACAAAAGTCTTGTTGATGCAAAATTGGATTGGAGATGAAAATGGTGATGCGAGAAGCATTGGAGGGTTTAAATAGATTAGGTTAGAGTATTTTTTGTAGTGCGGTCTAAGCACACCAAAACAAGCAATTGATTGTGAGTAATCTGTCTCATTTTCAGTTTTCATCTATTTTGCATATTATGCTTGAATGTTTATCCGTGGTCTATAGTTAAAATGTGTTTATTTAGTTGTATTTAGGATGTCTTAACTTCAGTTTGATCATTAATACTAGTTGGTTCATTAGTTTGAGTAATTTTCATTTACAAATCAATGTTTTATGGTGTGTTTGGATTTAAAGCTTTTCTGCGTGATTAGGTTTATGCATTGGTAGGTTTCATTGTTTCATGCTGTGTAGCTATTTCATGCTCATATCGTCTTTAACTTGTGCTTGCAAAGCTCAAAAGTTAAATCAATAAATCTGTCTCAACATCTTAACTGTTGGAATTTTACAAAGTCAAAAGCTCATTTGTGTTTAAAAATACATAGGAATAGAGTCAGATAGTCTTATTCATCTATTAAGATCATAATCAATCCACAAATTGGCTTCAAAGTTCCATTAGTCAAACTTTCAAAAGTCAAATGTGCAAAAGATCAGGTTTATGCTCAACGAGTTGATTTTTCATGGGCTCATTTAGAGTCAATTTCAATGAATCTTGTGGTTTTAAAATCTTCTACGGTCTATTTTCTTATTGTGAATTTTATAGATTTTTGTCAAATTTTTTATTTGTCCCAATCACTTGCAAAACATGGCCTTATTTCCATTACCTTGACTCAGTTGATCTTGAGTCTGCACAGGTTTCTGTTCTGCACCAGCTCTTGAGAGCTTGTCCAAGGCTCCTTTTGGTTTACTAGGTCTCACCAATCTAGTTTAGATCCCAAGTCTTGGTTTCATTTCCGGCTTATCTCGGTGCTTATTTTACAGTCAAGTAGTGGCCTCTACTTGGGTTTTAGCTCATTAGCTAAATCATTCAAATCTTAGCAATTTGCAATTCTGTGGTTGAGAGCAGTTGATAATTGTTGCATTTGGTCACTTTTAGCATATTGTAGCTTCTGAATCATTTTGGTGCTCATTTGGTCCTTTTAGCTTATCTTAAGTGCTTATCTATAAGCACTTTGCACAGATTTCATATTCCTTCACACAACCCCTATTTTTTATATTTTCTTAGATTCTAATATTATTTTAAGCTTATCTTGAATTTTTCAGATTTTTCCAAGTCAGTTTAGTATTTTTCTTAATTTAAATTAGTTTTTAAGCACTTTTAATTAGCATTAAATACAAATAATTCAGAAAAGTTTCAAAAAAATAATTTTTCATTTTTCTTAGGTTAAGATAAATATAAAAGACAAAAAAATATTTTCAGATTTTTATTAGTTAAATTTGTATTTTAAGTAATTTAATTAGTTTTAATAGTCTTTGGTGCAGAAAATATAAAAATATTCAGAAAAATACAAAATAGTTTTGAAAAATTCTCTTTTGTTATTTTAGATTTTCTAAGTCATAATTTTATTTTTCTAAGTATTTCCTATTTTCTTGAATTTTAGGCTAATATTAAATAGTTAAAAATAGTTTTTAATTAATAATAATTAATTAAATAGTTATAAAATTAATTTTCTTTTTCTTAAAATTTTCTTTTATCATTAGGTTTGTAAAAATGTTATTTTCATATTTTTAGGATTTATATTGTGTAAGTTTACATTTTACGTTTATGCAAGCGTAGTTTTTAATTTCAGGTTTATAAAAACATAAAAACAAAAACATCATTTTAAATATAGTGATAGCGTTTATTTAATATTTTTTATTTAGCTTCTTAATTCTCTTTAATTTTCATTTAAGCCATTGTAATTTATAGACTTTTTCTGTAGTTATAATAATCATTCTCAATCCCTTTTACGTTCAAATCTCTCGTCCTTTATCGTTTGGTGATCCATTGCATAACTCTTTGGGATAACGACGGGAAACACTATACTCCCAGATCTTCATTGAGGTTAGTTTCGAACCGTTTAAGTTCTTCTGATCGGCCATTCACAAGTGGCGGTTTGTGTGAAAAACTTGACGGTTTAGCATGGATCATTGTTTCTTTTTTAATCAAACTATTTTTCTTTTTCTCTTTTTTTTTTTCTTTTTTTTTTTTTTTTCATACACTTTTACTCTACCATCCTCTATGGTAACATCAAAATGATAGGGATTTATAGGCACATCCTACACTTGAGTTTTTATTACTCTAACACTAATTTGACCCGAATTGAAAAGATCAAAACACTTGGGGTATGTTATTACGCAAATTAGGGAAATTAACGTTCCCTTTCAATCATTTTATAAACTTTAACTTTTTCCCATGAGTCCCAATCGTCCCAAAATTGTGTACAAAGGATATGACTCGACTTAGCAACTCATGCAAGCAACTAGATAATTGAACTAAGGGTTTAGGGTGATAACAATAATGCACTAAAAGTGAGTGCATAAAGGGTAGGCTAAGGCGATTTGGGTGTATATTTGGGGTGGGGTGTAAACAATGCTCTTCATTGATATTCCGAAAAACGGCATCACGAAGAGCAGCGAGATAGGGCTCGAGGGGTTAACTAGGGTATCGTGTACTAAAGATGAGTACAAGCATAAAAGGTGTGGGGAATTATTCAACCGATGTGGAAGAAGTAATTATATTACGGGTATCAAACAAGGGTTATCCTAATGCCTCTTATCATTTAGTTATTCCAAACTACACAAGTGTAGTCTTACTAGCGATCTCGGGATGCATCACAAAACAAGTTCTAGAATCTAATATACTACCGGTTCACACTCTAAGCATTGAAGATGAATGCTTTTAATTCCTACTAATCTAAAGGCGATAATCACATTTTGGGTGGAATTTAGGTGGTAAAGGGTTTTTTGTGCTAGTCATATAACTTCCTATCCATGAGACGCTTTATTAAGACTAATGGCCCACTTCTATATGTCATGAAAAATTTTAAATTTGGTGCCAAAATTACCCTAACCGACATTTTCTCATGGTTTATTACACAAATACAATTGGACAAAGCAAATAATCAAGGATAAGCATATTTTCAAAGTTCCCGTTTTATTTTCCCTCCCTACACTTAAACTGAACATTGTCCCAATGTTCCCCGAAAGTATCAAAGTTATGATAATGGAAGGTAATGAAAAACGAAAGAAACTAGTACTCCCCCGATTAGCTCGGTAGGATCCGTGTGTGAAGTAGTGGTTAAATCCTTTCCAAGAAGAATGTTATGCGTGAAAAGCTCCTTCCAATCTTTTGTTTCTTCTTCTTGATAAATGAAACTTGCACATTTGAAGAAAACAACGAAACCTTTGTGTAAAATCGGCGGTAATAATATATATAAGACTCTACTAAACTAGGATATAATGCTTATGGAATGGATGTTTACGAATTTCGGAAAATTAAGACCGGAAAATTCCAAAAATTCATAAGTAGCTCAGAAAAACGAGAAAAAGTAATCTATTGTTTTACTCCTTCTGGCCACGTCGGTTGCAATCTGACGCCGTCAGGTTATCTGACAAAACTGGTATCGATTTTCGAAAAAATTGGAAAATTTACATCTTGAGAATCTAGAAAAATTTCTGCAAAACATCCATTATGACTCGATACAAGCATTTGAATCGAACAAACACACATATATATCTTTTAATAATTATTATTCTCATTTTTACGTTTCTTTTGAAAACGTGTGTAATCCTCCCTACACTTATCCTTTATGTAAAATACCTTTATATGCAATTAAGGCGAGGTTAAAAACAAAATAAAGCATTTTTACAAATTTAAACATGAGAATAAACAATTAATAAAAGATATATGACACTAACACGCAAACAATTAAGCATGGGTTGCCTCCCACGAAGCGCTTTTCTTTATTTAAGAGTCTTGTAGCTAGACTCGTAGTCGGTGCTTACCTCACGTTGACTTCATTACCGTCATCTCCTTCCTCATGACGGTATCTATTGGGGGATTCCATGTTGTAAAAGTGCCCTATGATGCACCTCTCTAAGATTTCGTCTTCTCCACGGTCTTTATTTGGTCCGGTCCTTATAGAATCCGAAAAATCTTAGCCATAACATAATCTACTCCTTTTTCTTTATCCTCCTCATTCCTATAATAGAATGATAGTTTAAGTTCCTTTTCATCATTAGAGAGTGATGAGAACTTCTCAATCTTGAACGGCATTTGGTAAGCTAT
>OU343223.1:37252972-37359472 GCA_910596185.1 Chrysanthemum makinoi
TTACATATCAAGAAGCTTCATAATTAAAATATATCAAATTGCACATAATTGATTGATTAATATTATTGAGGTATTCCCCAGTTCAAGATTTATCAAAATAATAAACATGTGTATAAAACTTAACAATTAATTTTCACATAACCAATCTTAACAATTAAATATATATATCGACAATAATCCATGCCAAACATGCACGTTTGATTTGGAACATAACAATTTATTCATGTTGTCACAAGATCGCATACAATTCCATGTCACATAACAATTTATTCATTAATATATCACGTAACAAATATATTAATTCTAGGTTTCGATATTGATAACAAAACAATTTTATAAACCCTAAAAATATTTTTAAACAAATCGACTAAAAAACATTTTAGGGTTTCGACCCATAAAAATTTTCGATCCATAAAAAAAATTTAAAACCAAATTAGGGCAAAAGCCCTAACCCTAAAAATATGGTTTACTTAATCATAACCAAAACCCTAGAATAATCATATCAAACAACATACAATATTCGTTTTTTACGTGTTTAGTAATTAATTACTCATTAAACCAAGCTCGTGATGCCACTGTTGGAATTATATAACATGACTAATCATAAATATAAACAATAAACATCAAGTACATATGCGGAGGCGTAAAGGAACATATAATGAATAATTAACTAACATAAACATAAAGTATGCGTACCTTTTTTATTCTAGTCGAACAAGAATCAATTCCACAAAACTAGCAATTGAGATTAACCCTAATTAGGGTTTATAGGATTATAAGAATTACCCCTTGCCGTTTTGTAATTCAATCCAAGATACAATCAATAGTGTGATTGTACCACGTTCTTGTACACACGTACTATTAACGAATTAAAGTAAATGCTAGTTTAATTAACACAAAACATTTGTTAAGGAAAAACAAAAGTAATCGACCACTTAGGAATAAGTGTCGATCGACTGGACTAAGAAACACACAAACAATTTAGGTTTTAGGTTTAGGTGTACAAGCGTAAATAATAATGACCCTAAGTCTTGTATTTATACTTGTAGAAACTTAGAGTCCAAGTTAGGGTAGGATTAGGAAACCTATAGCCCATAACCGATCGAATCATTCCCCAAGGGAATTCTAGAACCATCTTGACTTCTAATTTCATCTGTAGTCCTTTTCTTTAACATTTAACGATCGTTAGTCCATTACACTTAATTACTTAACATTCGTTATGTGTTTTGTGTAAATAATAACTAAATATAATATCTTATATTTAATTATTATAACTTTAATTCTCATACGTAAATGTGCAATCTCGTGGTCTCGAGGTCGATCCTAACACACAACTATTAATTTATTGTCTATTAAACCAACACCCTGTGACTAAATTTTTCGGTGAACAAATGTTATTTTGTTTTGAGCCGCTGGATTTTAGATTTATGTTTCGGAAGCTTATTAGATTGTGCATTGTGGTTAAAAAGTTGTATATTTTGGTGAAGAGGTGAATTGAATTGTGTGTTGAATAATGTGTTTTTTGTTTTATTTGTATTTGTACATTGTGCTTAGCTAGTTGTATATATTGGTGATGAGGTATATTAATTGTATGTATGTAATAAATAGTATTTGCTTAAAATCAATTATGCTTTACATAGTTGTACATTATATTTTATAAGTAGTATTTTCTTAAATTCTAATTTAGGATATCTTAGACTCATAAATAGAAGAGATGGTCATCCCTCCATTATAAGTAGTATATATATGATGTCTTTAACAAACATAAAATAATGCATTTATTCTAAGATTTAAAGTTGATAATTAGATTAATTAGTAAGGTTCAAGACATAAAATGAATCTAGAAATTCCACGGTTTAACATGCTTTAAAGCTAAGCATATAATGTATTTATTCCGAAGATTAAAGCTAATAACTCAATTTTTGTCATGCCTTGTCTTTTCCAATTCAACTTGAAATGAGCTTAGCACCCACATTTTGCTACACAAAACAAGCAACGAGAGTCATGGAACACCGTTATCTTCGCGTTGAACAAGAGCTAGATGTGTGTCACTCTCAAAATCTGGCAATAATGAAATTGGACAGATTGGATAAACGTTGTTGTTACGCCTCTTTATGTGATTTTTCATATGAAGTACAAAGGCTTAATATACAAACAAGTCACTAAACTTTACGAAAAGTTTGTCCTAAGTCACTAATGTTTCATTTCTGTCATATAAGATACTCAACTTCACGAATTGTTTAAATATGTTACTGAACCTTTAAAATGATGATATTGGATATTTTTTTAGAACAAAACGGTCCTTGTGGTTAGTCGGGTGTCACGGATTTAGTCCTTAAACCACTATTTCTGTTAGTTTGA
Organism: Chrysanthemum makinoi; assembly: GCA_910596185.1. Lineage (NCBI taxonomy): Eukaryota > Viridiplantae > Streptophyta > Magnoliopsida > Asterales > Asteraceae > Chrysanthemum > Chrysanthemum makinoi. The sequence continues at coordinate 37,255,334 of OU343223.1, forward strand.
CCGTTTTCTTACGTTTTCGTTCATTTCTTTACGTTTTTATACGTTTTCGACCGTTTTTTACGTTTTTGTCCATTTTCATCCCTTATTTTTACGTTTTTATTCATTTTCAACCGTTTTTCTACGTTTCGCCCATTTTTTTATGTTTTCGTCCATTTTAATCCGTTTTTATACGTTTTCGTCCGTTTTTTTAACGTTTTCAGCCCTTTTTTTTGTTTTATACGTTTTTATACATCTTTTTTACATTTTTATTCGTTTTCATCCATTTTTATACGTTTTCATCCGTTTTTATATGTTTTTGGCCGTCTTTATACAATTTTTATACGTTTTTATTCGTTTTCATCTATTTTTATAAGTTTTCGTCCATTTTTTTACGTTTTCATCCGGTTTTATACGTTTTCGCCCGTTTTTATACGTTCTTATACGACTTTTATACGTTTTCGTCCGTTTCTTTACACTTTCGTCCGTTTTGCATCGACACCCGACTAACCACAAGTGGTCTAGGGACTAAAACAGTGACACCCGACTAACCACAAGGACCGTTTTGTATTAAAAAAATATGCAATGCCATCATTTTAAAGATTCAGTAATATATTTAAACAATTCGTGAAGTTGAGTACCTTATATGATAGAAATGAAATATTAGTGACTTAGGACAAATTTTTGGTAAAGTTTAGTGACTTGTTTGTATATTAACCCAAGTACAAAAGATTTCTTGTTATAACTATATTAAAAACATAATGAAATGGTGAAAGCTAAAGATACGCAACGTGGTTTTTCAGAACTAACGATGTACGCAACGAAACTTTGAAAATTACCATTGTACGCAAAATACTTTCAAATTTGGAACAATATACGTAATATGACCGGTAACTAACAAGTTACCAGGTCAAAAAGTTTGAAAATGACATAAATGGTCCCTGTGGCTTGCGTTGACTTTCACAGGTCATCTATTGAGTTTATTCTCGGTTAAAAAAGTTTCAGTAATAGTCCTTATGGTCATTGGCTTTTAGATTTAGTCCCTTTTTTTCCGTTTTTGTCATTTTTTTTACGTTTTGTCCGTTTTTCATCAGTTTTTCTTACCTTTTTCTTAATTTTTTGTCCGTTTTTCTTACGTTTTGTCTGTTTTTTCTCGCTTTTAAGGCCATCCGTTATTGTCCGTTGTTCTAACATTTTGTTCGTTTTTCTTATGTTTTTATCAGTTTTTTTTTCGTTTTTCTTACATTTTGTCCGATTTTATTACGTTTTTTTACTATTTAAATATATTCAAAAAAATTTCCAAAAAGAAAAAAAAAATGGAAAAAAAATTTCTTAAAAAAAATTGGAATTTTTTCCCAAATTTGAAAAAAAAAATTCCAAAAAAATTTTTAACAAAAAATTGGAAAAAAAATATTTCCGAAAAAAAATTTTGAAAAAAAATATAAAAATTTGAAGTTTCAAAAAAAAATTTTGAATAAAAAATTTAAAAAAAAATTTTGAATAAAAAAAATATTTTTCAAATAATTTTTTTTTTAAATCTTTAAAAAATTGGAAATTTTTAAATTTTTTAAAAAATCTTCAAAAATATTTTTCAAATTTTTATAAAAAATCTTCAAAAAATATATATTTTTTTTAAATCTTAAAAAAATTGGAAATTTTCAAATTTTTTAAAAAATCTTGAAAAATTTTTTTTTTTTTTTAATTTTCAATATGTCGGAATTGGAAATTTTTTTCCAAAAAAAAAAATTTGATTTTTTTTTTTTATTCGAAATTGAAATTTTTTTCAAGTTTTTTTTTTTAATATGTCGAAATTGAAAATTTTGAAAAAAAAAAATCAAATTTTTTTTTAAAGATTTAAAAAAATATATTTGAAAAATAATTTTTTTTATTCAAATTTTCTTTTGAAATTTGAAATTTTTTTATTTTTTTTCGGAAATATTTTTTTTCCAATTTTTTTTTCAAAATTTTTTTGGAATTTTTTTTTTCAAATTTGCGAAAAAATTCCAATTTTTTTTTCTTTTTGGAAAAAATTTTCAATATGTTAAAATATTACAGAAACGTAATAAAAACGGACAAAATGTAAGAAAAACGGATGAAAACTGATAAAAACTTAAGAAAAACGGACAAAACATAAGAATAATGGACAAAAAGGGGAAAAAACGAAAGAAAATAGACAAAACGTAAGAAAAACGGACAAAAACCTAAGAAATTGTAAGAAAAACGGACAAAAAGGATGAAAACCGATAAAAATGTAAGAAAAACGGACAAAACTTAAGAAAAATGGACAAAAACGGATGAAAACGGAAAAAAAATGACTAAATCTAAAAGCCAATGCCATAAGGACTATTACTGAAACTTTATTAATCGAAAATAAAGTCAATGGATGACCTGTGAAAGTCAACGCAAGCCACAGGGACCATTTATGTCATTTTTCAAACTTTTTGATTTGGTAACTTGTTTGTTACCGGTCATATTGCGTACATTGTTCCAAATTTGAAAGTATTTTGCGTACAATGGTAATTTTCAAAGTTCGTTGCGTACATCGTTAGTTCTGAAAAACCACGTTGCGTATCTTTAGCTTTCACCCATAATGAAATTGGACAGATTTGGATAAACGTTGTTGTTACACCTCTTTATGTGATTTTTCATATGAAGTACAAAGGGTTAATATACAAACAAGTCACTAAACTTTGCGAAAAATTTGTCCTAAGTCACTAATGTTTCATTTCTGTCATATAAGATACTCAACTTCACGAATTGTTTAAATATGTTACTGAACCTTTAAAATGATGATATTGCAAATTTTTTTAGTACAAAACGGTCCTTGTGGTTAGTCGGGTGTTACGGATTTAGTCCTTAAACCACTATTTCTGTTAGTTTGACCGTTTTCTTACGTTTTCGTCTATTTCTTTACGTTTTTATACGTTTTCAACCGTTTTTATACGTTTTCGTCCGTTTTTTTACGTTTTTGTCCATTTTCATCCCATATTTTTACGTTTTTATTCATTTTCAACCGTTTTTCTACGTTTCGCCCGTTTTTTTACGTTTTCGTCCACTTTCATCCGTTTTTATACGTTTTCGTCCGTTTTTTTAACGTTTTCATCCGTTTTTTTTGTTTTATACGTTTTTATACATCTTTTTTACGTTTTTATTTGTTTTCATCCATTTTTATACGTTTTCATCCGTTTTTATATGTTTCTGGCCGTCTTTATACAGTTTTTATTCATTTTCATCTATTTTTATATGTTTTCGTACATTTTTTTACATTTTCATCCGGTTTTATACGTTTTCGCCCGTTTTTATACGTTCTTATACGACTTTTATACGTTTTCATCCGTTTTTATTCGTTTTCGTCCGTTTCTTTACACTTTCGTCCGTTTTGCATCCGTTTTTATACGTTTTCGTCCATTTTATACGATTTTGTCTATTTTATATGTTTTTATTCACTTTTTATACGTTTTTATTCGTTTTAATCCGATTTTATACGTTTTCGTCCATTTTTCTTATGTTTTTGTCCATTTTTCTTACGTTTTCGCCTATTTTCTTATGTTTTCAAACGTAAAAAGGGGAAGAAAACGTATGCAAACATAGAGAAACGGGCAAAAACGTAAGAAAACGGACGAAAACATATAAAACGTAAAAAAAAATGGACGAAAACATATGAAAGCATAGAAAACGGGCGAAATCGTAAGAAAAACGGATGAAAACGTAATAAATGTATGAAAACGTAATAAATGTATGAAAACATAAGAAAACGGGCGAAACCGTATGAAAACATAAGTAAACGGGCTAAAACGTAAGAAAACGTATGAAAGCATAAGAAAATAAGTGAAAACGCAAGAAAAACGGACGAAAACGTATAAAAACAGACGAAAACGGATAAAAACGTATGAGAACGTATAAAAACGGATGAAAACGAATAAAAACGTATAAAAGTCTTATAAAAGCGTACAAAACGTATAAAAACGGACGAAAACGTATAAAACAGACGAAAATAGACGAAAACGTAAAACAAAATGATGAAAACATATAAAAACGGTTGAAAACGAATAAAACGTAAAAAAAATAGATGAAAACGGATGAAAACGTAAAAAAAACAAGCGAAAACGTATAAAAAAGGTTGAAAACGAATAAAAACGTAAAAGAAAGGGATGAAAATGGACGAAAACGTAAAAAACGGACGAAAACTTATAAAAGTGGTTGAAAACGAATAAAAACGTAAAAAAAGTAAGAAAACGGTCAAACTAATAGAAATAGTGGTCTAGGGACTAAAACCGTGACACCCGACTAACCACAAGGACCGTTTTGTACTAAAAAATATGCAATGTCATCATTTTAAAGGTTCAGTAATATATTTAAACAACTCGTGAAGTTGAGTACCTTAGATGATTGAAATGAAACATTAGTGACTTAAGACAAATTTTTCGTAAAGTTTAATGACTTGTTTGTATATTAACCCAAGTACAAAAGATTTCTTGTTGTAACTATATTAAAAACATTTTTATTGGATTAGAAAATAGAAATAAGATTATGTTGCAACAAACATTGTTGCAACATAATCTTATTTCTATTTTCTAATCCAATAAAAATGTTTTTAATATAATGAATGATTTGTTGCTGAGTGATAAAAAGATTATACCAAGTATTACACATACATATCTAAGTATTACACATACATATCTGATGTGATAGGAATTGATTGTATTTATGGTTAACTTTTAAGCAATATGGACATAATAAGCATCATAATCTCATAGCTAAAACCTTTAAGTGAAGTGAAAAACAAATGAAAATAACTGATCGAAAACAATCTCGTAAGTAGTAACTATTTTTTTGTGACTTGCTAATTGGTTATTAGATAAAAAAAATTGGCTACTTGGCTTGATCTATAGATTCCGGCTATAGATGATATTTCGATGTTGTTAGACTGGGTGGAGGCTTCTATTTCAGATTCAAAGATAAGAAAAGTTGTGGGTGTGATCATATGTACCACAATATGGATGCTTTGGAGTTATAGAAACAATATCGTTTTTCAGGATTCGAAAATGAAGAAAAGTGATATTTATGATAATATAGTTACTCATTCTTTTGTTTGGTATACGAATAGAGGTGGTGAGTGTAACATTACTTGGACATTGTGGTTGATTACTCAACGTTGCAATATTCTTTGTAATTTTGCTAGTTTCTCTCTGGCTTTTTAATATATCTTCGCCGTTCGAAAAAAAGTTGGTTAAACAACTTTAACACGCATATAAATCTTTATATTGGTGCATATAAAAGCAACCAATAACAGTTCGTTTCCGCAAGACTTAATAATTTGCTTTGATCTATAGACCTTAATAAATTCAGACCTAGATTAAATATTCAAAATCATTGAATAATAGTTACAACTAAAATAAACTATTCTACAAAATGTGATTATTTTGGTTAGAACATGAGTAAAACAATTTTTTGAATAAACGTTTGAATTTGGCTCACCCTTTGGCCTTTGTCAGCACTCAGCAGCCATTTACTACACTAGTCGGGTACACGTGCGTTGTGGCGGCGGGTACTCGTGTAACCAAATAACCCACAATAGCATACAATTGAAGCATCACAATCTTCTTAATACATTATAGTAGTACTTTCGCAATGCATCGAAACCAAAAAGAGAGAAAGCAACAATGGTGATGTTTTGGTACACGGTAATAGTGATGACACGTCGTAGTTGATGATAATATGAAGACAAAAACAATGTCAATTATTAGTATTGCAAAATGTCAAGGTTGAATTCACCATTTTAAGCCAACATCTCTTTTTTCACCATGTTAACAAATTGTACACAATAACTTTATAAAATGAATTTATCATCTCTTCATGATCCTTTTTATACTAAAACAAATAACCTATAATTTAATGTAAATTAATAATTATGTAACCGAAAGTTAATAATTTTCTTTACTTAATCGTATTTTAAACGTTTTCGGTTACAATCATTTATATTATTAATTACATAAATTAATTTCATTTTAAAAAACATGCCGGTTACTAATATTAGTATCTGACCAAATCTTTTCATTATAAGCAAGTGTGTAATCTGAATTTTTTAAACTTTCCATTATAAGCAAGTTCCAAATGTATTATAAAGTAGTATAGATTATAACATTGTCAAACGCAAGAGGTAAGTCTCGAACAAGTTAATTAAACGAGCATGTAACCCGCCGCGTTGCGGCGGGGGTGTTTTTCATCTTTTTCGTTGGTTCTACTTGTTCCGAGTTTCATTGTCTTTTGATAGTTCTACACAAGATAAGCTAAACATGTATGTTTAGTTACATTAAAACTTTATATTGATAACAAAGTATAGATCCTGGGACTAAGTACATCGGCTACTTAAATATACACTATAACATCAAGTCAACAAACATTTATTTACTTTCAAGTGTGAATCTAGTAATGGTCCAAGAAATATGCCATACTTTCCATTCGCGCAAGTCACGTATGCACAAATTTTGAAAGTTTGGGCGTATGCTTAGTTTGAAAGCATTGTGCTTTGGATCTTGGAACATTAAACATGACACAATTAGGTAAGGTAAACGTCCAAATAGAGTTCAACCTGAAGGAAATAATATATAGGATAAGAATAGCATATAGCTTCGTTGAGTCTAATGGTATGTCACTTCTATTCACAGTTTACATTTAGAATATGTTGTATACCACAACAAATTGATAATTCAAAATGACCCGTTTCAAAGAACTAGTTATCCGTAAACACATCCAAGGAAAACTACGTATGCACAACGCCGTGTTTTACAGACGCCAAAAAAGCAAATGACCGAATTACTACAATAAGAGCATTCAATATTGAAAGAACATTAACAATGAAACAACTGATAGAATAAGTATCAGGAAAACAATACAACCAAAACCCCTTTACTCATATTCAGAAACCTAGATAAGGGCACTATCAAGAATTACCCATCTTGCACGATTGGATACCATAGGAATTGACCCAACTGGAGAATACATCATGACTTTTACTCCGTGTGAACCTCGCATTCATTAAAATCATTAGATTAGCATATGTTATAACCTGTCACATTATATGGGGTGTTTGAATATGGGTTAGTTTAGAGCGTTTAACAAAAACTGAATAATGATTATAATTGTTTGGCTATTTAGGTCGACATAATCAGAAATTGAGTTTTGTATGTGTAAGTAATTACCGATCAATTCATAATTCTAATTTCTAACACACTTGATTATGCAGTTAACTGATTAGGTTGGTTGTTTATAACGTTTCAAGCCACAATAATTAAGTTTAACTGCACGTCCAAACACCCCGTTACTTACATTTATAGACGTAGATAAAGGTACTTATTGATCAAGAAATACCCATCTTGCACGCTTTTGCTGCTATAGCAACGATCCAACCGAGAATACGCTACATCTTTTACTTCAAGATGAACCGGATTCATTAAGTTTCGATTAATACATTGAATGACTAACAATGGCATTTGCATCGAGAGTGCATATATACCTTGACTAATTGTGAAGGGAAAAGATCATGTATCATCTACGCATACACATCGTAAGTTCAGTGTGACATCTCATGTCCTTCATCTACAAACCCATCCTCATCAAATGCATCATTTTACCAGTTGTACTCCTTTTTTCCCAACAAAATATAAAGAAACTTCCGTCGAACCGTCATCCTACACTTCAGAGTCAGTGTATGTGTGTCGTAAAGATAATGAAAGTCATGGAAATTAGTAGATTCTAGACACAAGTAACCTTCTAATGTGGTATAAAAAATAGACTGCTTTGTAAATCACTCTAAACTAACCCATACAAGTAAGTAGCATACAAAAGGTAAGCAACCAATACAATTATAGCAAGCCTATTATATGCGGCTAGGACATGAAGGTGACTTATAGTAAACAACATATCTTTGTGGCATGAAATTTTAAACATTTTTTTTCTTTTATAACGGATAGTGTCATTTTTTCTGCATTATGAATCTATGTTTACCCATGTCAACAAAATTAAAACATGATTCTGCCCTATCTTTCTATGAGAACACACACATGAATACGGGTAAGTGACTTTTAACCAACTCACCCATGAGACATAGCAATGGGCCTGTCAACCATTTTCGTATCTAGACATGATTTTCCTATTTCATAAATTTAAGAATTTTTCGAACACATAATCAATGTGATTATTTAAAGCTAATGGACGGCGGAAAACATTTATAAATAAGAAAAATAATGGATCATGTATAAAAGTGAAGGCGAGTACTTACATATAGAATTTTTGCATAGGTCATTATTTCTCAAGAATCTAAAATGTGTGAGAGGAGAATTCTGCTAAGTTTGAGCATCGACATAGCATATATCAACGGTTTCAAAGTTCTCTCCAATTGTCACGCAATATCACAAAAGCATAACAAACAGGTGGTTTCACTAATGGTGCAAGCTAATTGTTGACGGTTTTAAGAAGACGGTCATGATCCTTGCCATACCATGACAATACCTTATCTTCAAAAGTTATGAAAATATCACCAACCACACCTATAGTCACAGAAGACACTTTATCAAACTACATCTTTAAATAAATGTATAGCAGAGAAAGAATATGCGTAAAGATTTTAACTCAGTTTCAGTTGTATCATATGTTCGTACATTGTCATCACAACCATAAGTTGAATACGCGTCACCTCCAAATAAGCAGTAGTAAAACGTATGAGTAAAATTTAGCGTGCCACCTTCATTCACACCTGTAATAGAATCCATGTCAAGAACTATAGTTAGTTACCAATATTTATTATGTTATTAATGGGAAAATAAATAAAAATTATATGTAATTCTTCGCCTTCACTTTTTTGTACTGATCCATTTCCTCAGGCGAGCAACAACCGAAAGTTGAGGATGAACGGTCATGGAGCACGTTGTCCAAATTATGTTCGAAATAAGTAGTTGAATGACCTCGTCGAAACTTGGTGCACGTCTGTTGTTTGTATGTAAAATGAACAATCGCTCGTTGTCCGCCCTCGCTGCAAAGACATGTGTTATAAAATTTTAGTTACTATTTTGTAACTTTCAATATGTCGCAAAGCATTTCTATTCAACAGGCCGATCAAACATCATTTTGGTTTTTCTAATATTGAGTAAACCTAATAGCATAACTACTAATTTACCAAGACACGCATGTGTTACAAAGCAAGTTACCTGTTATATTTTGGCATCGAGGATTTTCATCTTTACATGCCATGTAGTGTCAAATATTTGAGGCGACATACATTCATTTTGAAGTTCAACAATATCAAACATGCCATCCATAATCTGTTGACGATCCATCGTTTCATGCCACCATTAAATCTGTCCGCTTTTGTGCATCGTGGATAGCAGCCACATTTTTAAAAAAAAAATTAAAATAAAAATTGTTAAGTGCACCGTATTAAAATATATATAGAAAACCCGTACATGACAGAGCGTGCTTACATGTATTCATATATTCGGGCATTTATGGTGTCCGGTAAAGCAACACTCGCCTAGGCTAGGCTGTGTTTTTTTAGTCTTTCCATACCCCAAAGTGGTGCCATAGGAACACACGTTGCTACAATGTTCTAAGTAGGAATACTCCAACGGGTGGCCTATGGAAAAATAAGGGAACGGTATCTGATTAAGTAAGAGTAACATTCGTGAGTGAGTCATTATAAGATATTTTAAAGCAAGATGCCTACTTAAAAGAGCAAAAACACTGAATTGAAAATGCACTTGTTAACAAAAGTTAAAGTATGTGTTTCTGCCTATAGCGGATGACCCTGTGCGGTCGGATTACCCCGTGGAGTTGCTCATACATTTGCGTTGGTCTATTTGTATACAATGAATAACCCGTATAGACGTAAAACAGTATAGGTTATTAAATGAGTGTTGAAATGCGTTTTCCATCTGATGATATGAGCAAGTATCTAGACAACCTGACGGTTATAGGGCCAAGCAAGTATTACCATGTGAAGTGGAACTGTTTGGTGGAGTGTGGAGCCTCGCTGGTTACACTTAAAATGATAGCATACTTCAGTAAAATAATGTAGGATGATTAAAGGATGGACCAATTTCAAAAAAGGAATAGCAACTAATACCGAGGATATATTCGCTCAAAAGTTGTTGGTTTACTTCCATGTGGTTAATGCGGTTCTGATTATTATGATCAAACTAACTACTCCGTATTTTTCGACGCTATTTATACCTACAAAACTAACACATGAACATTATACGCAACATAAATGAGCATGTGTGTCACACAAACAACATTTTCATAATGTAATAAATAAATGGGATCACCTTGACTAACACATTCGGCATGAATAGTGTATATTTTGACCACACAAACTACCCTGTTCAACAATATCATGTCTAAGAATCACATCTAACGATCCAGAACCGATAGTGTCCACCACCCGCCTTCGCCACATAGGAATAAACATTATTGTACACAAAATTTACAACCAATATCTTAAGTTGTGTATTAATAATAACTTATTAATCATTCCAACACAACTTTAAATTAACATTTAAATCAAGGTAATAAAGTATCGAACGGAGTAACTACTGAAATACCTAAATGGCCTGTAATGAAGACATAATGCTACTGAACATATTCCAAGTTAGCGCCAAGATACTTGTCATCAAACCTTCGATTGTCAATTGCATACAAAGAAATGGAAAAGAGCATGAAAGCAGGTTCAAGCATAAAGATATTGAAAAACATGATCTTTCCAATGTTTTTAAAACTAAGAATCCGGTCATTTCATTTTACCTTGCACTTTTACCCTTTATTTCACTTTTTGCCATCCTGAATGTAACCACCATCACCTGTTCCTTGAACTCAGCTATGTTGCTGCCCTTACTACCATATTCCCGTCTTTGATTTCTCGACTGTGGCATAACGCTTAAGAAATCCTCTAACATTGGCTTATTACTTTAGCCAATGTTTGTATTATCGGCTTCTTTAAATAAGAGTATATAATAAGGCATCGTAGATTAAACCAACTATAATAAATAAAAAATATAGATGAAACAAGTTGTTCAGAGCCTATTAAAAAAATCAAAACTTTGTCTACATTTAGGTCAAGTTAAATAATTTCATAATATATTATTTGGAATGATAATAGGTATGAACAATTTTATACTCTGATCTGTATTATTATCAAAAGCTAACTTTTTATAATTTAAAATTCAACGAGTTCAATACAGCTGTCATACAAAAACTTAACTAATGAAACACATAAAAATTAAAATAAAAATCTGATCCCCTTACTAAATATTAATTATGCACAAATGAAAATAAAAATTGCTCACATACCTATAATCAAGATTAAAAATTAAAACCCTAAATCCTTGTAGTCTTATTTGTGTTGGCGTGTGATGATTCCACCTACACAACAAAATATCAAATATCAGTAATTGTATTGCATCCATAACGAAACCCTTGAATTTTAAAGGAGTAGGGTTCGGCGATTAAAGTCGAAGATATAAATGAAACACAACAACATAATCTCGGGCTAAGATTCTTCGAACCTCATCAGGTCTCGTCTTCTCCCTCTCGTGTTTGCATTCCGCACCCTATTTGTTGACAGGAGTACCCAAAAATCATGAATCCTTAATTAATACTAAACCCTAATTATTATAAAAAGATTACACACATGCTGTAGACAACTAAAATTCAACAAACCTGACGATTAGGCAATTCAACGTTTTTGTGTGTAGATTTCGTGGAGGAAGGTGCTCCAATCGATATTGTATCATATACCAACTCACCGTGGACAATGGATGGACCAAAACAAAAAACGCAGGTAGCAGAAACACGGCCCAAAAAATAAAACCCGGCCCGCCACAGAATATTTTATGAACCCCGGCACGATTCCATAAGCTTGGGAGGCACGAATTCATAGGTCTTCGACAAATGAATTTATATATAATGATTATAAGATGTAGTATGCGTTTGGATATATTATATGCGACTTTATATCTCGATCATTTGCCTATCATTTTGTTATGTAGTTTTCTCAAGTTTGCAAGTTTCTTTATCATTATTGATACACAGTCAATGTAAAACAAGATTACGTAAATAGTTAAAGTATATTTTTAATATGCATTTTTTTTTTGAACAATTTTGCCTTTAAAAAATAATAATAATAAAATAATAAAAAAATAACTATATATGACTTCTCGTTAGTGATATGCATGGCATATGTGGGAGAAAATTACATAAATAATTATACCTAATTCTCTTTGTTGAATCGTAGTTCAGATTCAAGTCGGTTCAGTGAGGGCAACTTTTCATCGCACAGGAGAGTCGTCAAAACCATAAAGATTTATGCTTTCGTCATCACATCCTCACCTAATTGGAAGCTAAGAGCGAGGTGAGGAATCATGTGGACAATTAGGAAGCACTATGTGAACTTCGTATATAATCCTTGACTGCTTTTTTTGGTTGATCGTCCATGTCGAATTTGGAGGACAAGGCGACGACCAATATAAGAGTGCACATAATATTGATTATAGGTTGAAGATTCGGTCGATAGTTAAACTTGACGTGTATGCTTTCTATTGGTTCACATTATTCCTCGCCTCCCTCTCTAACACATATGAAAATTGTGATTCGATAGATATAGATGACACGCTTTGTTGATATCATGAACTAACCATTACTGGACTGACAACAAGGGATATGACTTGGATAAAACTTTCACAATTAACTAAAATGCCTTAGGTTGATATTTACAACGATGAAACAACAAAACACACATAAAACCAATGTTTTAAAACCCGGTTTGACCCGGCCAGGTTAACCGGTTGAACCGGTTCCCGCCAAAAAAAGGGTAAAAAGACCGGATTTTTAAAAGCGGGTTAACCGGTTAGCCCGTCGGGTTTAAGTGACTCGCGTCAACCCGATTCTCGACTCGGCTGGTTCGATTAAAAACCCGTTTTTCAAAAAAAAAAAGCCTAAAACACTCTTACAATCGACTCTTTTCATATACAAAAACACTCAAACTAGCTTCATAAGCTAAAATTTCTTTCATCTATAAAGAGAATAAATAAGCAAACGAGAAGTCCTATAAAAAATTAAATGACTTAAAGAAAAACGTGTAAAACAATCATACTAACTAGCAAGATACCTTCGCGTTATGGCGACGGGTATCTTGTAATGAAAGTCAAGACACCAACAAAATAACAATGACGAGCTGATTAACCCGAGAAAAATAATAAGAAAATGATCTCAGTCCGGCCCGATTATTCCGTTTTTACCAGTTCCGACAGTCCTCTCAGGTTCATTTTCAGACGGCTGTTATTGGCTAGCCCAACCGGTTGTGACTCTGATTCTTGGTTAAACCAGTTGAACTCGTTGTTCCGGTCCGGTTTTTAAAACCATATGTACCATCTACTTATTTTCATATAAATTGTATGAAGCTTTGTGTGTTTTTTTAGTTTGTACAATATGTATAATAACATGTATTTATCATTGTAGGGGTGTTTTAAAAATAACATTTATTAGCTATTTATTGGAGGACTGTTACAAGTATACAAATTTAAGACACTTAATTCTCGAGATGTAACTTCATTTTCTATTATTAGTAATTGTGCTGCTTAAAATTTTAAGCCTTCCATTTTGAGAATATCCCAAATACATTATAAATTAGTATATAGGGTTATTATACAAAAAAGTTACTAAAGTTTGCGGGAAATTTGTCCTAAGTCACTAAAGTTTAAAAGCTGTCATTCAGGTTACTCAACTTATGAAAGTTGTCATCCAGGTTACTGAACTTGTAAAAGTTGTCATCCAGGTTACCGAACTTGCAAAGACAAGACATTTATGTTACTTAACATATCAAAAAAAAAACGTAAAAATCGCTGAAATTATAGACGTGTTTGCTTTTTAACGTTGAGTAACCTAAATGACAACTTTTAAACTTTAGTGACTTAGGATAAATTTCTCGCAAACTTTAGTGACTTTTTTGTATAATAACCCTTAGTATATATATATAGATGTTATTAAGTTTTTCATTAATTTGTTTATAAGTTTGCATATTAAGACAATCTTATTTTGTTGTATTCTTATCATACCATAGATCTAAAAATAAACAGTCAGGATTATCACACATATAAAATTTAGTGCCTATAAATAGCATTTCAATTCATGCATTACCATAGCCATCCTTGCAAGAATATCATCTCTCAATATTTAAATTTCTTAGTTTTTTATTTAGAGAATGAAGAAGTTTTATGCTTCATTGATTATGGTGATGTTGCTTAGCACCATTCTTGTGGTCGAAGTGCAAGTGAGCATGGCGGATAACTGTGCCCCGTTGAAGCTAATCTCATGCCTTTCATCGATTACCAAGAATATAGCACCAGCACCAGATTCGCCATGTTGCAATAGTCTGCACACAGAATCAGAATCGTGTCTATGTAACTATGTGAAGAACCCCGATTATGGAAAGTATCTTAAAATGCCAGGTGCAGGAAAAGTTGCACAAGCTTGTAGCATCACATGGCCAGACCCCAATACTTGTACTTAATCTTATGCATGTAAAACTATTATAACTAAGTATATCGTTTGTGAGTTAATAATAGGATCATCACATCTTTTGAAGGTGTTAGATGTCCTTTATCTGTGTTAAAATGGAGTATGAATATATTATTCATATATCCAAAGCTTTATGAATTTATTATTCATATATTGTTATATATGTGTTTGACCCAAAGCTTTATGAATTTATTTTTCATATATTGTTATATATGTGTTTGACCCAAAGCTTCATTTGCTACATTGTTTAGTTTTCTAATGACATTTACATGCATACGCCTCATTACGCCACAATTAATAAAAAGGATTTACAAATTATGATAGTAGAACAATTTTGAAATTTAACATACAACATTAAACTCGTTATTAAATGGTATCGATCTATTAATCAAAAAGAAATAAAAGTTTGGTTTTGATAAGAGAAGAGAGGGAGGAACTCTAATACTTTACCAATAAAGGAGTGGAATTTTGAATTTGACTATTCTAATTTTCAAATTTACAAATTTTACAATACTCCAGTTTATTATACAATTTTTAAACCATGTTACTTTTTTCGCGAACAAAACAATATCGTGCCCAATATCATACATATTTTTGTTTATCTTTCTTACGTTTTTTGCATCATTTTCATAACCAGGTTAATGTTATATCATTTATTATACAATGTATGTTACATTTAAAGATAAATATAAAAGGAGATGGCTAAATAACCAGTACATGTAAGGAGATATCGCACCAACGAGTTACCGTGTAGCAAAAGTTTTCCACAAGTTACACTTTCAAATGTTATACATGATCGCCATAAAAACTATTATAAAATTTTAACAGTTTAGGCATGCTACACTAATTTAGTATTTGTATGAAAGGGAAAAAAAATTTAACCCATACCAATAGGTCAAAATTAGTAAAATGGAACATAGCCAAACACCCCTTTTAAATATACCATAACTAATTACTAACCAAATATCAACAATCTTTAACATAACAATTCTAAAACATGATCTTAGACCCATGATTACTTTAACCCGTGACCCACAACTAATTACTAACCAAATATCAACAATCTTTAACATAACAATTCTAAAACATGATCTTAGACCCATGATTACTTTAACCCGTGACCCACAACACAAAACGACCCATAACTACAAAATGACTCGAATTGACACATGTATACCAAAACGAAGACGACTCTACAGGGCTTCCAACTTCAATACTTTGTCCAAGAGAGAGGTCTTTGTACAAGAGAGAGGTAATCTACTTACCAATCCAATACTAACTTCTATGTACTCCAACTACGCATTCTCCTTACCTCGGCTAGACTCACTGATACCTATAACAACATAAATAACTATAACCGTAAGTGAATGCTTAGTAAGTACATAGCAAGAACAATAACTTCAACAACGATTTAGGATCAAAACTATAACACACCAACATACCTTATCATAAGCATATAATCTTGCTAAAATACATATAATCAAGCAATGGATCCAAAGCTAACTATAACATTCTCCATATCACTATAATAATACCAACCATCATAAAATCATAATCTTAACTATAACAGGTTCATTACTATTGTACTTACCTTAATTCATCAACTTAGGTTCTACTTGAAAATTAGTACAAGTTCTCATCTTGCTCCTTTCTTGATTCCTATGAGGGTATTAACTCTGATTAGCATCCGATTCCATAATAACATAATAAATTACTAACCTTTAATCCTTTTACAAATTTCCACCTCAAGAACCCTAAATTTGAATTGGGAAAATTACTTACGTGTGTTAGGTTTGTGATTATTCACTCTTTATAACTTAATTAGAGTAATCTTTCTTGATCGCATTGGTAGTAAATGAGAAGTCTCTTCTTTTCCTTTCTTTTTTTCTCCAGTAAACCGACTTCACCACCTCTCTCTCTCTCTCTAATTCTTTGAAAATTACCAGTAAAACGGATAATTATCCATTTCAACTTTGGATTATTTGTAGTTTTAGTCCTTCAAGTCTCATTCTTCTTATGTTGACTACATAACTTTCTATTAGTTAGCACATTTATACTTCTAGTTTATAACTTAACCATTTCACATAAAATACATTCTAAAAACATATAATACTATTATTTATACATTATATTAATACCTTTACGGGATTCCGGTGTAACATAAGACCCTTGGAATTAAGCGAATTTTAAAAGAATTTCTCATTAAGGTGTTACATGTGTGAATAAATTAACAAACAACATTGAACGTAAATATGTTCCATTATTTTTTAAGGGTATAATAAATAATATGTCAATGAGCGATAAAAAATTTGGATTGTAACTATTAAGAAAATAAACGTGCTAGGATCGTCTCCTCCAACTGGTAGATACTTTTAGAGAGCAAAGTTATGTAGTCAACGTCAAACACGTGGGCAGTCCATGTTCATT
Organism: Chrysanthemum makinoi; assembly: GCA_910596185.1. Lineage (NCBI taxonomy): Eukaryota > Viridiplantae > Streptophyta > Magnoliopsida > Asterales > Asteraceae > Chrysanthemum > Chrysanthemum makinoi. The sequence continues at coordinate 37,272,305 of OU343223.1, forward strand.
CCATGAACACCTAAATGTTCAAAGAAAAACAAAAGTCACATTGAAAGGAAGTTGTTAATAAGAGTATATGTAACGTTAAAAACATGTCATTTATGATTATACATACCTGTTGAACATTGATCAAATACCATCAAATACTTCTTTGTAGACAACGTTTGTAGTACTTTTCTAGATATATTATCTTTATCACAAATGACAACCACGATATGTACCATGATAAGAAAGGTTGTGGGTGTGATCACATGTAACACGATAGGGATTCTTTGGCATTTTAGAAACAATATCGTTTTCTAGGATCCGAATGGTTGTGGGTGTGATCACATGTAACAAGAAAGTTAAGCCAATACTTGTAACATTAGTAGTCATTGAATAAAAAATTTAAAGTCCCTCCAATATTTTTAAAGCCCACTTTTATGACTTTAAAAGCCATGTATTGTAACAGCTCCATTCTTGTAGCCCACTTTAACAGCCCTGTGGAAAACTATAAGGGGGGTTGAATAGTTTTACCAATTAAAACTTTGTTTTAAAATATTTAGATCGACTTATGTCAATCTATTTAGATGTATATGTTGGACATTGATAGATAGATATATAAAAGTGAAATGAAAGATAAAGAGTAAGAAGCACATAACCACGACACGAGTATTTATAGTGGTTCGGCTACAAGGACACCTTCCTTGCCCTACTCCACTCCCCGAGTCACCTACTTGAGGGTTCGTAATCACTACACGACACCAACTCCTTATGGCGGAGAAACCTTCACAAAATCGCCTACTCTTTTTCCGGTACTAGGCTAACCACCGGGTTCTTTCACAAAGGAGAACCATACCTACCACTACATCGCTACCCTTTATCCGGTAATAGGCTAAGTACCGAGTTCCATTACGATGGAGGAACTACTACCCAACACTACACAACACCTAATTCCAAAGGAGATCCACTCCTTATTACAACACCATCAAGGATATCAATATCCTTGGAAACAAACTATCACTATTTGTATAACGATGCACCTCATCGATTATACGACCTTGGCATCCTTCACTAATGCCACTTGATTTGACTCTAGGAATCTTTCACTAATGCCCTTGACTTGGCAACTGGCACCTTTCACTAATGCCTTCGTCTTGACTTCTTTAGCATTCTTCAATAATGCTTTCGACACGGAAGTTAAGCACCTTTTACTAATGCTTTCGTCTTGACTCTTTCGGCATCCTTCACTAATGCCTTGGACACACTTCCATGGAGGAAGAAAGAAGTATCACAAGAGAACCTCAGTATTCTTGATGATGAAGACATGGCAACTCATGGGCTTGAGCTTGCTCGACTTTAAGAAGTGGTGATCTCGCCTTTAAGAGGAACCTAGAGAATCACACAAAAAAAAAGACAAACTACATAGAAAGATCCCTTGTGGTTTAGAAGGTTACAATAATTGGGGAAAGTATGTGTGGGAGTGGCAACCCAAAAGGAAGAAATGGCTCACTATTTATAGAAGAAAAAATCTACTGTTCCATGGATCCCTCACTTGAGGGATCCGTCCCGATCTTTAGGGGGATCCGTGGGACGCTCCCTAGCAGTATGGGTTTTGGGTCATGGGTCATGGGTTATGGATCATGGGTATCCAAGTAGATACAATGTACCTATAAGATGCAATGCATCTAGTTCATGGTTTATGGATTAAAACTATGGGCTATGGATTAAAACCATGGGTCATGGATATTATACATATATGACATAAGCATGATGTCATGCAATGGGTTATGGGTCAAGCTCCATGGTTATGGGTCATGGACTTTGGGTTGTACCCAACTACATTTAATGTATTTGGTCAATGGGTCAAATACTTAAGTTTCTACCCAATTGTACCACCCATTATAATACATACTAGTTATGTATATATTTGCCCAATATGTAAACACTAGTTGTTGCACATATGTATTACTAAATCATAAAATCACTTATACTTGTTTTAGTGTTTTATGTGAAAACGTAAGTGTGTTAGAAAACTATTGGCTCAAACCATTTATGTATTTTATTTGTTTCGTTAAAATGATTTTACGTTTGTTATCGACAAAACATTAGAAGATCGTAAAATATAAATAAACGTTTTTATGGCTTATTTGTATTAACAATCTCCCCCTTTTTATTTATGACAAAACATAAAATTATTTTAAGAAAAAACTAAAATTTGTAAAAGTTCGAATTGGAGTTTTTACTCTCTTCTCTCCCTTTTTGTCGAAACAAAAAGAAAAAAACAGTGTTTTAAGAAAACATGTAAAAGAAAAAAGAAATATAGAGAGCGAGTGACGGGAAGAGTTCTCGTCTTAACTCCCCCTTGACAAGTACATCCCTTTGTAAGGGCTTCAAGTAAATAAAAACTACTAAGCTAATGCATTGCAACTATGTTTGAAAATGGTTTCGTCTTAGTGGCGATAAAGCTCCCCCTAGATGATTGCAACTTTGCAAGGGGACGTAACGAAATGTAATCCATATGAGGATTATATTGCAAATGGTTTTGCAATGTATGGTTTGACACAAAGCTTCCCCTAGCTTAGGGTGTCAAAGTCTTCATGTGTATTTTGAAAATCTACAAAGCAAAGGTTAGAAAACAAGTATATAGTGCATAATTTCCTGCAAATAAGACTCAAGTTAGTAAAAAATTGATCTTCTGTTGCACGGTTCCTTCCTTGGAGGGATCCGTCTAGGCAAATCTCAGGGATCCGTCTATCTGATAACAGAATTCAGCAATGGTGATGTACCACGTAATGTTAACATCAAAATGAGATATGTATTCAACCAACAAACATATACTCAAAGCAATATGGCATATAAACTATCATTCAATAAAACATAAGAGATAGTCAACAAATCTCTAAAATTAAGAGAATGATTTATCCATGTAACACTTATTCTATTAATACTAATAAGTGACCAAAACTTAAGAAGCAATAATGTACTTGAATTTAAGGATGGGTAGGCTTGTTGATTTGGTCCAATCTTTCAAGAGGATGATTAAACATAAAATGGGATTCTTAAACGATCTAAGTTAAGTTTGAGACTAGGACACCATTTTAATCCTTAGGCTCATGGTTTTTTGGGTTTGTTGACCTCATCGAAACGTTCGAGGAGGTGATAAAACATGAAACGTTGCTCCTCACGTAGTTCATGTATCAACCCTTCAACATGTTGACAATGATAGCAATCCTTGTCATGGTTTTGAAAAGATGGTGGTAAAGATGGAGCGACTTGATGTGGACGTTCAAGTGAAGAAGGTTGGGGATCCTCAAACGAAGGAGGGATAGGTGGAGGCACATTAAATGGTAGCTCAACAAGGGTTGATGGTGGAGGTACGGAAGTGTCAACTTCCATGTGGTTGGGTGGTTGACTTTGATGTCTCCTCATAATCCAAAATGGACCATTAGAGGTACATGGAGAAATGGACATCGGTGCAAGTGTTGATTCAACACCTTGGTTTTGTTGTGCAATCTTCTCTAGTGAAGAGTGTGTCGGTAATGGTGGAGGATGAGATGGCCTAGGGGGTAAATCCTCTAAGTTGTAGGAACGTGGAGATGATTGTGAGGTAGTAAATGATATGGCTCTAGGCAACAATGATGATATTTTTGTGGGAACAATCCTCTTGGGGATTGGTTTGATTGGTTGAGTTAGTGGAGGAGAAGTCCTATCATTTGTGGGTTTAACAGGAGATGATTCGGTTGAGGAAATTTCGTGTAGAACACGAGCAAGTTTATTGGGTGGTTCTTGGGTGGATGAGTTAGCACTAGGAGCTTTCCTCATGATGAAATGACTAAAGAAAATGTTTCTAATTGCTGAGAATTATGTTGTTTTTGATGACTAAGGGATTCTAACAAGATGACTTATAAAGGGAAGGATTTGGCAAGTGCATTCAAGACTTAAGCCACTAAGATCATTTGGAATGTGATGATTAGCATGCACAAGAGTCAACTTCAGAGTTGTACTGATCTAGGGACTCAATTAAGATGAGGTGGAGTGTTCAAGTTAGCAAGATGAGCTTGAAATGATTGTTTAAGCTAGACTTGACATGAATCTGTCACCCGGATCCCACGGCTCCCTCCTTTGAGGGATCCGTCTAGGCTAATCCTAGGGATCCGGCTATCAGCAGTAAAGAAAAAGAAAATATGATGTTTGTGAAGTCTAGCACCTATACTTCTTTGAGTGTTTCAGTCTTCCTAAGTATCTTAAATGAAAGAGTACTTAAATGAACAAGGGCAATGAGTGACGTAGCTAATGATTGCCTTTTATGGAAGGAAAATGAGACTTTATGATCACCAATAGGTGTTCAAGGATGACACTAGGAATTTTGATGGTGTCAAGTCATAATACATGATCCTAGAGATCATATGTAAACTTGAGATAAAATTTGAAAAATCCTCAAAAATAATAGAATTGAAAAACTAGTTTTTGGCCCAATTTTGAGATAAGGATGACTAGAAATAATTTCCTAAAATTGATAAATATATCCACCTAAGTGTTTTGAGATGTGAGAAACAATGTGTGAGTATTGAAGCAGAAATATGGTGAGTTTTGATGAGTTGATAAATCAAAAGCACTTTGAATTAGATCCTAGGTTAGCTATGGGTGAGTGTGAAGCTTTCTAATGCTTGAAGAAGACTTAGGTGATTCTAAGGTCTTATGTTTAGCTAGTGTGAAGTGATCTAGTGAGCTGTTTTGATGTATGGCTGCTCATCTGTTGTCACGGATCCCACGGTTCCCTTAAAGGAGGGATCCGTCTAGTATAATCTTAGGGATCCGGCAACTGCAGATCAGAAACATCACAGAAGGAAATGCAGATTTTGCACCATACTATATATACTAATTTCTATTAAACTCTACTTCAAAGAACAGCAACATAAGCATGATATCACATAAATCATATCATAGATAAGAGTAGTAATGACAATATCCAAACTAACACAAACTAGTGTGTTAAAACAAAACATAAGCATTCATACATAAGCCAAATGTCTAAAAACAAGCATAATCCTTATGTCTCTTTCATCAATCCTTTCTTTTCCTCTTTCCTGACTTCATGACGTAGTTAGCTAGGTTTTGGATCATACCCTTTAATTGTTTGAATTCTGCGGTCTCGTTTGGAAGAGTTGGAAGTTGTTGATAGTAGTCAAAGGGGTCCAAGTCGATGTTAGCTTCGGGGTTGACATTTACTTCTTCTTCTTCGTCCGAGGAATCTGGGAGAGCCTTAGGTTTTCTTCCATTAACCATGAATCATTTAGGGGGTTGTTTGGTAAGAGGTACCATGACGTGATCGGAAAGGAAATGATCATCGTTGATAGGAGATGGTTGCAATGCACTAACATAGTTACGAAGTCGTGTTAGGAGCATTTCATACGGAAGTACCATGTTGGCAACTTTGAATACCCCGGCCATTCTCTTCACCATGTAATAGGCGAGATTAAATGACTTTTGGTGAATAAGGCAATAGATCATTTGTACGAGACATGCATTTGGATGGTCTTTGTTATCGACCAAGCTAATGACGTTTTCCCTAAGAATTTATTCCCATTTTCTAAAAAAGGGGTGCATTTCGAAGAGTTCCATTTGAAAGGAATCACGGTGAATGAGCTCTTTGTTTCGGTTGAAATGAGATTGGTCGGCTCTAACTTTGAAAATAGTGTCTCGAACGGTTTCAGGTTCATCAAGAGGAGTATGGTATATTGGTTTGGAATCAAGAGCAAAAGATTGCGTGGATATTGCCCAATCTTGAGAGTACATACAAATTCCTTCACAAGGAATGCGAAGGATTTGAGCAAATGTGTTGAGAGGTAGAGTGAAGTTTCGTTTATTGATGATGAAGGCTATTGAAATGCTATCATCGGTGTTTCGAATGATCCTAACGCTTTTGTAGAATTCAAAGATGAAAACCGGACAAATTTGTTCATCAATATCAAGAAGACAATCAAAGTTGATTGCCGAGAAGACTTGACGAATGTCGGTATTTTTAAGGAAACATTCCTTGACCACACGACCTTCGTGGATAAGTCGTTTTTCAAGTCTTTTGAAGACTTTGCGATCGGTTTTTGACAAGCCCTCTTTACGATAGTATTGGGTGAGGTAATGGACGGTATCATGGTGGTCTTGTTGGGTGGATTTAGGCATGGTTGGTCCTAGAAAAACAAATATTCCAATTAGGCAAAATTTGTTGAGATGGGTTTATGGTTTTGATTTGTATTAACAATGTTGTAAGCACAATGTAATCTTAGTTATGTGAAAACCCTTTCTAGTGATCAATTTTGGAAAACCTAATTTTATCAATTGATTAAGAAAAATTGAGAAACCATAAACCCTAGGATGAAGATGGTGAAAATTAGAACATGTTAGTGTAATTACTTACAATGATGTTCTAGAGATGGATGGAGTCCTATGGAGATGAAACCAGCTCTTGGGTCGTTTTTGTGTTTTGTGAGGAGAGGGAAAATGAGCAGGGTTGATTTTGAAAGGCGTATAGCTGGTTTCTGTCCCACGGTTCCCCCGGATCCCTTATATAAGGGATCCGGCTAGTACAACTAGAGGGATCCGGCTACTGTAGACAGAAAAGGAGTGTTTGGCATTATTTTTGTAATAAGTTATAAAATAGCTTATGGAACAAAAATAGTTTTGGGGTTTCTAATTAAAAAGATGTTTGGTCAACGGGATTTAATAGTTTGATTATCAGGGATCCATTTGTGACGACGGCGTTAGTTTGACGAGATCAAGAGGAATACTATTCCCGATGATGAGTAAGTCGAGAAAGTGGGGAAAAGAGACTATTAAGAGACTAGCAATTATTAATGTCTAAAATAAAGAATGGTATCAACATATTCATGTAAATGTAAGCTAGCTAATGAAAAGTGAACGTACCTTTATGCTCTTGGTATGGTTTCAGGAGACCAAAAGACCGAAAATACTTCATGAGCTTTTAAAGTAATCAATTGTACTTAGAATAAGTAGATTGCGATTACTTTTAGGTTCTTTCTTGAAGGTTGACTTCATTATTCTTAGAGTAGAAATGAAGACTTTGGAGAGATCCTAGCATGAAGATTTCTTGAAAAAAAATGTTAGAATAATCTATCAATATCCAACATAGGACAAAATTATTTTAAAAGATTTCATTCTTTGTAGTTTTCAAACATACACGGATCGTATCAAGTTTTTAAAGTACAACATACTCTAAGAAACTTGGTAACGAAGCTCTGATGCCAATTGTGGAAAACTAGAAGGGGGGGTTGGATAGTTTTACCAATTAAAACTTCGTTTTAAAATATTTAGATCGACTTATGTCAATCAATTTAGATGTGTATGTTGGACATTGATAGATAGATATATAAAAGTGTAATGAAAGATAAAGAGTAAGAAGCACATAACCACGACACGAGTATTTATAGTGGTTCGGCTACAAGGACACCTTTCTTGCCCTACTCCATTCCCCGAGTCACCTACTCGAGATTTCGTAATCACTACACGACACCAACTCCTTATGGCGGAGAAGCCTTCACAACGTCGCCTACTCTTTTTCCGGTACTAGGCTAACCACCGGGTTCTTTCACAAAGGAGAACCATAACTACCACAACGTCGCCTACCCTTTATCCGGTACTAGGCTAAGTACCGAGTTCCATTACAATGGAGGAACTACTACCCAACACTACACAACACCTAACCCCAAAAGAGATCCACTCCTTATTACAACACCATCAAGGATATCAATATCCTTGGAAACAAACTATCACTATTTGTATAACGATGCACCTCATCAATTATACGACCTTGGCATCCTTCACTAATGCCACTTGATTTGACTCCTAGGCATCTTTCACTAATGCCCTTGACACAAACGCTTGGCACCTTTCACTAATGCCTTCGTCTTAACTTCTTTAGAATTCTTCACTAATGCTTTCGACACGGACGTTAAGCACCTTTCACTAATGCTTTCGTCTTGACTCTTTCGGCATCTTTCACTAATGCCTTGGACACAACACTTCTATGGAGGAAGAAAGAAGTATCAACAAGAGAACCTCAGTAGTCTTGATGATGACGAAGCATGGCAACTCATGGACTTGAGCTTGCTCGACTTCAAGAAGTGGTGATCTCGCCTTTAAGAGGAACCTAGAGAATCACACAAAAACAAAAGACAAACTACATAGAAAGATCCCTTAGGATCTGTGGTTAGAAGGTTACAATACTTGGGAAAGTATGTGTGGGAGTGGCAACCCAAAAGGAAGAAATGACTCACTATTTATAGAAGAAAAACATCTACTGTTCCACGGATCCCACGGATCCCTCACTTGAGGGATCCGTCCAGTGTAATACTGGGGATCCATGAGACGCTCCCTTTTGCCCATGGGTTTTGGGTCATGGGTCATGGGTTATGGATCATGGGTATCCAAGTAGATACAATGTACCTATAAGATGCAATGCATCTAGTCCATAGTTCATGGATTAAAACTATGGGCCATGGATTAAAACCATGGGTCATGGATATTATCCATGTATGACATAAGCATGATGTCATGCAATGGGTTATGGGTCAAGCTCCATGGTTATGGGTCATGGACTTTGGGTTGTACCCAACTACATTTAATGTATTTAGTCAATGGGTCAAATACTTAAGTTTCTACCCAATTGTATTACCCATTATAATACATACTAGTTATGTATATATTTGCCCAATATGTAAACACTAGTTGTTGTATATATGTATTACTAAATCATAAAATCACTTATACTTGTTTTAGTGTTTTATGTGAAGACGCAAGTGTGTTAGAAAACTATTGGCTCAAACCATTTACGTATTTTATTTGTTTCGTTAAAATGATTTTACATTTGTTATCGACAAAACATTAGAAGATGGTAAAATATAAATAAACGTTTTTACGGCTTATTTGTATTAACAAGCCCATTAAATGTATTGATTAGTACAAAACGGAAATAAAAACCCAAAAATAAACACACACAAAAGATCAATCATATCTCGCACTCTCTCTCAAACACGTAAATTGTCACTCTTGTGCTAAATAGCAACCGGCGCCACCTACTAAATCTGCCACCACCGCTAACGACATGTGTCGGCATCACTACCCCTTGACTTGGTCTAGGTGGCCTTCGATCGCCAAAACTTTTAGTATAATCAAAAAACATTGCATGCCAAAAAAATCAGTTTCAAAGTACCCGCCGGCGCCACCGCAACGCGCGGATACCCTGCTAGTACTACTTTATACATTTGGGACTTACTATTAATAGAAGGCTTAAAAATTCATATTCAACACTTACTTATAATGAAAAAAACTGTATTAAGTTTGCTATTAAAATCAATACATCAATATAGGTTTCAAAAGCAGACGTAACATATATCTTTATAGTTTTGGGATTACAAGTTCATTTACAGCCCATTATTAAAAACGTGTAACCGCTAAGAATCATTACTATCAATAATGATTATTAAAAACATTTAACCGCATCCATCATATAAATCCACACATACCATTTCATATCTCTCTCACAACATCTAAAACATTTGCAATAAGGCTGAGTGTAGTAATGGAGTCTCAGTCAGTGGGGGTTACCTGACGCGTAAGGCTTATTACGCCGACCCAAAAGCCGGTAACGACACTGTCATTATATCGTGCTCAAAGTAACCAATCTTTGATCTGAAAACATGATCATCCTATTTTGTCTCTTTGATGTTTGTTGCTACTTGCAATGACGAACCACCAAGATCAATAAGACTCAAACTATCCAATCTCGACGAATTTCCAAACATCCCCATATGCCAATTCAAAGCAACCTAACCATAATACGCTTCTTCTTCACCACTCAAAACCCGAATCTAATTTTTCCTATACTTAAACCTATGTACCTTCGCAACCTCCTCCACATTACTCAAAACCCTCCTAATGCTTTCCACATACAATCTCCTCAACCTTGCAGTACCCAACACAAATATAGGAGTATATGTACGCCTTTTATAAGGCACCCATTAAACAACAAGAAAGAAACATCAAAATATCATATTTGTGTTTGATGTTATAAAACACGAAATCTTTACAGATTTAAACACGGTATCTTCCTCGATCTTAAAGGTAAAACAAAAATCGAAAAACAACAAACCTACCCGAGACCTTATAATAGATATAGAAGACAAAATATACTTCATTCGTGAGTTTTGTTGCTCTTTGTACTTGCAGAAAGTAACAAAAGAAAGAACCCAAGTTTGGTTTGTGTTTGTGTGTTTCGTGTTGAGCAGAACTGAAAGAGAAACAAAGTGTTTTATTGATGTTCGAGTGGAACTAAAAGAGTTTGTGTTCGATTTTCATAAAAGAGAAAGAAAGATTGATGTGATTGTGTTTGATTTTGGTAGCAAAAAGATACAAAAAGGGTGATTTTTTTTGTTGGCGATGGCCACATTTAGGTGTAAGAAGTTTGTGTGACTACATTTGTTAGTAAAAGAAATGTTTAGTGGCTTTGAAATAAATTTAGGGTTAAAGTGAGGATTGCTAGGGTTAGCACATATTTATATCTTTTAAATTAGAGTATTTGAGTTATAAGTGGGCTTTTTTGTTATTTAAAGTTGATCTTGGGCTCTCTCATTTTGGTTATCATAATGTATACTTCTATATCTATACTATCATATTTATATCTATATCTATACGTTTATATCTATATCTATACTTCTATACTACGTTATAAAACATTTAGGCTCTTCCCTAAATAGAAAGGCTTAAAAATTCAGCCAACACATTTGCCTATAATGAAAATAGTTGGTCAAATAATAATATTAGTAACCGACATGTTCTTTAAAATGAAATTAATTTATGTACTCAATAATATAAATGATTGTAACCGAAAAAATTTAAAATACAATTAAGTAAATATACATTATTAACTTTCGGTTACACAATTTTAAATTCACATTAGATTACAGGTTTGTTTTAGTATAAAAAGTACAATGAATAGATTATAGATTCATTTTAGAATGTAATTGTGTACAATTTGTTAACGTAGTGAAAGAAAATATGTTGGCTTGAGATGGTGAAGTCAACCACGACCTTTTTTCAATACTAAGAATTGACATTATTTTTGTCTTCACATTATCACCAACTCCGACGCGTCATCACTATTACCGTGTACCAAAATATAGGGGTGTAAACGAGAAGAGACAGCTCGCGAGCTATTCGAGATCGACTCGTAAATTACTCGAAATTGACTCGATATAAACGAGTCGAGCTCGAGCTTGAGCTACTCGAGTACACTTTTGAGCCGAGTTCGAGCTCGAATATGCTCAGCTCGTGAGGCTCGCGAGCCCTTATCGAGCTTCAATGGTATTACACTTTTACCCTTTTATATACATATAGCTACGTAAAGTCGAGTCGAGCTTGATATGCCCATTTTTCATCGAGTTCGAGCTTTAAAAGTGGCAATAATCGAGCTCGAGTTTGAGATGACGAGACGAGCCGAGCTCGAGCTTGAAATCCAAAGCTCGAACGATCTCGAGTCGAGTTTCGAGCTCGAGTTTTACTAATCGAGTCGAGTTCGAGCTTGGTAGTACTCGACTCAACTCGGCTCGTTTACACCCCTACCAAAATACCACCATTGTTGTTTTCTCCCTTTTTAGTTTTGATGCATTGCGCATGTATTACTATAATGTATAAAAATTATTGTGATGTTTCAATTGTATGTTATTGTTGGTTATTTAGTTATACGGATACTTGCCTCCGCAACGCATGAGTAACCGACCGGTAGACATTACTTAATTCTTTCCTAGATTGAATATTCAGAATCATTGAATAATAATTACAACTAAAATAAACTATTCTACCAAATGTGATCGTTTTTTGTTAGAACATGAGTAAAATAATTTTATGAATAAATTTTTGAATATGGCTCACATTTTGCCCTTTGGCAGCATCAATTTACTATACTAGTCGGGTACATGCGTGTTACGACGGTGGGTATCTGTGTAACCAAACAACCCACAATAGCATACAATTGAAGCATCACAATATCTTAATACATATAGCAGTACATGCGCAATGCATAGAAGCCAAAAAGATAGAAAGCAAAAATGGTGGTGTTTTGGTACACGGTAATAGTGATGACACGTCGTAGTTGGTGATAATATGAAAACAAAAATAATGTCAATCATTAGTATCGTCGTGGTTGAATTCACCATCTCAAGCAAACATCTCTTCTTTCACCACATTAACAAATTTTACACAATCACTTTCTAAAATAAATTTATATGATTCTTTTTATACTAAAACAAATAACTTATAATTTAATGTGAATTTATAATTATGTAACCGAAAGTTAGTAATGTGAATTTATCATCTCATCATAAGTCTAAAACCCTCAATCTTAAAACTGTGGGTCCGTTTGGTTTCTTTCTCATAAATCACAATCGGTATGAGTTTCAGTATAAGGTGAATGGGAATAAATAAGAGTTACGTAATCAAATCCAATATTGTTTTTTGGTTTGTTTATTATATTTGATAATCTTGCTAATAATGTGAGAAAGAATGTGGCCCAGATATAAAACTATCATATCCTACCAATTTGGTAACTATCAAATATAAAATATATTTATATATTATTTCAAATTTATAAATTAAAAGTTTTAAACAAATATCATCACGAAATGAAAACATTATTCATTAATTCTCATTCCACCATACCAAACGCGCCCTTAATAAAAGGTATGATAGTAATTTTAATGATTTCTTTATCAACACTTCTTGATCTATTATCCCACCCATATCACATGCCATGACAGACAAGTCTTCCTTTTTAGTACAAACTTCAATACTCTCCACACACACAAACTCACAAACACACACTTCAAAAAATGAGATCTTTCACTTTCACTTTCACCACCACCATTCTCCTCCTCCTCACACTCCTCACCATCACCACCACCACCAACACCACCACAACCACCACCACACTTGACCCAAAGCAACTCGAAGCACTCCACTCTCTATACATCCCAACCACCCATGACCCATGCACCACAACAACTACCACCACCACTTGTGACACTGCCACCCCATTCCGCCACCTCACCACCCTCCACCTCACCAACTGCTCTGAAGACCTCACACTCTCCACCACTGTACTCTCCTCCTTATCCACACTCACCACCTTAGCTTTCCTTAACTGCCACGTCACCTTAGTCCACTTTCCATCTTCACTCACCACTAACCTCAGATCTTTCACCTCCATCAACTCATTGAAGCCACTCACTGGAGTGTTTCTTAGCAGGTTTACTAACTTGACTCAGCTCACTGTCTCTGGTGACAATGTCAAAGCTTCTGGTATTCATATCATTACCTCAAAAATGAAGTCTTTAACCAATGTAACACTTAAAGATACTAATTTGACTGGTTTTATACCAAAAGATTGGAACTTGAAGATGACCCAGATGGATTTATCCAATAATAAGCTTAATGGGACTATACCCACTTCATTAACTTTATTGGAAAACATAAAGTTTCTAAATTTATCATCAAATGAGCTTAGTGATGAAATACCCGGATCCATTTCGGGTCTAAAAGGTTTGGTTCAGTTGGATCTTGGGTCAAATCAGCTTAATGGGAGTGTTCCAAGATCTATAGGGGATATGAAGGGGTTAAAGTATTTGAATCTTGAGAAGAATAATTTCCATGGTGTTATGCCTTTTAATGCTAGTTTTATCAAGGGTTTAAGTGTGTTTAAGATTGGTGGGAATGATGGTTTGTGTTATAATGTTTCGAGTTTTTCGAAAAAGTCCAAACTTGGGATTGCTCCTTGTGATAAACATGGAAAGCCTATTTTGCCCCCAACATCCGCGGATGAACCAGCTTCATCCGCGGATTATATGGCTGACTATGATGATGGTGGTAGTGATGGAAAAAAGAAAAAGGGTGGTGGTGATGATGATCATGGGCCTAATAAGGTTGTGCTTGGTGTGGCTATTGGGTTATCAGCTGTGGTTTTCCTTATTATTTTCTTGGTTATGTTATCCAAATGTGGTGGTAGATGTTGTTGTTGTTAGATTAATCGTTATACGATAACCATTTTCAAGACGGCTTAGTAGTAAGGGCTCGAAAGTTCTATAAGGGACGCGGGTTTAAACCACGATGAATGTACATTTTGGGATGGTTAACAAAAAGTTCATAAGTCTAGACAACATACATCATAAGATTGAAGGATATGATGATGGTTATTGTTTTATTCATTTGGTGATCAAGAGATTGAAGGTGCTTGAAAATGTAGCTAAAGTAAAGATTGGGTACTTTTGAGTTATGATACACAAAAGGGATTGAGTAAACTTCATTTGATAATGATGATAAGTGAGATTTTATGGCATGTGTTTAAATTTTTGTTTGTTTGTAATAAGGATTACATTATTATTATTATTCTTTGAATGGTGGTTAAGAGTTGTGGGGTGTGATTTGCAGTTGCTAGGTTGGCAATGTATGTACAATGATTATTGGTGGTTATAAATTTATAATGACAACTATCATGTTCCCAATTTGACACTATGTGGGTGGTTTTGCCTTGTTTTGAGGTTGTCATCATTGTTGACTTATGGATATTAGATTCGCATGTGCTATACTGCTATCCGAAACTTAGAGTGCTAGGTACAATAACAAGGCATTACTTCATCGTCAGCGCAACCACCTCAAATTTATCATCAGATCTCATTTTCCCACAACTAACCACAACAAAACCCCCTCCTCACTCATAACAAACCTCAACCTCTTCATTTGTGCCCCACCACTACCACTTTATTTTTTTTTATTCAATTTTCACTTCCAAATAAAAACTAAATAAATTCATTTCATTCAAATTAAAAATACAATACATAACACAATAATAAAAACAACACGATACGAAAAAAACAACACGATACGGATAAAAAACAACACGATTAAGAAAAACAACACATACTACTCTGAATTAATCTTCGACAACCCAATTTGGGCAATTTTTCAAAATCTCCCAAACGTGAACATATTTGAACTCATTTCTACCAAATTGTTGCTGGAAGCTTAGTTTCGCATTTTCGAGATGAGATTGGTCATTTTGAGCACTTCGACGCCGCGAATCGCTTGTAAATTGCGTTGATCCTTTTGCAATCGACGTTAATCCTCGTCCATTTACCCGTGATTGAATTTTTGTACGATGGTCATCGGTTGTCCGATTATTGAACATATGCATAACGCCATTCCAAAAATATTTTCGAGCGGTTATTTTGATATCCATAGCTTGCGAAATTTGTATCCAAACTTGCGCAAGCAAGATTTCTTCAGACTTGTTCCACTTCAAATTTTGAGACATTTGTGTGTGTGTTTTTTGGATTGATGTAGATGTGAAATAAAATGGTGGTTGATGTTATTTATAAAGGTGGTTTTCAACGTTAAATTCGAATTCAAAACCTGCATGCGTATGGGGTAATTCAAATTTAAACGTTAAATTCAATTCAAAAACCGGCATAATCTTGTTGGGCGGGTTAAATTCAAATTTTAAATTTTAAATTCAAATTCAAACGGTTAAGTTTTCTATATATACTATTATACCAAAGATTAGTTTGACACACAAATAACACAATTCACACACAAAAACAATGTCTCGCAAAGACTTTTCTCAGAATTCCCCAAATTTCCCAGAAGTTGCCGAAACCAAACTTTCCAAGACCGTATCACTTGCCGGAAACCAACTTTCCAACTCTCCAGAGTTTGAAGTTTACTCAACACCACTGAAAATGTCTTCCCAGGTGGGGTTTGAAAACATCCCGTACCTCCCAATTGTTCCAAGTCCACAGGTGGATTTTCAAAACCACCCGCGGTTAAGTGAGGCTTCCCCGGCAGTTTGAACAAGATGAAGAAAACGCCAGTGAGATATCTGCAAGAAAGAAAGCACGTGAAGAGGTAACCGCCGTGAGCAAGAAGCACGGGAGGCTCAGACTCCAAGACAACTTTTTCGACATAATGGAGAGTCGATACATTAATGGGGAGTTTTATTCTCCGCCAACAAGTGATGATGGTTTGGACTCGGATGACTCATTTTTTTTAAGTGTTTAGTAGTTTTATTATGTATTTCATGTTTTTATGTTGTTTTTAGGGATCCATCTGTAGTTTTAATGTTTAAGGTTATTATGTATTTCATGTTTTCAAAGCATCTTTAAAGTTTCAATTTTTTCTGTTTAACCAAGAAGCTCAATACCTCTACTAAACTTCAAATCAACTTCACCTTCACCTTATTCCATAAAACTTTACAAATCTTAAAAAAAAAAAAAAAAAAAAAAAGAAAATCTCTTGTCAGAGTTAAGCTTCGTCGTCCCCACGACTTCACCCTCGACGGCGAGCCACAACGAAAGTGAGGCTGCTGTGACGGCATTTGTGGCCACGGCGCGCCACGTAGGCGACGCGAGCCCACACCGTCCACTCTTATACTGCAGTAGTGTATGATAATATTGAACCATATGCCCAAGTCTGTTGATGTTATGTTAGGGGGTGTTTGTTTCAGCTTATATAGTCGGCTTACGAGTTATTTGGTTTTGGGCTTATAAGCTCATTTTTTGTAACTAAATTTGAAACTTTTCGGCTTATATAAGTTTAGAGTTAATTGCATTTTTGGTACATGTGGTATGGCCAAATTGCAGGTTTGGTCTTTAAAACTTTGAAAGTGCAATAATAGTCCTCATTTTGAAGTTTGGATTTTATTTATGGTCCCTGGTCGGTGTGAAATGACCAAATTACTCTTGTCGAATACGACAAAGGGTATTTTAGTTATTTCATTTTATCCAGGGACCAAAATTGCAATCCAAACTTCTAAATAGAGACTATCCTTACACTTTTAAAGTTTTAGAGACCAAACATGCAATTTGGCCATATCATAAGGACCAAAAATGCAATTAACTCATAAGTTTATTATGACATAATAAGCTTATATAAGCCAAAAGGTTTCAAAATAATCAAAAAGTAAGCTTATTTAACATAAGCCCAGAACAAAATAAACCATAAGCCTGATGTATAAGCCAAAACAAACACCCCCTTAGGTAACTTCATAAATAAAAGTACATATCTTAACAAGAGGAAACTCTTAGGCGACCCTTTGAGACCAAGTCAAAAGTATAATTAAGTGGGTTCATAACTAAAGCTAGTCATGTTATTATACAAATTTAGTGAGGTTATGAGTTATTAACGCCTCTAGAGCCTATGTGGCTCCTTCCCTGTAGCATCGTCTGTGAGGAAATAGGTGACCCTATTTACGAGTTCACTTGATCATCAATGTTCCAAGTCAATTTAATGATGACCTTATTAGTCACTTGATCCTTCTATTTAGTAATGAATCTCGGTAACAAAGCATTTTTTTTTTGTTAATTTTCTAAATCAATGAAGCTAAAAATGCTTAAAGAAAATGTTAAACACATGTAAAACATGGTTACTTACTAATAACATTGTCAATTAACATGAGGCCTTGTTTGTCTTGTCGCACACCCCACAAAGACGGCCAGGAGTTATGGCATACATAACCGAGAGATGAACGATTCTTGTTAGGTGCAAAAGGTTAATTACCGGTAACCTGAACAGGTTCAAAATTAGCTTCTATAATGTGTGGGCCATGCACGATTCACTTAGCAGTTGTGGCTACAAGGGATTCAAGGATTGAACATTTGACCTTGTACTTGCTAGGTGCAAAAATCCTTCGCCTATTACCAACTAACCTACGCGTCATTTACGATGAACGATTCTTGTGTGTGTAAATTCATAATATCCTCGGTTTGACAATCATAGGGAAAACAAGTATGTGTAGTCACATGATAATAAAATTCCCAATACGAAAAACCATTTAAAGTACCTAGTTGTGTCATGTGTGATGATATTTTTTATTACATCATTTTAGCATCATCGATGAAACATGATAGATCTAGGGGTGTTCATCGGTTCGGTTATTGGTTTGTTCGGTTCGGTTTGTTCTCGTAATTTTTTTTCTCGAAGTATAACCGAAACCAACCTATTTAAATTTAACTAAACCGAACCGAAAACCGAACTCCCAATAACTGAAAACCGAACCGAATAACCCGAATTACCTAAATTTAATAATTTATTCATTTATTTATATATATTTTTTGAAAAAAAAATAATTTTCAAGCTTAAAAATATTATATATATATATATATATTATAAAAGAGTTTTAATATATTTTTTTAATATAAATATATAAATATATATATATATATATATATATATATATATATATATATATATATATATATATATATATATATATATTATTTATTTAATTTCGTTTTCGGTTCGGTTTTCGGTTTGATTGCTAAAACCATATGAACGGTAAACCGAACTTTTATTTCGGTTCGGTTCGGTTTTGGAAATTTTGGTTCGGTTACGAGTTAGGTTCGGTTTCGGTTTTCGGTTTATTGGGATATTACCCAACCCATGAACACCCTAGATAGATCTTTTACAGTAAAGGCTTCTACTTGGGCTAAACCTTGTGTTTTGTGGGCAGGTGGGTTTGGGCCTTTTCTAGTAACACTGAAATGAAATGGGCTGCATCAAGTGGATCAGCTTTTCAGCAAAAGAAAACAAAAAGGAAAAAAGAATAATTGTTGCTCACTAGTTTATATGCAGAAAAAGATCTAAAATGCAAAGTTTATGGGAATCATTTAAACTAGTTTTGGCAGTTTGCACTTGACAAATCAATGGACAATAATGTTTTATGTTTTTTTTTTATTAGTATTATTTTTTTTCCCTATGGTTGAGTCCCTGTATGGCTGTATGATTATAATTCAGTATTTCAAGATCCCAAAGGGACAAAAAGATCCTTATAAGTTGTGTATGTTAATTGAATAAAGTCCAAAGCCCCTCGGTTTGGGTCCGTTTAGTATTTAGGGTTCGTTTGTTAGTTTTTTTTACACAATCTTTGTATTAGATTTTAATACAATTTTGCAATCTTAATTATTATAGTTCGTTGCTAGTCTTCAAGGCGTTAGATGGTATGTGTTTTATTAGTTATGGTTCATTTTCCTTGTTCATTATAAAGAAAATAAACATACAAGGTTTTTCTTGTTCAAATTATCTCTGAAGAGCGAGTTTTTTTTACTTAAACGTGTACGGCCTTAACGAGGTAATCCCAAAACTGTTTCCGACCCTTTCTTTGCCATCGTTAGCTTTTCGTCAGGAAATCCAAGAACTTACCACCAGAACATTTGAAATTGGCTTCCTTGTTAATTGTAAAATTTGGTTTAATATAGTACCATCTTGTTTATGTAGTTGGTAAAAAATCCAAGTTTCATGGAAAGGTTTCACGTGATCCGCACGTGATGGTTTGAGTATGAAAAGTTGGGGTCACATGCAGCTCTAAATTATAGAAGAGAAAAGTTTTGAATGCATTGCATGAGTTGTGTAAGCAAAAAGGTTGATTGGTCGTGGTCCCCTACTCCCCCACTTTTTACGGGTTTCGACACGTGGCCTTCTTTATTCACTCAGGGTCCGTTTGGTTCCCATAAATGGGAATGAAACTATGACTTTCAAAGTCATAGCAGGTGTTTGTTTTTTTTTTTTGTATAGGTAATGAAATGGGTCTTGATATCATACCATGTATTCATTACACATCAATTTGGTGTCTATAAATCCATTCCCGTAGGCCATCTTTTACCACTACAAAATTCAAATATCTATACACTTTTTCATACCATATTTTATCAACCAAACATAAACAATCGTAATGATACACTTTTTCATACCCATTATTATTCCATCTCATTCCAAATCCGATACCCATTGTCATTCCTAGCAACAAACCAAACGGGCCCTCAATGTTAAAACACAACCAAAAGTTACAAATGCCCAATCATGTGAGCTCAAAGTTACCTTGTCTAGGTAAATTGTGTAAGCTAGTAACTGCACTGAAATTTATCATACCAAACCACATGTGAAATCAGGTTTTACCACTGTGTTCTCCACTTAAAAATTGGAGTGAAAGCGAAAGGAAAGGGACAATATAAAAAATATTTGGTGTTCTCTAGATATTTTGAGAGGGAATATAAAAAGGAGGGGAGTGAAAGTGGAGGGAAAAACAAAGGTTTTAACACCTATTTTCTTCCGCCCAATTTTGGGATGTAAGGTGAGGGAAGGACCCATTGTCCTTTTTTACTTTTTTTACATGGACCATTATCTTTTCTAAAGTGCATTTTTATTTTGTAGTATCTCATCACCAAATCACTTTCCCAAAAGTGAGCACCATTCCACATAAATAATCCCAGGTATGACACTCGTATTTTGTTTATGTATTTTTCATCCAATAATTGATCTTTGATTTCTTAACTCCAAAAGGCCAACCATGTAATTGTCAAATGCTTAAACCCTTTTGATATCTAAATACCAAAACCCTTTTGATCTTTGTAAAGGGCTTTTATAAAAGATTTTATTTATCAAAGGGGTATTTGATTTTTTTGTTTCAACCAGTAGCTTTTGTTGTATTGAAGGGGATATCTTAATTTTTATGCTTCTTTGTACTGATTTTTAAACATAATTAATTTTTTGATGTTCCAGACTTACAATGGATGACCAACATGCTCTTTTGTTTATTCAATATTTAGTCGCAATCCAATTGATTTGTCTAGCAGCAAGAGCTTTTATTACATATCGCCGAGTTCACAAGAAAAATCACGTTAATTTACCTTCCCGAGAATTGTTGTTTCATAGAGAAAAAGTACGAAAATTGTTGCACGATCTCTTAACTAGTGGTAAATGTCGCATCCTTATTCGTATGAGTGAGAACGCATATATTAAATTATGTAAAAAGTTAGAGCGTGATGGTGGTCTTCGACCAACTCAACGTATGTCAATTGAAGAGCAAGTTGCTCGATTTTTGCATATCGTAGGGAATGACTTGAGAAACCGTTTTGCTTCATGGATGTATCGTCGATCCGGATCAACAACTAGCCGTCATTTTTATAGAGTGTTGAATGCAATTATATCCTTAGAAGACCAATATATCCGACAACCCACGGGTGATATTGTCCTTAAAGAAATTCAAGAAAAAAAGGAGATTTTATCCTTTTTTAAGGATTGCATAGGGGCAATTGATGGAACACATGTTCGTGTGAGGGTACCTAGTAAAGATGCTCCGAGATATCGTGGTCGTAAAGGTTATCCAACGATAAATGCATTAGTTAAGTGTACATTTGATTTGAAGTTTACATATGTTTTGAGTGGTTGGGAAGGACGGCTTCGACTCGAGAATTATAAAAGATGCGCTCACACGAGATGACAAACTAGTCATGCCTCAAGGTAAAGTTTCATTACAAAGTTAGTTATTTTATATGTTACAGTATACAATTACTAATTCCGTATATTTATAGGTAAATATTATTTGGTAGATGGAGGTCTACCTCATAGAACTACACTCATAGCACCTTATCGAGGTGTTAGATATCATTTGAAAGAATACTCATCTCGTGCACCTCAAAATCCACGAGAATTGTTTAATCTCCGTCATTCTTCATTGCGAAATGCTATTGAAAGGGCGTTTGGTGTCTTAAAAAGGTTTCTATAGTCAAGTACCATCAACCATTTTACTCGTGCAAAACACAATCCGATATATTTTTGGCATGTTGTATTCTACATAACTATCTACTCGAGGAAGACCGCGACAAAGATATTGAAGATGAGGTTATTAACGAGGTTTTAAATGCAACACAAGAAGATGAAACAAATGGTTCAAGGCATATAGACGATAGAGCATAAGAGATAAGAAACTCGATCGCAAATGAAATGTGGAGTGATTATTTGTTGTATCCAAACAACGAAATTAATATGTCTAGTTAGTCTATCGTTCTACCTCTTGTTAAATCATGTCATTGCTCAAGATTAGCATTTTGTCTACTAAGCCAAGGTAAAGATAGGCTACTGATATGATTTTACATTTCTTTTGTCCACTGTAATCTTTTTTACAAGATATGAAATGTGTGGCACATTGAAGTCAAAGTGCTAATTTTTTTGTTGATTAGTAATGCTCAGATGATGTTTATAAGTAAAAAAAGTTTCCAAAGTTATGGTTTATATTTGTAGTTTGACTCAAGAGTTATGGTTTGTAATAAGAATTTGGGTCATATACCTTTTCATCCCTTCCATTTTGTAAAAACTAAAGAACACAAGTAAACTTGTAACAATCCTTCATTTCCTGTCCCCACCACTTCACACTCCTTCCTTTCACTCCCATTTCCTTCTATATAGAATCTAAAGAACAGAGTGTAAATACTTTGTTGCTTGGAATGTCTAATTTATAAGCTAAATTGGCCAAGGTATATTGTTGTTAACATTAGCATGAATTACTCGAATGTGTGGTGGCCGAGTAGGTAATTAACATTATGTACACTAGTTATAATACCCGTGCACGAACAGGGTTTTGACAAAAAAAATTATTCTGTATTAATATTGAATATTGTGTCTTTAAACGTAGTTGCAAATAATTACTATATAATTATAAGTTTCGTACACACACGAAGTTTATACATAAATCAAATTTATTTTAACACTTTAGTTAAGTATATACACATATAAAAATTTGCCCATGAAAAATGTGATATAAGTACAACTAATACTTATGCACGAGTTTTTCATTATGCATTAATATCCATTATAATTTGGTAAAATATTTGTAAAAATTTGTGTTAGGTAACTTAAAATTTAATTTTATTTAGCTGACAAAGATGTTGATGTTGTTATTTAAATTTCATTACTGATATTATGTTGTACACATTATGCAAATTTAATAGCACATAATGGGCGTTGATAAAAAAAATGAGCGTTGATAAAGTTAAAGTATACTCCTTAAAAAATTTTAAAAATGTTTTTCTAAATATCCTTATATAAATAAATAAGAATTACATGAGTCATTGTTATATGTACAACCGCGTTATATTAATGTAATCCGTGCTTGCAATTTGATAATTATATTCCCGTTTTATTATGTAATTTAGCCGTATTTAAAATGTAAAATCGTGTCCACATATGTTAAATTTTTAAAAATAAAATAAATGAGTCTTTATTAAACGTATATCGTAAAAAAATTGACACTTATAATCTTATGCAAATTTATATGTTGTTATTTTAAAACAACATATACATTGTATTTTTTAAGATATAAAGTATAAATGGTATAAAGTATAAGGGGTTATTTGCTTATAATCCAAAGTTATTGAAAAACATGGAGACTTATAATATTACACTTAACTCTATATAATTTTTAAAAATTCAACCACTAAAGTTTTATTAATTACCTCATCTTTTTTTAAGTTTTTGTTTTCACAAATTTGACACCTATATTTTTATGTATTTTTTTTATCAACTAAATTTCTCAACCAAATTTATTAAAGTTTGACCAAAATCAATTTAATTTTGACTTTTATTAACCAATCACATCACACGATTTTGCTTACGTGGCGAAATCGAGCTCTCCTATTGGCTCAATTGTTTTTTCAATAAGAATGAATTGATAAAATCACTCCGAAATGATGTAATTCTTTTATTATATAAAAGATTATGGGATGGTCGGATAAAAGTAAGAAACGGTTATAGGTGGAACCCTGGTTAGGCCGCATATATTCGAGTAAAAAACTTGTTTTAAATTAATAGTTTGAATAGTTATAAAGAAAGCGCAGAGTGTTGAGTCATTCAGTGGTGGCTCAAGGGTAAAGCTACTAAAGTTATCGCTTTAGGTTCACAAATATTTAAAGGCCCCAATTTTCTAACGGCTTTTATGAATATATAGTCGGTCACATATTTTTTTGAGCATCATATGGATGTCAAAATGAAAAACCTCTATTACTAAAGCCGCAAAAATTATTAATTATTTATTGTTTATTTTTAATTTCTAACCATTTAGTCCTAATTTGAGTTTAGAAAACACTATCAAGTCAATATTTTTATTATTATAAAATGATGAATTGAGCACATTTAATGTTACGCATTTTGTCTTACATGGGTCATGGACGTGGCTTTCTTGATGGAATCATGTTGTTCGTGTGCTCTCTAACATTATTGTTCCTCACCTTGACGATAATCAGATTGACTCGTTTTGTTGGAGAATGCATGACGAGTCTTTCACTACGTACTCGGATAGCCATGCATGACAATGTATTCGACAACATTGTGTTGAAGTAGGCTGGTTCCGCATTGTCTGGTCGAAGGTTATTATTCCAAGGCACGCGATTCATCTTTGGCTCGTCATGAAGCATCAATTACTTACACAAGATAGAATGAGACAATGAGATGTCGGTAACTCTATTGACTTAAACCTGCTATTTATTAATCTCTTCAAAAAGACAATGAGATGTCGGTAACTCTATTGACTAAAACTCACAACTATTTGATCGAGTACTATTTTACACCGTGCTATAGTTAAAATATCATAACATGCAATAATTGCATGCATAGTATAGTAAATTTCACGACTCTTTTAGCTAGTTAAAAATATAATCTTATTTACTTTATGCGTTTTAACTACTCCCAACTAATCAAATGTGTCACCCTCAATGCACACTTTTATTTATTAAATGAGCTTTTAAAGTTACAAATAGCAAAACACTTATATAAAAAGTTATCGAAGAGAAATTTTCCACCAAAAAACTTATGCACTCCACTTTTTCTACTTTCTAATAACCTACAATATTAAATAATTAGGATAACTACCGTTAACCAACTCTCGAGTTGAAGTGTGATATCCTTCCTCATTGACTAATTTTACAATAAATATCTTAAAGCAAATAAAGAGCGTTTCTATAATAAATCGTGACATAAATTATAAATTTTAGTAATGACATATGACATGCCACCCAAAAGTACTTTTTACGTCAATGTGAATGGCAAACTCCTACCAAGAAAAACGATGTGGTAACAGACGTAAATCATAATCATATGTCTTGGCTCCACTTGATGAAATGTCAAAATACATACTACTAGTTTGCTATTGATTTTTTTTAAAAGTAATCAATTACTAATGGAAAGAAATGTGGGTAATCTCTCATTAGTTAATCTCTCAGTGTTTCTATACTTCTAATCGTTGTAAAAAGGATCTTTAGTAGTATTTTACTAGTTGTAGTTGGGGTCGTTTCATCTTGTTGGCTTGTGGCCTTGTGGGGATTGCCTATGGTTTGTAATATATGTCGGCTGTCCAAGAAAAGTTATATCGACATGACACTGCTTTTTATAAATGTTTCGTTTATCAATCTAAGACTACACACAATAAGGGTGAGCCATCACTCTCACCTTCACTTGTTACACATGAGCATCATTGTGGTCACCGTTGGTTTACACGTCAGTAATGAAAAAAAATAAAGAAGTGTTGAGAGTGCTCACAATTCATTTTTTGTTGTTTTTATGAGTGTGTGGGCAATGAGTATTTTGTAAGATATGTTTTTATAAAATGGGTTATTTTTTGGAATTGAGGGAGTGGTGATCATCCCTGAAAAGTGTCGGGAGTGTTGATGTGCCGCTAATGTGACAGTGAGAAGTGTTGTCACCATTTTGTCTAGCCTAATGAAGCTCATATGAAGGTTATTACATCTCAAAGAATTGTCTAGTGATATTTTTTAGCACCCTAATACATTCGCTTGACATAGACCGGGTTCAACCAACATGTTTAGTTACTCAGGTTTTAGCTTTTAACTCCTATTTATGTTATGACTTGTTATTGCCGTCTTTGAATAATTTAAACGAAAAAAACTTCATCATTCATCGTTTTATTATGACTCGTTATAAATACAGCACATTAACATTACATTTAAGTTAAATAAACCTTAAACGTGTTAGTAGTGAACCTTACTTGTTTAACATACATCTAAGTTCAAACTTTACATGCAACAACTCTTGGCCTATTTAACATCGCTAGCTCATTGGTTTCGGTGTATTCTCTCCTAAGCGAGCGGGAGAGCTTATGAGCCAGTCTAGTATAAGCCTTTTTAACCGATCAACATTGCCGATTATCAATATTTTGCGAGCCAACTTTGAAGAGTCGACACAAACAATCAACAACATTAGAAAAGAAAAAACAACACAAAATAAGCAGCCCTCCCCTACCCCTACCCCTACCCACCCCGACCCCACACAAACGACTAACGTACTAAAGTCTAAAACACATATATAATCATTTATTCCTATTCCTATTCCTATTCCTTAATTAATGTAACGCAGGAAATCGAGCCTAATAATCTAAACATTTTGGTATGTAATTTTTTTAAATTAAGGGTTACACTTTTCTTGAATTTTACTCAATGAAATGATGTTATTATGTTTAGTTTCAATCTAGATCTTCACTCTAGTAAAAAAAAAGTATGTTTTTTTTTTTTTATTTTTTTTTTTTAATTTTGTGTTTAAATGTGCTTGATTGATTAGCTTTACACTTTCTTGAATTTTTTCTAAATAAAGATTTGATTTTTTGATATGAAATGTTAGTTTTGATTGACCCTTTTGATATCTTTATAATTGATTAAGGTGTTGCTTATTGGTTAAATTAGCTTTAATGTACACTTTCTTGAATTTTTACTCAAATCAATTTTTATAAAAAAAAGATTTGATTTTTTTGTATGAAATGTTAATTTTGATGGACCCTTTTGTTATCTTTATAATCTTTATATGTTTTATGCTTTTTTTGAATATGTTTATGGGTTTAGTTTGATAGATCTTAGCTTTTTAAGGTACCCCATTTGCTTAATTAATCTCAAAAAGGTGTTTTTTGACCAAATTGAGAATAAAGATTAAATTTTTATGACCTTTTTGATATGGGTGTTGATTAGTTTTTGAAATTTGGTTCATTTGGTTATAAAGATCAAATCTTTATAATCTTTTTGTATATGGGTATGTGAATTTTGGTTCATTGATCATGGTTTCTTGATGATTATGGGGGTGTTTGGTTAATGTGATTGGCATTTAAGCTGTTGTGAATTTGGTTTTGATTTTTTTATTGTCGTTGTAATTTTTGCAGGCGTGGTGACACATTTGATCAGTAAATTTGATTTCGGAGAGGTGGAATTCATCTGCCAATGTTTACGAGAGGAAAAACACAGCGGACTAACAGGCCTTCTTTAGGAGGTGACTTCACAATCTTGATCAATTATCGTTAAATTATTGTTATGGATTATTATGTTTATGGTCAAGTTAGTATATATTAAATTTTGGTTTACTTAGTGAGGAATGTTCTTCGATGACTTTTCGTGCCTAGTTGGAAACAGTTGACTTGATAGTTGATACAGTATTAACTAAGTTTGTGTGCATAAGGTCTAAACAGGCAGGCTGGCAAAATAATGATTTTCATTTCTGTCTTATATATATAGCATATAACGTAGGAGGGTTTGAAGTAATTATTTTGATATGTTTGCAGGCATGGATTATGTGGATCCTGTGAAGAAGAGTGGTGTTAAAAGAAAGATTTTCTTTGCTGCGTGTCTCGTAACGTTATGCATCACAATGATCAAGTTATCCCCGTCTTTCGGCAGTCCGAGCCCTGTAAGCAAAGCGATGATTTTTTTTTGGTTTTTTCTTTTTATTTTGCTAAGTTGATCCATTCTTTACTTGACACATGTGTTGTGCTGTATAAGTGTGTAATTTTGTCAGGAGAAAAAAATAAAAACAGTGAGGTGGTTAAATTGATTAACGGGTTGATGTGTGTTTATAATGAACTGATAATAATCATTTTGAGTGTTTGGATAAACTGATTATTTTTAGCTTGCACAATAGATACTCTAACGAGGCCTACTGAATCAATTGGGGAATATGTTAGTTTAATTTAAGCTGAAAAACTTTTAATCGACTGATGTGCTTGTTATACATTACACATATATTTTGTTTTAGCTAATAAGATTTACCATTTTTTTGTACTATCTGACATTTTCCAATGTTTATTTGTTTGAAGTTCTCTCGCCATGAAGCAGGGGTTACCCATGTCTTAGTAACCGGAGGTGCCGGCTATATTGGTTCCCATGCTGCACTACGCCTACTGAGAGACTCTCACCGTGTCACCATAGTGGTACCTCTCTAATTTATTCTAACTTTATATAATCATATTCAAGCATAGACACCACGTTTACAATATTATATGAAATACTACGATCGAGTAAGACTGTTTGGGTGTCAAAATTAGAATGAGCTTCCATTTCATAAAATCTTGGAAGTGTCAAAATTAGGATGAGCGTCCATTTCATAAATCTTAAAGAATCACTTGGGTGTGTCATGTGTCGTTTGGATGCAGCTAGACTTGAATATCTTACATGTGAGTTTATGTTTGTATATATAGAATCACAGACACATATGAACTATAGCTTATTTCTAACAATGCAGAATATACAAACTGATATCGTAATTAATATTCTTCTGTGATAGGACAATCTTTCTCGGGGAAACCTAGGTGCAGTTAAAGTTCTTCAAAACTTGTTTCCAGAGCCTGGCAGACTTCAATTTATTTATGCCGACTTAGGGGATCCGAAAGCTGTATCCTTTGAAATATTAGCTGAAAACACGGTTATATACTACGTAGAGGTGGCAAACTGGCAATATGGGCAGGTCGGGCACGTTGGGTAACTGAGGGTAACTGGTCAGTTTTGTTAATGCTGAAATGGTTGATCCAAAATAATTTTTGTTAGCACCTAGTGTGACAAATATGATTACAGAATATAATATTTTTCAATAATCTCTGGGAGACTTTTGACCGTTTGATCTGTTCCCTTCTAGATAAACAAAACTTATATTAAACAACCATACATGGGATATATCTTGCTTCCTTGATAAAAATATTATAGGTAAATAAAATCTTCTCAGAAAATGCATTTGATGCAGTGATGCATTTTGCAGCAGTTGCATATGTTGGCGAAAGTACACTTGATCCCCTAAAGTAAGTATACCTCTGATTATTTATGTATCCGTAATCCATTTATATAGGAGTAGTTGTTTTATTCTGACACACAAAGAAAGCAAATACATAGTTACAATGATTCTCAAAAGAAAATATAACCTAATCTATAAACCATATTTTTCGCTTTGTAAGTATGGTGCCCAATCTGTGTTCCTGTCATAATGCAGGTATTATCACAACATCACGTCAAATACTCTTGTGGTATTAGAGGCAATGGCAACACATAATGTCAATACTTTGATATACTCTAGCACATGTGCCACGTATGGGGAACCTGATAAGATGCCCATTACAGAAGAAACCCCTCAGGTACCACTGACATATATGGAGTACATTTTTTTTCTCATATAAAATGAGTTATCTTTATTAATACTCGTTTTGTTATTGCATATTTTAGCACCCAATCAACCCTTATGGAAAAGCCAAGAAGATGGCAGAAGATATTATCCTGGATTTCCATAAAAACTCAGACATGGCGGTCATGATCTTAAGGTTAGTAATTCAGCATCTTTAAGAGGTGGTATTCTTGGTCCATCTGTCGATAATTAGGTTGCTTTCGGTTGTGTTTTATCTCAAACGGATCAAGTCAAAGTAAATTACAATGTTGTTTTATTCGGTAAAAAAGGTTGTAAGTTTCTCAAAGTCTCCTTTCCAAATCATTTTATTCAAAAATTTAAATTATCAATGGTAAAGATATTGCTGTTTTATCATTATAGTCGACACTTAAATCCTCTTTATAAATGGACAATAAAGTATGTGTGAGTAAACTTAACCCATATCAATCAACATATCGTAAATGGATAATTAACAAGTTAAAGTTCTTATCTCACGTTTCCTGCTGTTTATTAAATTTGCAGATACTTCAATGTGATTGGATCCGACCCAGATGGAAGGTTAGGAGAAGCACCAAGACCTGAATTACGTGAACATGGAAGAATATCAGGTGCATGCTTTGATGCAGCTCGTGGAATCACTAATGGGCTCAAGGTGTGTTTCTTTTAATCTAATCTTGTTAGAAACCTCACTTAATGCAACTAGTATTGAACTTGTTGACTGATTAGTGATTGCTTGTGGAACACCTCTGATAACTTACTTAGAATTAAAAAAAAAAAATAATAATAAAAATAAAAATAAAAAAAATAATAAAAAATTATCAACTACAAATGTCGTTTCATCAACTACAAATGTCTGACCTGCTATATACGACTAGAATTAAAAAAGATATTTCTTCCGCCTGATGAAAATCACGATGTTTGACTTGCTATATACGACTAGTTCACAAAAATTTTATCAACTACAAAATGTCGTTTCATAAACACAAAATATAAGATCATTTGGAGGGATATCTGTACTGGCGAGTAAACTCTACGTAGCCATCTTACTGCCGAGTAAATTCCCAGATTTTTTCTTCTGCACAAATTTTGAACTGTTGCTAAATTTCTTGAATCATGGTCACTTGTTTGATACAGGTTCGAGGAACAGACTATAAAACAGCAGATGGAACATGCATACGTGACTACATTGATGTCACTGATCTAGTCGATGCTCATGTAAAAGCCCTCGAGAAAGCACAACCTGGTGAAGTTGGAATATACAATGTGGGTACTGGAAGAGGTAGATCGGTTAACGAGTTTGTTAAAGCTTGTAAAATGGCAACCGGTGTGAATATTAAAGTTGACTTTTTACCACGCCGCCCTGGTGATTATGCTGAAGTGTTCAGTGATCCATCAAAGATAAACCGTGAACTTAACTGGTCAGCACAGTACACTGATCTTGAAAAGAGTTTGCGGGTCGCATGGAGATGGCAAAAATTGCATCTTAACGGATACGGCTCCTCAAAGGTTTAGATCTTTGGGCAATAATTACCACCAAACTCATAATTTTCTTACTTACAGAAAAATATATGAGCAGCTATGCACATTGTCTTATGACCACCACGGTTTCTTGTGAAGATCTGCTCGGTTTTGACCAGGTTTTATATGATTATAGGGGTCTTTGTGGGAGAAGTGTCATTGTTATCACGAATCATATTTTATGCATTAATAGTTGTAAATCGCTACTTTACAAGAGGGGCTAGTCTGATTTTTTTGTTCGATAATTGGTATGGATAGTGTTGACGTTGTAGGAGAGCAACGTATATCAGTCATATACAAAGAAGCACTTCTATGGTTCATACAAATTAGCAGCATTTGGTTTGCTACTCATTTGGCTTATATGATGATGTCTTTTATTTTTTTCAGTACCATGTTCAGCGAACGTTCAGCAATTTAGTCGTCTTGATGATTGTCTAAGATCTGTGGTGTTCAGGCTTGTTCAATTCACAAAATGGTGTTCCTAAAACGATTTACATGATCAGACGAATAATATTGCATGATTATTTGCTGTGTATCGGAATCAAAACGTTGCTAAGGCAGTGTTCAAGCTCAGTTACAAATAAATGTATCGGAATCAAAACCTGTGATCAACACATACAATTAAAACGGACTAGTAGCTTTTTAGCTGCAACTAAAGTACTTGTAATATGAAAAACCAATCACGCAATCGAGTAAACACAAACAAAGCTCTAGACCAAGAAGATACACGATTCACCATTCAAGTTTTATTAGAACCTCGTCAGAATAGGTACTATACATAAACCGAATGTTCAGCAATTTAGTAGTCTTGATGATTGTCTATGATCTGTGGTATTCAGGCTTGTTCAATCCACAAAATGGTGTTCCACAAGGAGACTGATTATGTCAAGCGATTTTCATGAGATCAGACAAATAATCTTGCATGATTATTTGCCGTGTAACTACACAACGTTACTAAGGCGGTGTTCAAGCTCAGTTAAAAATAACTGTATCGGAACAAAAACCTGTGATCAAAACATACAATTAAAACAGACGAGTAGCTTTTGGCTGCAACTAAGATACTTCTAATATGAAAAACCAATCACGCAATTGAGTAATAACACAAACAAAGCTCTGGGCCAAGTAAGATAGACGATTCACCATTCAAGTTTTATTAGAATCTAGTCAAGATAGGTACTATACATAAGCCGATCAGTCACATCGGTGAGCAACAAGACATCATTGTTCCTATGTTATCAAAGTATGATCCAGTATCAAAAGATTTATTACACATAAAACACAGAAATCTCGTTGTCAGTGTGCATCAAGTAAGCTTCATTTAAGAGTGGTCCTGGACCATGTTGTTCACATGAAAGTTCCCATCGTTGTCCTTGTGCACGTTAGCCTTGTACTTCTCTTCCTTATCGTTCCTTTTCAGCTTCACCAGGATATCATATTTTGCAGACCCTTCCACAGTCTGTAACAAAGTTAAAATACCAAGTATCGTCCAATTAGTACAGATACATTCACTCGGAAGACCAAACATCAAACATCAATTTCTCGAGAGGTGACAAAATGGACATGTTGGGTAACAGATCAAGTCTGGTCAAAACGGGAGTTTCTGTATCTTCTTCAAATTGACTATCAATTATGATTTAAAGATCAACTATTTTGTAAAACAATTAGGCATATGTTTAGACATATTATATACATTTTGTTTGATTCTTGTATCTGTTTTAAACGTTTCCAATTTTTGTAAATTTGACCCATCTGTCCTGTTAGTGACAATGCAACTATGCGTTTGCCCAAAAATGTCGCATACAACAGAAAAGTTGATTACCTCGGCTTTAGCATGAACAACTTCTTGCAGTTCATAAGGATACAACGAGTTGGACCTCTGTTGCAGTGTCTTGAGGAGATGATTTGCAGCATCCTGAACCACAGGATCATGCACAGGTACAGATTGGTATCCTGAGCCCTCACCATCTGGTTTCAAAACACAATATTGTGAGGAAAGACTATGAGTGATAGATTTTATGCTGTTAAGAAACTGAAACTGGGATAATGTTGATCTATTCATGCCCCTACGTCAAATTTTGGCTCTTAAGTAACTATTTATACTTCTTAGAGTAACTAAGAAATAAGAATGTTGGTCTGCTCCTCAATTTCCAGACCGCCAAGTGAACACATGCTTGGGTAGGTTCACCCCATAGACTCCAGAAACAGAAATCCAGAATAAACCTTTAAGAGTACAGAAATTTCCAAACTTGCAACTTGTGATTAAAGAAATTCAGTAGACGAAATAGGACACTCGTTTTGGATGCAAGCTGCTGTTTAAAATGTACGACTATAGAATAAACCTTTGAGTACAGAAATTTCCATTACCATCACTACAGGGTACTTGTTATAGTTTTTCTAGGGGCAGATAAACAAGCTAAAGCCACTACCTTGCGACAATTAATAAGAATATAAGAGTACACTGAAAATTTCAAGGAATTAAAAGCTACCTTTCTGAACATCATGACCAGGATGTGGGATATGGTTGAATTCCTGCAGTTCCTTGAAGTTTTCCCATGGCTTAACCCAGATCTTGGCCAAATATATTTTATTGCCTCCGGCGTCATCAACCTCCAATGTAAGATGATGCATAGTGCCGGCAACAACTTGCTCTTGTGCCTTGACCACCCTGGCTAACTTCAGCATCTTATTCTGAAAAGAAAATTATTATTTACGCATTCGTATTAGCTCTTTTAATTCCTTTAAATCAAGGGGGTACACATAAAC
The DNA here is from genome assembly GCA_910596185.1 of Chrysanthemum makinoi. Taxonomy (NCBI): domain Eukaryota; kingdom Viridiplantae; phylum Streptophyta; class Magnoliopsida; order Asterales; family Asteraceae; genus Chrysanthemum; species Chrysanthemum makinoi. The sequence goes on from OU343223.1 coordinate 37,305,863, forward strand.
ACTAATTCATATACTTGTATCAGACATTTTGCTTAAAATTTGATTTTTTTACCCCATCTGATAACCTGTCCCCAAAGAGCGGATTTTAAATTATGATGTGTCCAAATTCTATGTTCGGCAAAACCAGCCCTTGGCAGTACTAGTTAGCATTAGCTCATACATTTAGTCATCAAAGATCAACACAATTTCCATATAAATAGGACCACTATCCTTCTCATAACTTCACAAACTAGCTACACAACTTAGAATCTTAAAAATATGGCTTACTTTTCAAGATTGGTTGTTGGTGTTTGTTTAAGCGTTTGGTAACGTAGTTGTATATATGTAAAATGATGTAAAAGCCAAACGCTTCTTTTATTAGCGTTTTAACAGAATCGATAAACGTCAGTAGTTATAAGTAACTCTGAAAGTTAAATGTTACAAAAATATTGTTGCCAAATAAACGACCTTTTTGGAGCGTTTAGCATATAATGCTTGTTTGTTAATGAGCATTAGCTTTAAAATTTTGTTTAAGCTTGTGTCATTTAGTAGTAGTTGTTACTTGTTTGTATTATAGAACTTTATGGTAACGGAGTTGTATCAACTATTGTAAAGTGTAAAATAACGTGAAAGCTAAATGCTAAATGCTTGTTCAACTAGCGTTTTTGCAAAGGAGCTTGTGCTCCTAGATGCTTAGATAAGCTCCTTACCAAACATGCCCTACAACTACCAAACCCTTTTCAAGTACAAAACAAACAAATACCACTCGAGTGCTAGCTAGTTTCATCCATTAATCTTATATCACTACTTTTTGCAACAAAAAATATATAGACGATAAAAAAAAAAGTAAAAAGAAAGCTAAATATAACATAAGAAGATTCCTGAAAACCATAGTGTCATCTAATCAGTCCCAGATAACATTTTTTTCCTTAAAAACTTTAAAAAATAAATAAAGTTCAGTTACTAATATACATATACTCTTAATTAACCCTTAATTAAAAATGGTACCAGCAAACACCAATAGCTTGAATATTTTTTTAATTCTAACTTTTATCACTTTTCCTTTGTAACCCATAAACTTTTTTCTACTACAAATTGGACCCTTAAAGACCAATAGCTTAAATTAAACACAAGTTCACCAGTATAATTATTTGCCACCGTCGATATATGCGGGGTAATATAAAGGTGATTTAGGAGAAAAGAGAGAACCTCTTTTTTGTTATGTTGATCGACAGCAAAACGAGCGAGATCATCGATCTCGATACTGTTAGCAGAAGTTGAGTTACGTACACCGCCTAGCAAACCTGCCATCGTATTACCCAGATATGATGATATAATTATTACTGCTACCAATATACTAGTACTAATTTTTTTATAATTCTTGTAGCGTTTGATATTATGCTGCATTTGTGATTTGTGAAACAAACAGCCTATTTATTAAACTTTCCCAATACTAGTCTAGTATGTTAAGATTCGTGTTTCCTTCATTGTGTTGATCACTTTATTTTATTCAACACGTAGTGGACACGTGTCGTTAAAGTAAACACGGTTGGTGTAAATCTCTAGGAAAACGTCGACACGATAACGAACCGGCCCGGTTTTAGATCGTTTCGGTTTTCCTCTTTCATGTTTGGTTCTTCTAAAGCCCGAGCTATAAGTATCCGAATGGGCCGTTAATAGGCCTGGTCAAGAATTCATAAGCCCGGTCAACTAAAATTTCTGGTAAAAAAAATATGTCCAAAGATGCAAAATTGCATATATATCTTTTGCATGTATAAAAATCATTGTACTATGTGCATCAAAAACTTGTAAGAAGGATATATATGGAATTATTCACCTTTGGAGGGATATATATGCAATTCCCCCTTAAAAAGATTAAGACGGGTATGTTTGATAAAAGTAGTTGTAAGCTTTAAACTATAAAGCTGTTAACATGAGCAACAATTTGTATTTTTTTTTTTAATAAACGTGTTTGGTAAGTTAGCTGTTAAATGTAATTATAAGATGTAAAATCACATAAAAAGACATATCTATAATTGTAAACAAGGTACCGGATCTATTAAAAAGTAAGTGAATTTGCAAAGTATAAAAATACAATCAAACCGGATGAAATCTAGTCAACCACCTTATTTTGTTTAATTAATTTCGGTCAAAGGGGTAGATTAGTAATTTGACCCGTATTTTCCTTTTCACCTCAAACTTTAAGCAAATATCTCTAAAGACAAACTTTTACAAAAAAACCGATTTCACCATAATTTTTAAAATTCGATTCTCTTTAATTTGATATAAATCTTGATAAATATTTTGAACTTTCTTTTTTACATATCAAATAGTTCTTGATTTTTTTAGCATTTTTGGCCCTATTTTTTACCATCATAAATGTCGAATCTTGAAAAACTTAAAACATGAAAGTTATAGATTTTTGTTCACTCTTTACCCAGAAATTTAAATCACTCAAATTGGATGTCATATGGGTAAGATATCACACGTTAAAGATGGTGTTTTACTCATATTTGTTGCATCTGAGGTGTTTGATGAAATGTCTAACTTAGATTTTTAGTGTTAAAGTTGAGCTTAATGCACTAATTTTTGTCGCACATCATTAATCATTTTATTAATGTAAAATTCAAAAAGTGATGTTTTTAATAGTTAATGTTTTTAACTATTAAAACTGATGAACCAAAGTGATGGCTGATGAACCAAATCAAACTGTTAAAAAAACATAAAAGCAAAGCTGATGAACCTAACTAAACTGATGAACCAAGCGAATAGCGATGAACCAAACCAGCGAAACTATGATTGATGAACTAAACCAGTGATGAACCAAACCAATAGCGATGAACCAAACCAGCTGAAACTATGATTGATGAACTAAACCAAAGCTGATGAACCACCAAAAGCGATGAACCAAACCAAAAGCTGAAACTATGATTCATGAACGGACAAAACGATGAACCAAACCAAAAGCGATGAACCAAACTAAAAGCTGAAGCTGTGATTGATGAACCAAAATAAACTGATGAACAAAACAAACAAACACACCAACATGTTAAAATGAAACTATGATTGATGAACCAAAATAGCTGATGAACTATGTTTGATTTGGTTAATCGGTTTTGGTTTGGTCCATCGATTCATCGGTTAGGTTTGGTTCATCGGTTTATTCATCGATTCATCGAATGATGAACCAAGATTAGCGATGAAAAGCGTGCATTTTATTTTAAATTAACGACTAGAAAAACATCACTTTTTGAATCTTACATTAATAAAATGATTAATGATATTTGTGGTACAAAATTTAGAGCATTTAACGCAATTTTAACACTAAAAATCTAAGTTAGACATTTTATCAAACACATTGTGTGCACAAATATACTTAAAAGCATCATTTTAACGTCTATCCTCACCTACTATTTCATATGCTCGTTTGAGTGATTCAAAAACTTGTGTAAAGAACTAAAATCTACAACTTTAGTGTTTTAAATTTTGCGAAATCAACCTTTAAATTAGATAAAAGTAGGGTCGAATATGCGAAAATTCGAAAATCATAACCCACTTAAAATCTTTAAAAAAAAAATTCCGATTTATATATCAAAATGTATATCAAATTAAAGAGGATTAAATTTAGAAATTATGGTGAAATCGGTTTTGTAAAAGTTTTTAGTTTGAAAGTTATTTCGTTTGAAGTTCGAGGTGGAATTAAAAATGAGTCAAATGTCCAAAATACCCTTTTGACCAAAATTCTGTTTGAAGTTGAGGTGTAAATTAGGTGGGACACGTAATACATCGTGGATGGCTTTCTAGACTTTGTAATATATTATACTTTCTAGAGGATCGCTACTCTTGTAAACAAATGTATGGAGGGTATATCAGTAATTCAAAGTTTTAATAGCTCCAAAATGTTTAAAATGCTTCATGAATTAGCATCATTTAGGAGTTTTTTGTTTGAAATAAAAGCTTGAGTTAATATATTCAAACGGAGCTACTTATTTTAAGAGAGATTATTTTTATAATAAAAAACTAACAACTCCCCAAAAAGTTCCTGCCAAACAGGCACGATGAATGATTATTTTAAGGGTTTGGTCGTAAAATAGCAAAGAACTTTTTCAAATGTGCCGATTTGATACGTGTACTATTTATCGTTTTACTTAATGTTGTGTACTTTCATATTTTGTTCCAATTTGCACATTTTGATGACGTGGCGTACCTGAAAGTCTGACACGTGTTACCATTTTTAACGTGACACGTCATCAAAATGTGCAAATTGAAACAAAACATGAAAGTACATAATATTAAGTGGAACGACAAATAATACACGTACCAAATTGATATATTTGAAAAATGCATTTCTATTTTACGACCAAAACTTTTATTTTAACCGATAGAAACACAACTGGTAGTGATAGACATGCATTTCACATGAAATATTATATATTATTTCTTTTATAGTTTTCACATTGACATGTGTCATGATATTAAAGTCAGAGAAAAAAATTTCGGTGATAAAAAAAACTAGAATAAAAAATATAAGAAAGACTTTTGGTCATATATTATAGATAAAATAGATAATTTAAAAAAAAATACATCTAAATTGTATGATTATGATTTACTTTCATATTCTCATTTTTAATTTTTTTTATCATTTAACTCTAATTTATTAGAATTATACATATTATTTTCCACCCAACAATATAAATGTACACCATCCTCACCTAACACTATGTAGCCCTAGTCATGTGTGATTCAATGTGAGAGACTCTTTCATGAACTCATTACATTTGGTCTTGCCATTAAGAGCATACACATTAATAACGGCTTAAAGCCGTTTTTGGGGTAAATAACGCCGTTAGTGGCGTTAAGCCTTTGGAGGCATGGCGTTATTACAGCGTTAGTCCCTGCACGTTATGGAATTAACGCCCGTTAAAGGCGAATAAAAAAAAATCAAAAAATTTCAAATTTTTTTCAAAAACACCCCCTCAACGGATACTAGCCGTTAGGTTTTAAAAATTTAAAAAAACCCTAAACGGCTAGTTTTATTTTTTAAAAATCAAAACATTTTTACCACTATAAACCAACTAAAACACCATTTTTCACACTTCCACTACTCAATCCTCCGATACTCTCAATCTTCAATCTTTTATTCACTGGAAAAAATGTGCAAGCGATGATACTTTCTTCAATCTTCGGTGGTGGGTGGAATACCTCAACCGGGTTCATCATCTAACCGAGCGGGTTCATCTTCAAACCCCAACATGTCTCTTCTTAACCCACTAGGCTTATCGAGCCAGAAATGTGGGCAACATCAAACATATCTCTTTTGGCAACAACAAAACCAACAAAGCACTTTAAACTCCAACTTTCAAAACCTACAATTCACACAACACTCACAACAATCACAAACTGAAACACATGATGTTCTTTGAGACACCCACGTCTCCTCCAAAAAGGAAAAAGGTCGTGTTAAGCGAAAATCAAAAAATCCAAAGACCACGAGCGAACGGTTGATGATGATGAAGAGGAAGTTGTCGTTCTTTGGGCGTTGGACTCCACGAGAGGAAGCATTACTTGCAAGGTGTTACATATGTTTCGGAGGATCAAAGTTGGAAAGTGCCAACCAGATCGTTTTGGTATCGGGTTGAAATGAGTTCAATAGACTCAACTTTCAACGGCTCAACAAGGATATAATGTCAAGCAAGTGGAAAACGTTGAACGGCATATGCACAAAGTTCAACTCTTATTACGTCGCCGCGGGAACAACGGCGGGGAAAGTGAGTTGGATGTGATGAAACGGGCAAAGCAATGGTATCGTGAAACCAGCGCGCCGTTTGGTCTCGATGAAGCTTGGGAGGTTTTGCGTCATTATAAGAAATGGGACCGCCGGAACGGTTGATTTAACGGCGATGTGCCAAGCAAACAACAGGCTTTGTTTGTAATGATGAACAACCCGCCCCATGGGAAAGAAATGCTTAAAGCAAATCAGAAACGCAGCAAATACGGGGGAGGCAAGCGCGGGAAACGAGCTCGTCAACTTATTTCACGAAAACTATGGCAAACGAGTATCGTATCAAGCGTGAAACCGCCCAGCGGCGACTCGCGGGGAAGGAAGATATGAAACAATAACAGGTTGGAGGTTGAAGTTTTTGATGGCGTATCTTGAAGGGAAAGATCAAATGTTGTGACTTGGATCAATGACGAAAAAGACCGAATCATCAAAAAATATAACTTGAAACCTCGTCGTAGATTGTATTCGTCATTTCCTTTAATTTGTTGCAGCGTTTAATTTGCGGTGTGTTTTTTTTTTTCGTTGTAACTTTTTTTTTTAATTTCGTATTGTAATATGTTTTCAATTTTAATGATATGTTTAGTTTAATAAATGAAGTGTTTGTTTTAGTTTAGGGGTTGAAATTGAAAATATGAAATGTTAAAGTTTAACTTGGGATGTTATTGATGTGAGTGTTTTTTGGGGATGTTAAGGTGAAATGTTAAAGCTGATGTGGCGCTGACGTGGACGGTGTTATTTTATAACTTGGGTTACCATTGTGTTTGCTCTAACGAACCACTTAACTTTCATTAACTGATGAGGTTTTTCTTGTTCTTGTTATTTATGGAGAGCGAGTTTTTTGACTCAGATGTACACAACCACAACGGGTTAATCTCGAGACCGTTTCGACCTTCCTTAACCCTTCTAAAAGTACACATCTAGCAAGATTTAAACTCTTGACTTCTTGTAAGGAAACCAAAAACCTTACCAATATACTATCTGATAATGGTTAAAGACTGCCTATTTGGTATAGGTGTATGGGAATAGTGGTATGGGTGTGAGAATGATAAAATGTGTTTGCTTGATGATATGAGTATGAGAAAACCCTTCAAACAAGGGTATCCGGATAAGTGTTTATTTTTGATGGTTTGAGGATACCCACGTTTTCTCTATCAAAAAATAAAAGAAAAAAAGTCAAGGTCCACCACTATCTCTCAATTGTGTTTTAATTAATCAACACGTGTCGCTATGAATTGATGTTATCAATATATATTTTGAATATGTATATTTTAATTATGAAAATGACACATGTGATGCTTTTAATTATTTTCTTATTTGAAGTCATTACATTCCAAATTTATCCTCAAACCAATATCCATAATGATTCATTTAAACAAACCAAACGGGCCGTTAATATAAATCGCCTAACTTGACATCATACTTGAAAAAGGAAATATTACTGCTACTCTTTGACATTGAAATAGTATGATTTGTTTATGATTTAACCATTCTTATGTACACACTTATAGCATTCCAAATACAAGCTTTTCATAATAACCTTTTTATTAAAATTTGCCAAAAGTTTAATTCCTTTTTAATATTATATACTTATTTTATAATTGTTGCAAAGTTATAATTGACAGATAAAAAAACTAAAAAAAAATGAAAAAAAAGGAAAAAACTGATTTTGCTCGAACACGCAACCTATTTTCCAAATAGCCAAGTTCTAACCGATGCACTATCAACTTCACCCTTATGATAAGTTGCAAGGAAAACAAATATATACAAGAGTAAAATGCAGAAATCGTCCGCGTGGTTTTGCAGATTACAGATTTAGTGCCTACATTTTCGAATGCGGCGGCCTCCTGTGAGAAAAGTTGAGTTCATTTTCGTCACGGCCAAATTGAAATGACTGAAATACCCTCGTCTTCACCCCAACTTCAGGGGCGAAATCTACAATTTGAACAAACCACGGGGCCATTTATTTTTGTCGAAATTTTTTTTCGAAAATAATTTTTTTCCGAAAATAATTTTATCAGTTTTCATTCGTTTTTGTCCGTTTTTAGTACATTTTTTAAGATTATTGTCCGTTTTTTATCCATTTTTCTTACGTTTTGTCTATTTTTATTCGTTTTTGCCCGTTTTATCCGTTTTTTTTCCATTTTTTATGCGTGTTTCTTACATTTTGTCTATTTTTCTTACGTTTTTGTTTTTTTTGTAATATTTCATCATTTTGAAAAAAAAAATCAAAAAGAAAAAATTAAAAAAATTTTCAAAAAGGTAGAATTTTTTGCAAATATGAAAAAAAAATTCCAAATTTCTTGAAAAATTCTACTTTTTTGGAAAATTTTTTCAAATTTTTCAAATTTTTTTCTTTTGAATTTTTTACGTTTTTGTTTGTTTTGTAATATTTCATCATTTTGAAAAGAAAAAAAATTAAAAAGAAAAAAATTTTGAAAAAAAAAAAAAATTTTTTTATGAAATTTGAAAAAATATTCCAAATTTTGCGAAAAATTCTACTTTTTTTTTGGAATTTTTTTTCAAATTTTTCAAATTTTTTTCATTTTCAAAATGATGAAACATTACAAAAACAAACAAAAGTTAGAAAAATAGACAAAATGTAAGAAACACGGACAAAAATGGAAAAAAATGGACAAAAACGGATAAAAAGGGCAACGAATAAAAATAGACAAGCGTAAGAAAATGGATAAAAAGCGGACAATAATCTAAAAATGTACGAACGGATGAAAAGCGATAAAATTATTTTCGGAAAAAATATTTTTGAAAAAACTATTTTCGGTAAAAATAAATGGTTCCGTGGTTTGTTCAAATTGCATATTTAGTCCTAATAAAAGTTAAAGGGGATGAAGGCGGTATTCAGTCATTTCAATTTGGCGAGGGCGAAAATGAACTCAACTTTCACAGGGAGATGCTGCAGTTCGAAAATGTAGGGACGAAATCTGCAATACAACCATAGGGACGATTTCTGCATTTTACTCTATATACAATGAAGTTACAGTATGTGGTACGTTAAGTAGTTAAAGATATATAACACCGTAATTCGTAAGATGCAAGACTATAATTTATAAAACACGATATTTGATGCACACAACAATTCCATGCAGTGGTTAAATTTTATCCTATTTGGCTGTTTTGTATACACTTTAGAAAATTAGAATAACTATGCGACTTATGACCTTAACCTAAATTTAGTAAAATAACTCATGTCTTAATTAAACAACTGTTTGCACCTGTTAATACAAATAAGCCGTAAAAACGTTTATTTATATTTTACGATCTTCTAATGTTTTGTCGATAACAAACGTAAAATCATTTTAACGAAACAAATAAAATACGTAAATGGTTTGAACTAATAGTTTCTAACATATTCACATTTTCACATAAAATAATAAAACAAGTATAAGTGATTTTATGATTTAATATTACATATGTACAACAACTAGTGTTTACATATTTGGGGTATACACATAACTAGTATGTAGTATATTGGGTAATATAAATGGGTAGAACCTTAAGTATCACAACCCATTGACCAAATACATTGAATGTAGTTGGGTACAACCCAAAGCCCATGACCCATGGAGCTTGACCCATAACCCATGACATCATCTTATATCATACATGGATAATATCCATAACCCATGGATCAACCCATACCCAAGTGACTAAGTGCATTGCACTCGAAGATACATTGTATCTAGCCAAAGATCCATGGTTTAACCCATGACCCATGACCCATAACCAAAATACCCATGGGTAAAGAGGAGCGTCCCACGGATCCCTAGCTTAACTAGACGATCCCTTGTGGAAGGGATCCGTGGAACAGTAGAGTTTTTCCTCTATAAATAGTGAGCCATTTCTTCATTGTTTCTCACCCTTTCTAACACTTTCTCCACGAGTTAAAAACTCACTAACATCAGATCCAAGAGATCTATGTTTGTAGTTTTGTTTTTGTGTGATCTTTTAGGTTCCTCTTAAAGGCAAGATCACCACCTTTGAAGTCGAGCAAGCTCAAGTCCATGAGTTGCCATGCTTCCGCATCATCAAGGCTACTGAAGTCTTCTTGTTGATGATTCATTTCTTTCTTCAAAGAAGTGTAGTGTTGAAGACATTAGTGAAAGATGTCTCAAGAGTCAAGACGAAGATATTAGTGAAGGGTATCTATCGTCTATATCATAAGCACTTGTGGTAGGTGCTTAGAATTCAAGATTAGAAGCATTAGTGAAAGGTGCTTAGAAGTCAAGACTAGAAGCATTAGTGAAAGGTGCTTAGAAGTCAAGACACAAGACATTTGTGAAAGGTGTCTTCTAGATCTAGTCAAAGGCATTAGTGAAAGGTGCCTTAGATGTACATTCGATATGGTGTGTTTCGATGTACAAGATAGACTAGTATTAGATCCAAGGATATTGATATCCTTGATGATGTTGTAAAGGAGTAGATCTCCTTTGGGATTAGTCGTTGGTGTAGTGTGGTAGTAGTTCCTCCATTGCAATGGAACTAGGTGCTTAGCCTAGTACCTAATAAAGGGGTGGCGGCGTTGTGAAGGTGAAGTTCACCTTGGAGTGAAAGAACTAGGTACTTAGCCTAGTACCTTATAAAGGGTAGCCGACGTTGTGTAGGTGTGTGTTCACTTGGAGTGAAAAGAACGGTGGTTAGCCTGCACCAGGAAAAAGGGGTGGCGACGTTGTGAAGGCTTCTCAGTCATAAGGAGATTGGTGTAGTGTTCTGAACTCTCAGTAGGTGACTCGGAGAGTGGAGTAGAGCAAGAATGTGTCCTTGTAGAAGAACCACTATAAATACTCGCGTTGTGGTTTTGTGCTTCTTACTCTTATCTTTTCATTACTTATCTTTATATGCTTTTTTATCAACATCCAACACACACATCCAAATAGATTGACATAAGTCGATCTAAATAGATTAAAAGAAAGTTTTAATTGGTAAAACTATTCAACCCCCCATTCTAGTTTTCCACAGCACCTTTGGTAGTACTAATCTTATCTACAACCCTTAAACTGTATATAGTAAGTTACCTAATAAGTGAGTCTTACCCCATCAGATGTATCTTCTCGACTTCATTATATATCTTTTAACTTGGCTTTATGTCATGTCTTTCTCCAGTCACCTACAAGGGTAGCAACATATATAATACCGAGCTATCCTCGCCTCATATAATTCAATGCTACCCAACGAAGCTTTCTAAACTCTAATCATGATCTAGACGTGTTTAACTCCATGACAGGGACAAATGTAAATCTAAAGTGATGAACATTAACATAAGGTGTTGTAATGTCTATAACAATTTGTAGAAAATACATAACTAATGTTTGGTTACGGCAACAAAAAAGTTAGGTCTCGAGAACAACTTCTAGTATGGTATTATTTTCATTAGAAAAAATTACACGTTTGGTTCCTATGGTATACCCCAAATAACAATTTTAGTCCCTCAATCGTTTTTATTACACCACACATACCTATTTTTGAAACCTTGCACTCATTTAGTCCCTATTTTGGATGGGCGTTAGTTCAATCCGTTAAGTATTTTGCGCTGTTAGTCCTCCGTTAATATTTTTTGCACGTTAGTCCTTATTTAAAATAATTTTTTAAAGGGGCGAGGATCGAACTTGGTCTTTTGCTTCCTTTATTAGTCCCACGTTTCGTCCGGTTTCACATATTTTCATACGTTTTTTACATTTTTGTCCACACATACCTATTTTCGTCCGTTTTTATACATTTTTGTCCGTTTTCATCCGTTTTTTTTATAAGTTTTCATACGTTTTGGTCCGTTTTAATACGCTTTCGTCCGTTTTCTTCCGGTTTTATAGGTGTTTGTCTGTTTTCATTCGTTTTTTTATACGTTTTCAGACGTTTTCGTATGTATTCTTACGTTTTCTCCGTTTTTAAACGTTTTCATCCATTTTTTATAAGTTCTCATACGTTTTTTATAGGTTTTTGTCCGTTTTTATACGTTATCATCCGTCTTTTATAAGCTTTCGTATGTTATCATCCGTCTTTTATAAGCTTTCGTCCGTTATCATCCGTCTTTTATAAGCTTTTGTCCGTTTTTATACGCTTTCGTTCGTTTTCTTTTGTTTTATACGTTTTTGTCTGTTTTTATACGATTCCATCCGTTTTTTTATAAGTTTTCATACGTTTTCGTCTGTTTTCTTACGTTTTTCTCCGTTTCTATACGTTTTTGTCCGTTTTATACGTTTTTGTCCGTTTTTAATAAGTTTTCATACATTTTGGTCCGTTTTCATACGTTTATATATGTTTTTTTATAAGTTTTCATTCATTTTTTAATCAGTTTTCACGCGTTTCATTATGCATTTTCGTCCGTTTTCATACTTTATTTTCCGTTTTTTTTTTCATCCCTTTTTTTTATAGGCTTTCATACATTTAATACTTTCTCATCCATTTTTATACGTTTTCATTCGTTTTTATATGTACAAAAAAATGGATAAAGACGTATAAAACGGACAAAAACGTAATGAAAAGGACAAAAGCATACGGAAATGGACGAAAATATATAAAAACGGACCAAACTTATGAAGACTTATAAAAAAACGGATGAAATATAAAGCGGACAAAACATAAATGAAAATGTATGAAAATGGAAGAAAATATAAAAGCGTATGAAAACTTAGAGGTGACTCGAAAGTTTCTGTTGATGGGCTGAAAGCTCTTGAACCCGCTTCGCTACACCATTCCTGTATCAAGGGTATCACAATCGAGCACTAATCGAGTTGGGAAGCCGTGATTCAACGCTGCAAATTTAAACGCTAGAGCCGTTTTGTGACGCAAAATTTAAACGCTGGGCCCAAATTAAAAAAAAATAATAATAAAAAAATAAAATAAAAATAAAATTCTTCCTATTTAACACCTACACTCATCTCTAAAAAAAAATAATTACCCTTACATTTAAAAAAACACACCTAATCTCTCCAAAAATGTCTACCATTCTTCCATTACGTTGTTCCTTTTGTCCGACGAGCTATCCACGGGTAGCTCGTTGCAAAATATGCTTCAACTAGCGGCTCAATATTATGAAGACACGGCAAGCTTCTAGCCAACTAGCGTAAATCGTCATCGGATATAGGTCTTGAAACTTTAGAGAATGATTGGTCGTTGAAACACCAAAGTACAACGACAATGTTTTAAAAAAAATTTCATGGAGAAAACCATGTTTTTACAAATAGTGGGTGACATTGAAGCGAGATACCCATATTTTCAAGAAGGCTATGACGAAAGCGATTTCAAAAAGTTTCACGGCGAAACAAAAATCATCACATCGGCCGTTAGGCAACTCCGTGCAATCCCGCAACCATGAGTATGATGAATATTTATGCATGTCTCAAAGAACGCCACGCGGAAAGTCTTGATCATTTTGTGAGGCCATCATTGAGTTGTATCGGTCGAGTACCCACGAGGCCGACAAAGACACCGACTTTGCTCGCGATTTTCCGGCCCATGAAGCGAAGCATCACCTCCCCGATGCTTGGTAGCCTCGGATTTGACACACGCCGTGGAAAAATTGTCCTATACATTTGAGAGGGCAATATACGAGAGGTGACTATGGTGTTCCCACTATTATGCTTGAAGTCACCGCCTCACAAGATATGTGGATTTGGCATGCTTTTTGGTCCACGGGTCAAACAACGATATCAACGTATTGAATCACCGACTTGTATCTTACCTCGAAATGGAACGTATGATGAGTAGTTCATTCCACGTGAATGGACGCTTTTACAAACGCTGCTACTATTTGGCAGATGGAATCTATCCTAAGTGGTCCACACTTGTTAAAGCATACCCGTATCCAAACGACCCAAAGGAAAAGAGATTTTCACGGTTACAAGAGGGAGCGAGAAAGGATGTCGAGCGAGCTTTTGGTGCTCTCAAAGGAAAATGGAAAATTCTTGATCGACCACCACCTAGCTATGACCAAAGCGAAGATTGCCAATCAGGTTCATGCGTGTGTTATTTTGCACAATATGGTTATAAACGCCGAGGAGGCAATCTCACCGGTTCATATAATGGATCCGCCGTCCGGCCTGTTCGACGACAGTGTGGTAGAGGAGTTACTAGACGAATTTTTCCATGACCGTCTTCGATATGATCTCACGGAGCACGTAGCACGTGAAGACTTGCCGCATCTCGATGATTAATGGATTTTTTTATTTTAATCTAGTTATTTTTAAGTATTATGTTATGTTTTTTTTAAAAGTATTATGTAATGTTTTTATTTTTAATGAAATGGTATGTTTTTATTATAAATATTGTATGTGATTTTATGTATTTTTTTAAAAAAAAAAAAAAGAATTGGTACTAGGGTACCACTCACTAGTTAGGGTAGTGTTAGGGTAGTAGGGGTAGTAGTTTGAGTTGGGAGTTTTTATTGATAGAGGTGATGTGACACCCCGTGGTATTAGGGTAGTAGGGTTCCACTCCTCCCTTATAAAACGGATGAAAACGTAAAGGCATAAAAACGATAAACGTTTGGAAATGGACGAAATGTGTAAAAGCATATGAAAACTTATAAAATACGGATGATAACGTATAAAAACGGACAAAAACCTATAAAAACCGTATGAGAACTTATTAAAAATGGATGAAAACGTATAAAAACGGAGAAAACGTAAGAAAACATGCGAAAACGTATGAAAACTTATAAAAAAACGAATGAAAACGTAGAAAAACAGACAAAATTCTAAACCCGGGAGAAAACGGACGAAAACGTATAAAAACGGATCAAAAACGTTTGAAAAGTTATAAAAAAACGGATGAAAACGACAAAAAACGGTATCGGATGAAAATAGGTATGTGTGGACAAAAACGTAAAAATGTATGAAAATGGACAAAACGTAAAAAACATGTGAAACCTGACAAAACGCGGGGACTAATAAAGGAAGCGAAAGACCCAAGTTCGATCCCTGGCCCTTTTTAATTTATTTTAAAAAATAAGGACTAATAGTGCAAAAAATATTAACGGAGGACTAACAACGTAAAACACTTAACGGATTGAACTAACGCCCATCCAAAATAGGGACTAAATGAGTGCAAGGTTTCAAAAATAGGTATGTGTGGTGTAATAAAAACGACTTATGGACTAAAGTTGTTATTTGGGGTATACTACAAGGACCAAACGTGTAATTTTTTCTTTTCATGAACTTGCTTTAAGTTTTGAATCCCACATGGGATAAGGAAAGGAATATGTGCATAGTTATATAGAGTTGGTCTATGTGGCTCATATGAATTGTGATTAGTATTATGTTATTGGTTTCAGGCATATGATTTAGTTAAAGGAGAAACAAACTAATTTGTCTGCCTCAAGTTGAGCTCATAACTTGTACAAGTTCTCAACTTTTTATTAGCTGATTTTATTTGAATTTCAAAATATTAAATAAAATTAAAATTTTCATGCTAATTATTGAAGATTACGAGTTATTTTCGGTTTTCTTTTCTCGTTTGCAAGGTTTTTTTTTTGCCTTTGCCGTGTTTCTTGGTTGAGGACGGCCCCGCGGCTTCAGATTGTTAGGGTTGTGGGAATTGTTGTTTGATTTGTTGGTATTGTTGTTAAGAATATTGAGGTTGGTATAGTGGTTGGGTTTGTTGGTATTGTTGTTGGTAGATTTGAGTTTGTTGGAGCTGTTGTTGAAGTTGAAATTGAGCGAAAAAATGTAGTTGCTCGGGTGTAAGTTGGTTAGCAAATGTGTTAAAGCTGGTAAAATAGTTTGGTATTTGGTATTGCGTACCAAAGGGTGGAAGTTGGTTGGCGTTCTAGGTAATGGAATTTGCCAGTGATGGTTTGTTCGGATTAGATGTAAACGAGGAGTTCATCAAGAGTTAAAACACCCTTCTTGTGAATAAGCTATACATATGTTATCAGTTCGTATTCTTCTGACGGTTTATCTTTACTATTTGGGAAGCTTTCAAATTGTATATATGAAATCTAGAACTAAATATTAACAACTTATGTCCGCAATGAAATGCGAGTCTGTAATCCTAGTTAAAGACATTGTATGAGGTGTTAATTTTATAAACCGATTAAAAACTTTATAAATAATAAGAATGTGTTTATAATATAAAAAGTTTGTAAATTAATAATATTGCATAAAGTAACAATTTTAAAATCATTTGAATAGGTTCATTATAAAATGAATGTCTTTATGAATTATGATCAATCCATAAAATCGTATATATTGCTGCTAAATTTAACTTGATAATCTGGAACGTACACGACATAACTAAAGCATGCAGCCATGCACTTTAAACTATATAGGTGTATAGCATTGCTAAAGCCTTTTATAATATCTTCCTATTAATCATTTTATTAATCTTTCTACACCTACAATAATATGATATATTTTTTTCGGCTTATGGAGAACACTACGTGACATATGTTATAGAGTCTACTCGTTTGGTTTTGTTGGTATATGTTATTGTTTTAATAGGCCAGACTATTTGTTTTTTTGTTTTTACAAGATTGGTATGTCGATCTTATTAGAAATGGTTGGAAGCATTATTGGTGAGTTGTTTTGTAATAATCAATATAATGCTTTACCATATTGCTTGAACCTCATTGTTTTATGGGGCAATTCTATATTTACCCAACTTAAACATGATAATGCCATATTTATCCAAAACATGCTTTAAATGCATTGTACATCATGCATTCAAAATTTGTATTTTAGGTATATATGACATTTTCATGTTTAGATTGGGTAAATATGGAATTATCCCTTGTTTTATTATACTCCCTCCGTCTCAAAATATAAGTGCACTTTTAATTTTTCAAATTCTTTTTCTTCAGATTTTGACCGTAATTATTTTCTTTCGTGTTATATAATACTTAATGCAAAATATATAAGTGGATTTGTGTTTCAAATATATTTTCATTGGTATACTTTTCATCAAGTATCATATAGTACGAAAAAAAATATTTACAGTCAAAGTTAGAAAAAAGAGACTTTGAAAAGTCAAACATGGATTTATTTTTTGGGACGCGGGGAGTACAAATTTACCAGGGTAAGAAACCGTTTATCCAAAAAAATTATAATATATTTTTTTTCACTGATTCCTTCTCTGTATTTAAACCGTCAATTTTGACACTTGTCAAAATTCGATGAATAGAAGAATAAATAGGAGATTTTAGTACAAGAATTTAGCATTTCTCATACGTGTATAATGTTTTAGATATAATGCCTTCTCCATTTATCAAGGTACATAAAAATATGAACCCAAGAGGCCAAGATCTACTAGAAACATTTTAAATCAATGGATCCTCGAAGGAATCGAAATGGAAATTTTACAGATCTAAAATTCCAAACCCCCTAAAAACAAAATATCGGTGTGTACAAAGAAGTTAATTGTAGGTAACCAACCACACATGGCCTAGCTGGACAAACACCATACTTGTTACTTTCAAATATTTTTTAGCCCAACTCGGCATACTCGTGAGTCGTGACCCAGATCACCAGGTGTCACATCAGCTTTCTCTCTCCGACGACCAGACCCGACCAAATTATCACAGTCCATAACCAAGGGTTTTTTTTTTTAATTAAATATCAAAGGACATAGGCAAAGAATCGGTCACAAATTGAACCGATATTTGATTTTTTGTCCCTCGACCGATTTGACGACACAACCATCACACTCGTTCCGACCGATTTCCAAATCGGTCGTCTTGTGAAATTTGTGATGACCGACCGATTTTAAAAAGTCCAGTGTGCCCAGCCTTAAATACCCCTCCTTATTTCATCCCAAAAAATCAATTCATTACAAAATAAAAACAAGTATAGAAATTAGTATAATATCATGAAATGAGAATTTGTTAACCAACTCAACTTAAACTAGAATAAATCATGTTGAATATAGCATGACAATAATATATAACAAGTTGTCGACATGATATGAGGCATCCAATAATTTAAAACAAACGCGATTATTTTAATGACAACTGAATTACAATATAACGGATTCAATTAGAAGACCTAATAATGTCGTACACAACCTACGTGTATCAACATATCACAAAAGCTCTAAAAAATTATAAGCCATTTCATAAGTATGATGTTTACAAGAACTTGGTTTCAAAAACCAATACCAAGATGGCTTATTATTACGCATTTAGATGTTCTTACTTCTTATATGAGTTTTTGTTTCGATTTTTTTTCCTAAATAAATATCTTAGAGATACTATTGTAAGGGCAAATTGCCAAAAAAATGTAACATAAAACATAAAATTTAACAATAAGGGGAACATAAAATTCAATTAGAAGACCTAATAATGTCGTACACAACCTACGTGTATCAACATATCACAAAAGCTCTAAAAAATTATAAGCCATTTCATAAGTATGATGTTTACAAGAACTTGGTTTCAAAAACCAATACCAAGATGGCTTATTATTACGCATTTAGATGTTCTTACTTCTTATATGAGTTTTTGTTTCGATTTTTTTTCCTAAATAAATATCTTAGAGATACTATTGTAAGGGCAAATTGCCAAAAAAATGTAACATAAAACATAAAATTTAACAATAAGGGGAACATAATATTTTCTCAGTCCCAAAAAAGATTGAGAGTTCAATTTTTGACAAAAAAAGAAAAAGAAAAAAGGAATTCTAGTATTAAATTTATGTTGTTTAGAGGTATATTAACCAAATATGAGATATTTCTCAAAGTTCAACTTCAATCTTGCTTAGTTAGATATTATACATGTATAAAAGAGTTATACTTGACATTTTAACCTATGAACTTCATTTAATAAAAGACAAGTAAAAACTTTGGTCTTTCTTATGTATCGAATTTTCATGAAATATAAGTCATATAAAATATTTCACCTTTAATTACATAAAATTAAAAGGTAAATGCCACGTTAACTTTTTTTATACACGCATAATACTCAACTAAATAGTAATCGTGTAAACTAGGTCACGATTTAACTGGATTTTTCGCTCAAAACCGGCTTTTGATCACTCGACCGGTTCACAGTTAAATTGACCAAATCAACCCAAGTTTTAAAACACTTGATGGCCACATTATGTACTTAGATTTTTTTTGGTTAAACAAACGTACTCTAATTTTAAAGTCGAGTAATAACAATTGCCATAACTTTAAACAACATATCATAATTACACACACCCACACTTGCCCACTTATTATAAATAAAAAAATATTCTCTCACTTCAAGAAAGAAGTAGTGAGTAGTAGTAGAACAGAACCAGCCAGTTGGACCCCACTTTTTGGGCAGAGAGATATGATTCTTTTAGTTTGAGTATTTTATCAGTAATCGAACCACCCTCCATGTGCCTTTGACCCCCTTCATTTCTGCTTAGTTTTTATTTTTTGGAATCTTGTGGTGTTGGCAATTATTAGTTTGTTTGTGGAGGGGTTGACCTAAATTTGTTGTCCTCATTTGGGTTTTTATAAAATTTATTTTGCTTAAAGATTTGATTTTGAAATGTGGGTTTTGTTCAAATTGGGTTATTAGTTTGGTTCTGAAGTGGGTTTTTGCTAATTTGCTGATTTCACTGAAATTTAGGGTTCTTGGAGTTTGACTGTGTTTTTCTTTATTTGGGAATTTTTATAGTTTTTTTTGCTTAAAGATTAGATTTTGAAATGTGGGTATTGTTCAGATTGGGTTATTGATTTGGTTTTGAAGTGGGGTTTTGGTAATTTACTGATTTGAGTGAGAATTAGGGTTCTTGGAGCTTGATTTTGACTTTGAAAATGGCTTGTATGAAGTTGGGATCTAAAGCAGATGCATTTCAGAAACAAGGGCAAGCTTGGTATGTTCTCTAAGTTTTTAAAGTTTTGTCATTTTTTCTGATCTTATTGAATCTGTATATGTGTATTTGTGTATGTGTATCATGAAGGAGCCCCTTTGTAAAAATGCATTTTTTTAGCTATAATTGTTGTTTGTAGCTGATAATATGTTTGTAACAAGTTCATACCTTGATTTGGATTCCTAGATCTGTTACCGTGCTGGATAATTGTGTGACATTCTGTTGTTTATTTGAAAAGTTGATCTCTTTTGTGTGTTTTTGGTCATTAGGATAATTTGATCATGGGAAAGTTTTACGTTATATAATTCATTTGTTATAATATGTGATTTGATCTGTGAACATATATTAGAATGGAACTAATATGTTTTGACGTGTGAGGTTTATTAAGTTATTGATGACTTGTAGACTTCACATGGTTGCTCATTAATCGATTTGGTGTTTTTTCAATTTTAGCATTAAATTTGTGTTGATGTAAAGTTTAAAGTAGTGTATATCGAAATTTAGAGGACTTGTACTGTGTTTGACCTCAAAAGTCAAAGGGGAATTTGTTCCGGTTAACCAAACTTGATTTCATTGAGGGTTGGTTTTCAGCTGACTGTCAAAACCTAGGTTATTGTTACAATATGTAATTTGACCTCTCAAGTCAAAGGGAAGGACCGTTCGGTTAGGAAGTAGATTGCATTGATGGGGTGTTATCTCAAGTTCACAACTTCACACTTGCAGCTGTATAAAATTTAATACTTAAATGTGGTTACGATCATGTTCTATTTTTTTCAAATTAAGGGACCGATTTTTATTGTTAAAGCTTTAAAGTAATGAGTTTGACTGAAAAAGTCAAAGGGTATGTTTGTTTTTGTGCAATTGTGAAATTTAGTATGGCATCATCATGTTTCTCGGAACTAAAAGACTGTTTCCAACTTTGAATATTGAGAGTAATATGCTTGACCTCATACGACAAAGGATACTTATCTTCTGTGAACGGAAACTGGATCGTTTAAAGGGTGTTATTTTATGTTTTACACCAAGTCTATCTGTATTATTTTGACGTGTTTACTGCAATAATATAGAAGTATATGAAGACCCCATACTTATGAAATACCGAACCTTATAAGTCAAAATGTACATATATTTGACTTTTTGTTGAGCAACGACTCGTTCACTAACTTGGACATTCAAATTTGAATATTATTATAGGTTTTGCACAACCGGTCTCCCAAGCGATATCGTCGTTGAAGTGGAAGATATGTCTTTCCATCTCCATAAGGTAAAGCTTTACTGTTTCATGTCATCTGTACTTCATTTGTTATCATATTTTGACTTTTGCTGTCAAACTTTGACATCGACTGTCTAACCAACAGTTTATAGTTTCATAATAATGTGAATGTCTTTGACTAGAATTATCATCTTAAAAATGTGAAATGATAACGACTAGCAAATGATAGTTTGACATTCAAAGTAAAAGGATGAGGAGAGGACTACCAGAAAATACAACTCGAGTTGCTTAGAAACTTTTACAGCATTATATTCATCTAACAAAATTATTATTTTGTGGCAGTTCCCGTTGCTTTCGAGAAGTGGAGTCATGGAAAAGTTGATAGCGGAAGCATCCGAAAAAGGAGACGGGAATTGCACCATAACCCTTGACGACATTCCTGGTGGAGCCCGAACATTTGAACTTGTTGCTAAGTTCTGCTACGGTGTGAAACACGAAATCACCGCCTCCAACGTGGTACCCCTACGATGTGCAGCCGAGCATCTCGAAATGACCGAAGAATACGGCGAAGACAACTTAATCTCACAAACCGAAATCTTTTTGAATCAAGTCGTGCTAAAAAACTGGAAAGATTCTTTAAAAGCACTCCAAACATGTGTCGATCTCCCTCACGCTGAAGACCTTAACATTACTAAACGGTGCATCGAGTCATTATCGGTCAAAGCAAGCACCGACCCGAATCTATTCGGTTGGCCAGTGATTGACCATGGTGGGCCCATGCAGAGCCCCGGGGGTAGTGTGTTGTGGAACGGGATAAGCACTGGTGCCCGGCCTAAAACTGTGAGCTCAGATTGGTGGTATGATGACGCCTCATCTTTACCTTTGCCTCTTTACAAAAGATTAATTGTAGCAATGGAAGCTCGTGGAATTAAACAAGAAATCATCGCGGGGTCACTTGAATATTACGCGAAAAAATATTTACCAGGATTAAGTCGCCGTAAAAGTGCACAAATGGGTCCTGCGGTCACTGACCCACCATCAGAAGAAAACCAGAAAATATTACTCGAAGATGTTGACCGTTTACTCCCAATGCAAAAAGGGCTCGTTTCAACTAAGTTTCTGTTCGGGCTTTTAAAAACCGCGTTGATCATCCGGGTTGATCCATCATGCATATTGAATTTAGAAAAAAGAATCGGGATGCAGTTAGATCAAGCGACACTTGAAGATCTATTAATGCCAAATTTTTCTTATTCGATGGAAACATTGTATAATATTGAGTGTGTACAAAGGATGGTTGAGCATTTTATGGTAATTGATCAGGCGACAGGTGGAGGTGGCGGTTCTCCTTGTTCTATTGAGGATGAACGGTTGTTGGGCTCGCCATCTTTGACACCTGTCACGACGGTGGCTAAGTTGATTGATGGTTACTTGGCAGAAGTTGCACCGGATGTTAATTTAAAGCTTGGGAAGTTTATGTCTCTTGCTGAGGCTGTTCCTGAGTATGCTAGACCGTTGGATGATGGCTTGTATCGCGCAATTGACATTTATTTGAAGGTAACAAACTTATGATTATCTGTGGCTAACTGGTAACTTTTTGGCACATGTTAAAATGGGGCAGGAGGGTGGATTGAGTTAAACCAATACTAGTTTTTGTCCAAAAATTGTAAATTGTTTTTTTTTTTTTTTTGAATATTTAGTGCGTCAAATACAAATTACAAAAGTTATTTTTGTTTCATTGTGATCAGGATTTTGATCGGTACAATCATCCTATCTAATTCTTTGCTAATTTTACAAATGCAGTCCCACCCATGGTTAGCAGATTCTGATAGAGAACAACTCTGCAGACTCATGGATTGCCAGAAACTATCATTAGAAGCCTGCACGCATGCTGCACAGAATGAAAGACTACCATTGCGAATCATAGTCCAAGTTCTTTTCTTCGAGCAATTACAGCTCAGGACCTCCATAGCCGGTTGCTTCTTGGTCTCAGACAATCTTGACGGGTCAAGACAGTTAAGAAGCGGGTTAGGTGCATCACAGGAGGGCGGCTGGAACACAGCCGTGAGGGAAAACCAAGTTCTGAAAGTAGGTATGGATAGTATGAGGATGAGGGTATCTGAGCTAGAAAAAGAATGTTCTAACATGAAGCAAGAGATTGAAAAACTGGGTCGGGTTAAGGGCAGTAGCGGTGGCGGCGGTGAAAAGGGTAGTGGGGGAGGAAGCACATGGGGTAACATGTCGAAGAAGTTTGGGTTTAAATTTAAGTCTCAGATGTGTAGTGCACAAGAGGGAAGCGTTACTAAGCAAAGTAATCCAAGTAGCAAGGCTGAAAAGGTCAGAGAGAAGCAACACAAACACAAGAAAGAATTGTCTTGGGAAGGGTAAATTTGGAAATAAAAATATTTAGTCGGAAGAATATTTGTTTGGCAACTATATCATAGACTAAAGTTTCGGGTCACTGTACTTAAAAATTTGTTTATCTGGTTAAAGTATCTTGCATTGAGATCACTTTTTGTCCCATCTTTACGACTAAATGAAGTGACCAAAACGTGTCTAAGACGAGTGGGCAAATGGTGATTCGGAATGTCAAGTATACTCATCAGATAAGTAAATTTGAAAAGTACAGTGGTTGAAAGTTGTTTTGCGCTTGGTATAATTGCTGAGCAAATATTTTTTAAGTTGCAACCTCTTTGTATGTTTATTAGTTCTTGTTCATTATATTATGTGACTTGAAAATGTTGTGTGAGTAAAAGTCAGATGTAAGAAGACTCAAATTTAGAGAAAAGAAGTACATTTAATTTGTTTTTCATTGTTAAGTTTACTGTATTTTTAGTCAATTTATCATTTGGTGAAGTAGCTATTAAGATCTAATCTAATAACGTTGTTGTCAGACTGAAGTAAAAATATACATTAAAACGGCTGTTATCACTAAAATGTGAGGGCTTCAAGTTCAAATTATGTTTGATGCAAACAATCATGAAATCGTCACAATCTTTCCAAAATAGATAAAGATCCTCTTCAGTTGGTCTCGACACTAGAATTCATGTTTACGTGTATTATGAGAGGGAATGACACAAATGGACCATTAACTTTTATTAAAAGAAGAATATTTATCATTTTTATTTGTTTACGACTGGTCAACATGAGCTATCATGTTGAAACAACTTTAGAGCATCTCAATTCTTTCAAAAATCGAGGGTCTTACCTCCCAAAATGTATGCTTGTATGTTTTAAGTCAGGGTTAATACACAAAGATATCATTCTATTTTTGAGTTTTTATTCATTTCAGTCACTTTACTATTTTGGTTAGAATTTGCTATCCGATAAGTTGTCGGGATCCCGATTTACGATTTTACGATACTGCCAAGCAAAAACGATTCAGATTCTACATAGGATCTTTCCAAGTTTAAGATCTTATAGGATCCCGATCTTGATCATACGATCTTAAGATTTAATCCGATCCGATCTTACTTTTCTTGGATTACAAACTAAAAAACTACAAATTTATGAGTTGTTTTTTTTAGAATTCAAAAACCAACTAAATCAATTCTTTCGAATAAAATTCCCGTAAATGTTAATCTTTTTAAAAATTTCATAATCATAATTTGGAACAACATTTCTATGAAGCATTCATAGTATTTTGTGTTTATAATGTATAATAATTTGTAAATTTGTATGATATTACAAAACTATTAAGAATAATATTAGAGTAAGATCATAAGATCCCGATCCGATCTTATAATCACGGTCTTGCAAAGATGAAAACGATCCTGGGTAAGATCCCGATCTTGAAAACCTTGATGTATATCTTTTTTCTTATATATAAAACTATAAAAATAATGCTATGGCTCAGATGAACAAAATCGCAAAGTACATTGGGATGGTTACTCACTTGTAGATCGGAATGGAAGCTTTGTTGGAAGTTTAATTTTAAGAGAAATGATTGGGTTGCCATAAGTATGACTAGTTTTGTGCTTAAATTTATGTGTCGGTGGTTTATTAGTTTGTGAAGGAGTGACTCCCTCAACCAACATAACGGTGACACATAGGTTTAGACAATAAGTTACGCATATTTTTAGGTGTCTAGATCATTTCTCTAATCTTAGAGTTCCTAGTGTTAGAGAAATGATTAAAAGGGTTGTATGACCAATTTTATGTCTTGTGTTAGTGTTTTGTAGGTTTGTGAAGAAGTCGGTCTATTTGGTGCAACAAACAACAAAATGCTGACATGGAGGTCTAGCCATGCATTTTAGGTTTCTCAATCATTTCTGGCAACCAATTGAACAAGTTACTCATCATGTTGGAAAGTTAAATAATCGTTATCAGGTAGCATTTTAAGGTGCCATTGACGTTGTCGAAATTGAAATCGTGCTATTTGAACTTGAAAAATACGAATTGGATTTTGAATTTGGAGATTAAATTGTAACTTTTTAGATTATGGTTTACGTTTGATACGGAGTATGTTACAAGCTTTACAATAGAATGTGGTGTTTATAAATGATGTTCAAAGGTTGCTCATTTGTTCTATGTTGTTACATTTGATGGATTTTTTTCTAGTACCTGTTGGAAGTAATCCAATTAATCTTTGTAGAGTCATAGTTTAGTTTTAATTGTAAATAAAAGTCCAATTAGAAAAGGCCATAGTCTGTTAATGATGGGCCTGATTAGGGACGGTTTGTAATCAGTTATAAACGGTTATATAGTTTAGGGTTACAACGCTTAGAAACATTGTAACGTTTAGTTTTTGTTGAAACGATATGGCGCTTGTTCATTGGCACTGTTTCTTCTAGTATATAATTAGGAGTCTGTAAACACAATCTGTTAACCCACGTTATTTTAATATATACAATATTTTGTGTTTATCATAATGGGTTCAACCACCCCCAACAATCTCTCTTGTTTCTTTTATTGATTCTTAGAATGATGATCCCATGATGTTGTTTGATCATATACGATCTTGGAACAACAAACCTGTGAAATCAGCCCACCAAATTACGAACATGGTATCAGAGCCGCAGGGATCAAGCAACACCCAATTCATGTTCAATCACCATTCAAGATTCAAACCTGCTTTTTCTTTAAAAGGAACGCAACCATGGATGCCAATCATGAAGGAACAAAACCAGAATAAATTGCGTTTTGTTACAATGGTTATGGATTTAACCGAGATGAAGATGTACTCAAGTGCTATTATAGCACAAAAACGGTGTAGGAAGAAGGCTAAGGGATTTACTTGCCTTGAAGTCACAAGTTGAAACAGAAGGACATGTTTCAAGAGGCTAAAGGACCTACCTTGGAGATCATGAAGATCCAGTGACGCACCAAAATGATTGACGACATCAAGATTAAAAGAAAGATTAAAGGAGGCATTCAGGAAAAAGAAGATTGTAGAAGCACAAAGATTAATAAGATTATGGGGGAATCTGTTGGAAGTAATCCGATTAATCTTTGTAGAGTCATAGTTTAGTTTTAATTGTAAATAAAAGTCCAATTAGAAAAGGCCATTGTTGGATCGATGTACTCTAACCAAACTAACTTAAATAGCTTGTTAAAGGTTTAATAACCTCGGATAAATCCTAAGCTATTAACAATGAAACACTGAGCAATCTTTATCAAGTATGCGGAAATTACTTAACAAAGCTAAGAAGAATATAACTTTATTAATAACTCTAAAACACTAAATATCGAACTCTCTAAAACTCTAATATTGATCGTACTTTTGGATTCTAAAACTCGTTTTTCTAATACCAATCTAGGGGTCCTTTTATAGGCTCAAGGATAACCCTAAACGGTTTACAATTCTTATGCTTGTACGTCAAGTAAACAATACTTAGAAAGTTCTAGATAAACATTACTTTCTATCTTTAATCAAATACAACCGACTTTAACTTTACAGTACTTTGATAAATAAGCAGTACTTTGACTTTTACTTAGCATTACTTTGACTTCTTGCAGTACTTTGTTAATCTTCAGTACTTTAATCTTCTGTATCCCAACAATCCTCCCCTAACTTGAATTCTACTTGTTTGATTTCAAGTTCCTTTGTAGATTTAGCTTTAACATCTTTGTCTTCAAAGAGGAATTGTGACTTTATCTTTAGATTTTATCTTTGTAGATTCTCTGCTTATATCATCATCAAAGTAGTCTTGATTTGTATAATTCTTTTCAGCATCAATCAACAATCTTATTTCTTTTCAGCAACATTCAGCAAGCTCCATCTTTTCAGCAACATAAGACAATTTGTATATTTAATTCAGTTTAAGTTTCAGTCTATTCTCATCACTTCAGTGTGTAAAATCGTGAGAGGTGAATCATCGAAAATTTAATGGATTTAATGTCTCTTTACCAAAGCCATTAACTCTGGAGTAGCTAAATGTTTTGATGTGTAAGATTATGGTACACTGATAACCATATGATTTTTAGCAAATCATCAGCTATCAACAGATTTGATTTGTCTTTACCAAAAGCTGTACCCTTTTGGACTAGTTAGTTCTTTCATCATGGTGAACTAATTACCATATAATGGTTTTTCCGACCTTTACCACAAGCCATTTTCTTGTGGGCTAGTTAACTCTTCACATTACAGATATGGTGAGTTGATGACCATACAACTTATTAGCAAGTTGTTAACTAAAAACGAATTTGAAATATCTTTACCAGAGCCGTTTGCTCATGGATTAGCCAATCCTTTTGTAACCATGGTGGATTGATAACCTATTG
Organism: Chrysanthemum makinoi; assembly: GCA_910596185.1. NCBI lineage: Eukaryota > Viridiplantae > Streptophyta > Magnoliopsida > Asterales > Asteraceae > Chrysanthemum > Chrysanthemum makinoi. Next base: position 37,333,344 of record OU343223.1, read on the forward strand.
GTATTACCATCTCAAAAACCATTTATTTCTTTTAACCTTTTTTTCAAAACATTTATTACTTAAAAGGTTTCTTTCAAAAATCATACAACTGGTTTAAAGCTGCAAGCAGTACTTTGATTAAAGTACTGTTTGATCAGCAGTACTTTGAATAAAGTACTGAAATAAATTTTTTTTAATCAATTAAGATTCATACCAGTTATTCATCATCATCAGCAATTGTAGCCCATCTGATAAACAGCTTGATGACCAGACGTGCTATTTCATTATCTTCTTCTACTTCCATTCCATGTCTCAGCATCCTCCTCATAAGATCTGGTGTAAGAGGATATCTTCTATCAGCTAACATGTGAATCATTGTCCCATCTTCTAGCTCTAGAACATGTACTCCAGATTCTTCAAAGAATCTCCAGCAAGTAATCTCCCAATCTTCTTGGTTTTTCCAGATCTCAGCAGTACTTATTTCTTCAGTTTCCCAAACAGTTATGAGATCTCCAAGCAAGACTAAACCATATCCTTCTGATGGATTGTGTTCATAATATTCTTTTACCGCATGATATAAATGGAGTAAATCCACTTTATCAATTATATGCAATAAATCCCATAGCATATTAAACACCTTGAAACTTTCATCTTCTTTGTGAAACATCAGATAATTCCCATCTTTTGACTCAACAACTTCAAAAGTAGTTATTGAAGATCTGTTCATCTTAAATTCAACATCATCTTTAGAATACTCAAAGTCTATTACTCTTAAGTAATTCCTTAGCTCATCATCAGTATCAGACCTTAACTCAACTTTCTTTGATGACTTCTGATCTTTAACTTCAGTTTTTCATTTTCTTTTTCTTTTTAAGCTTTCTTTTCTTTCTTCTTCTTTGTAAGCATCATCATCTTTATAATCTTTGATACTATCAACTTGTCTTTTATATTCTTCTCTGACAGCATCATGTAACTCTTTCATATTAACATAATTCAGCTTGTTCAAAGCAACATATCCCATCTTCTTTAGATAAGCCATCATAGCATTCCTTTCCTTAGAAAGATTTGGTCTTCTTGGTAGAGAAGAAATAGGAAGTGGTGATGGTATAACAGCTTTAGCATTCAATTCTTCTTGTAATTTCCTAGCTGCTTCTTCATTCAAAGCTTCTTCTTCATTAGCTACCTCAGCATTCAGTTCAGCTTGTACCTTTCTAGATGCTTCCTCATTTATAGCATTTTGAACAACCCTTATCTGTGCTAAAGTAGGTTTCTTCTTCTTTACTTCTACCAATATACCTTTTCCTTTATCCTTAGGATCAATAACATGTTGAGAAGCTCTTGGTTGCTCTTCTTCTTGCACTCCTGGAATACTAACACCCCTTGGTCTTGATAAATCATGCAAGATCTCAGCAATGGTTTCGTCATCACTTGCAGTATGTATAGGTTTTGGTGTATCAGCTTCCTTTTCTGGTATGACAGTTGAAGGACCAGCTTCTTCTTCAAAATCTAACAACCTTGGAGTAATCAATTCTTGTCTGTAAGTTCCAGGAAAAGCAGTACTTTGATCAGCAGTACCTTGATCATCAGTACTTTGAACTTGAACATCAATAACTTGCTCCTCAGTACTTTGAATAACCTGTTCTTCAGTTTCTTGTGGCTGAATATTTGTACCTTGAACTTCAGTCCTTTCTTTCTCAGTACTTTCAATATTAACATGTTCTTCGGTACCTTCAGGTTCATTCTCCTTAACAACATCTTCTTTCAAATTCTTTTCTTCTAAATTCCTCCCCAATTGAAATGAAGATTTTTTGTGAACCTTTTGACGTTGGGTCTTCTTAAACTTCCTTTGCTCATTCTTTTTAGATTTGACCCATAGACGATGATGTTGAACCAATGGCGGACAAATTCTTGAGTCTTCTAAACTTGAGCTTCAACTTCTTAATCTGTTTAGCTTGAGCCTCATTTGTTTTCTTCAATTTGACTAACTCCCTTGTCAAAAATAATTATCCAATGTCAAACGGTCAGGGGATATAGTAGGTGGATCATCTCCTCGAATTGGTGAATGTTCCTCTGGTTGAGAATCAGGAACATATATTTGTGGAGATGGAGAAGGTGAAACTGCAACATCTTCTTGAACTTCAATAATTTGCGAAGCAGTACCTTGTGATGCAGTACCTTCTTGAGATGCAACACTCTGAGAAGCAGTACCTTCACTATCTTCATCTTCTGCAGCATCAGCTCTGATAGCTTGAACAACTTCCATCATGGAAGTAGTTAAGGGAGTGTCCCTTCCAGTGAATAAATCACTCTTCCTAGCCATGAAAGTGAAAATCTTGGCTTGTTGTACCACAATTAAAAAGACTTGTAGGCTTGGTACTGCGACAGTTGTTTATTAGGAACACTTGTAGAAACCTTGGATACATCAACCATTTAGAACCATGAGAGATATGTGAAAGCATTCCATCTAGAATTAGCCTTGAAAAGTTGAAAATACGATCAGTAGCCAATCCTACTATAGCAGATGCTATATTAGATCCAAATTGCTCCCATGATGTACTTTTAGCACTAATACAATGAAGCAATACATGAACCAAAAACTTTCAGTGAGGACAAAATAAGGGTTTCCTAAATGTTTGTTCAGTTAAGGACCCTTCATAACCAATGTGCCCAAAAGTATCCCAAATCAGTTGCTTATCAAAACGAATAGCCCTATCAGCATCATCAAACAATAAGTCTTCACGAATAGAGGCTTCAGTAACCTTGACAGTGCTCCTAGCAACCATAGCATGAATATATTCTTCATTATTCTCCATATGAACCCTAGCAGTTTCCCAAAATTGTTGAATCCAGGGCTCAATAACATCTGGTTCTACTAACAGCGCATAACTAATTGGCGACCCAGTAAGAAAATCGATGATGTCATGAAAGATTACATTTGCTTCAGTCTTGTCTAAATTCGCCACCATGTTGTGTTTGGAAACGGTATTATGATTTGCCATTGATGATATGATCACAGTAAGAGATAGAACAAATAATATAGGTGAAAGTGAGAGAAATATGGAAAAGATTATGAGATATCAATATGAGAGGAAAACTCGGAGAGTAGTTATTTATAGGTGAGATTTAAAAAATCACAGCCATTAATAACAAAGTTACCGTTGGTAGTAGTTACCCATCAATATTACCGTTGGAACAGTACTTTAATAAGACAAACAGTTCTTTCCACGTGTGCAGTACTTTCCAAGCAGTACTTTCATAAAATCAAAAAGTAGTACTTTTCCATTCTCTTCCTTACAACAGCAAATAAACATGAATATCCTCCCCTCAAGCAATGCATTAAATGTAGCTCAGTAATTAATCATACCAATACTCACCACCAAGTGAGTAAATCTTGAAACATCAAATCCTTTGGTGAGTAAATCAGCTACATTATCATATGTATGCACCTTGACAACATTAATGAGCCTATGCTCATAATAATCTCTGATGAAGTGGTGCCTAATCTGAATATGCTTGGTCTTGGAATGATAAACTGGATTCTTCACAATGCAAATGGTACTCTCATTATCCATATTGATAGGATTATTCTTGAAATTGAACCCATAGTCCAAGAGTTGATTCTGCATCCACAACACCTGTCCACAACAGCTTGCAGCAGCCACATATTCTGCTTCAGTTGATGTTGTTGCTGCAATTGTTTTCTTTTTACACTGCCATGAAACTAATCTTCTTCCAAGATATTGGCATCCACATGTTGTTGATCTTCTGTCATAGTTATCACCTGCATAATCACTATCTGAAAAAGCTTCCAAGTGAAAAGGGGAATCCTTTGGATACCACAACCCTAACTTAGGTTGTTGTTTCAAATAACAAAAAATTCTCTTCACTGCATTCATGTGAGAGACCTTGGGTGTGACTTGATATCGTGCACATAAACAAACAGCAAACATGATATCAGGTCTTGATGCAGTAAGATACATAAGACATCCAATCATGGATCTGTATAACTTGACTTCAACTGGTTGTCCATCTTCATCCTTTCCCAATGAGTTGATAGATTTAATAGGTGTAGTAACAGGCTTCATGTCATCAAAATTGAACTTCTTAAGTATGTCAGTTACATACTTGTCTTGACTTATGAAAATTCCTTCGTTGGTGCTTGACTTGAAGTCCTAAAAAGAAAGTTAACTCACCCATTGAACTCATTTGAAATTCATTCTGCATCGGCTTCTCAAACTCCTTGACCATAGATTTTTTTGTAGCTCCAAAGATGATATCATCTACATGCACTTGAACTAGCATGATATCATTCTTATCTTTCTTGATAAACAAGGTCTTATCTATAGCTCCTCTCCTATAGCCATGTTGCAATAAAAAGGTAGAGAGCCTTTCATACCAAGCTCTAGGTGCTGATGTAAGCCATCAGAGCTTTGACAACTTTGTAGACGTTTTTTGGATGTTTAGGATCTTCAAAACCAGGAGGTTGTTTGACATATACTTCCTCTGTAATCTTGCCATATAAAAGGCACTCTTGACATTTTGATAAACAAATCCCATATAAGAAGCAAAAGCAAGGAAAATTCAAATTGCTTCAATCCTTGCTACGAGAACAAACACTTCATCATGATCTACTCCTTCTTCTTGTCTGTAGCCTTGTGCAACTAACCTTGCCTTATTTTTGATAACATTACCTCTTTCATCTCTCTTGACTCTGAACACCCATCTTGTACCAATAACCTTCTTACCATCAGGAAGATCACATAATACCCAAACTTCTTGAAGTCTGAATTGTAGCAGTTCTTCTTGCATAGCTTCAACCCAACTTTCTTTAGTCAATGCTTGAGCAATATTCTTGGGTTCCTCTTGAGAGATAAAGCAAGTAAACAGGCATGTTTGATGGTCCTTTTGATTTAGCCTGTTCTGTTTATAGACAAAACTAAGTAAAGCATTATGTAGTTTAGTAAAAGTCTTAGCTCTGTGTCTAGTCATTACTCCAAAAGTAGAAGGACCAATGATTTGATCAGTATGATGATTCTTATGAATTCTTAAGTTTGGAGACTGTGGAACTCCATAAGTATCATCCAAATTAGTGAAATCAGCATCTTCATTGGAATATGAGAAAATACCTTCATCTTCAAACTCATCATCAGTATCTTCTAATCCAGGCATGGTAGGATCATCCAAATCATCCAAAGTCTGGTGCTTTGGTGCCTTGATACTGTTGTACTGTCAAAGTATTGTGAAGTACTCTACAGATGTGTTCTTTTTCTTTGCTTCGTCATAAGCTTTTCTTTGTTCATCAGTATAAGAATGTGCTAAAACATCTTGAAGAAGCATCTGATTAAGTTCATCTTGAATAGATTGATCCTCAGAAGTCAATGAGGATTTTGGCTCATCAGTACTTTTCTCTGTCTCAGCAGGTTTTGGTTCTTCATCATGAACAACATCTGGTCTAATATGGACTCCATGAACAACATACTGTACTTCTTCTTCATTATGTACATGTTGATTCTCTTCTCTAACAGGAACATAATTCATTGAACGAGTCAAAACTTCAAGATCAAACATCCAATCAGGACCTTTACCCTTCTGAATTTCTTGATCTTCTAAAAACTCAACATGAAGACAATCTTGAACCTTCTTAGTGACTATGTTGTACACTCTAAATCCCTTGCTGTTGGTGCAGTAACCCAATAAATAACCTTCTTCAGACTTGCCATCAAATTTACCCAGATTATCAATTGTATTAAGAATAGTGAGAGGGCATCCAAAAGGCTTCATAAATCGAATGTTGGGTTTGTTTCCCATCAGCAACTCATAAGGTGTCTTCATCTGTGGTTTGGTGACTGAAACTCTGTTAAGTACATAGGCGATACTACAGCTTCATTGAGAATTGAATAGGTAGGTGTGAGTCTGCAATCATTGTCCTAGCTGCTTCTATCAAAGTCCTATTCTTTCTCTCTGCAACACCATTCTGCTGTGGTGTTCTGACAATACTGAACTCCCTCTTGATTCCTTTGTTAGCACAAAATTTATCCATAAGCTTGTTCTTGAATTCAGTTCCATTATCACATCTAATACCTCTAACTTTCAGTCTCAGTTGGTTTTCAAGTGCTATAATTAGATCATGAATAGCATCAAAAGTATCATCCTTAAATCCTAAGAAAAATACCCAACTGAATCTACTGCAATCATCTGTCACTACTAAGAAATACTTCTTTTTGTTCAAACTTGTAACAGATACAAGACCAAATAGATCCATATGTAACAGCTCCAATGGTTCTCTAACAGTCCTTTCCTCAAGCTTCTTACAAGAAGCTTTATGTTGTTTACCCTTCTTACATGCCAAACAAGAGTGATCATTCTTGTAAGTCTTTGAAGGTAAACCTCTAACTAAATTTCCTTTGACCAATTTGTTAATATTCTTGTAATTCACATGGCCCAATCTTCTATGCCACTGATGTGCTTATTCAAGAGTTGCCTTTGCTACTAAACATGTGATTGTACAATAATTCGTACGACCAGGCCTTCGATGGCGATCGAAGGATATGAGGGTGATATGCTTGCACCAAACTTATAGCCAATCTGCAATAAGAAATAGTAGACACCGTTAAGGAAGTGATTCTTGCAGGGGTTAGGCCGCGAACCACCTCCCGTGTGAGAGTAAGTATGTGATATGTGTTGTAAATAATATGAAGTATGTAAAATACTGTGTTGAGTGAACATACCCTTGAAATGACTCGTCCAACCTATTTATAGGTGATGAAAATAGCTTGGAGAGTGTTAGCACACATTTAGGAGATCATGGGGGGCGTCCCCTGATTTGTGGTAACCGCTAGGGCTTTATCCCACTATCTCGGACTTGGCGGGGAAGCTAAGGACATAGTGAGCGATGGGAAGACCAAGTCAAGGTCCTTATTTGTCTTGGCATCTTCAAAGGAAGACACCGAAGGGCATAGGCCTTCGGCTGGTCCCAACTGGTAACCATGTCAATGATGAATGGGTTTACGCCACCAATGACTTATGAAGAAAGACTTGGGTCTTGTATGCAATTTCGTGAGGCGAAGGGGGTCCTGACCTGATCGGAGGAGTACGTCATCAAGCCCCAGTCGAAAGTGATATGTAGAACAAAATATTGCTACGACTTCAGAAATAAAAGCGAAACCTCCTCTTCGTCACAAAAATGAGCAGATGAAAAGCCTTGTAGTTATTGACCGTAATTAATGCAAGGCTAATCCTAACTACTTCCTTTTCCTCGGTAAAAGTAAACATCATTTCAAAATTTAAAAATGGTTTGAAATCCGGTAGGAAAGGGATAAGTCCGGACACGTGTAGGGCTGAGATTTAACGTTTGTAGGGTATATAAAATGTAAAAAACAGTAAAAACCCTAACAAATTTTTATCTCTCGCCCAAGCTTTTTCACCTACTAAAACCACTTCCGATCAAACAAGGTAAAGTGCTTCTTCATATTTGTATTTCAAATACGTTATTGTGGATTTTAGAAGAATCAATGTCAACCAATAAAAAGTTTGTAATAAAGCAACAAGGTTGCACATTAACAAGGGATGAGCTTAAAGCGTTCCTCGTTGATTACCCGATTCCAAAGGAGCATAAAATCATGCTACCTAGTAGGAACAAAGGGATATTTGATGCACCTGAAAATTATGTAGGCCTTTATACCCATGCATTCACCACGTCCAACCTTAGGATACCTTTGCACCCTATGATCTTAGAATTCCTCCGGTATTATGAGGTACACATTTCTAGGTTCAACTCTTTTGGCCTAGCCAAGCTTTCAACATTCATTATGATGTGCAAAGCTTATGGGTTCGAACCATCCTTGACTGTGCTTAGGGGTTTTGAATCTATACCGGGAGGAGATTGGTTGACCTTGGCCAAGGGGTGAAAGGGATGTGCCCATTCTGATAGATAGGCCTTTTACGAACATAAGGAACTGGAAAGGCAAATTCTTTTACATCCAAAACACCATTATCCCTCCTGGCATACTATGCATTGTTAAACCGGACTTTGAATATGATGAGAAAAGATTCAACGATCCCTTGCCTATCTTGTGAGAAGGAACCCTTTGTATCAGCGTTGGCTCATCATCCGTGATTGCCAAACGTTCCTCGAGCCAATTCTTTTCATGGCTGGCATTGCTGAAAGATGGGAGGGGTCTCCTTTGGTACCGAGATTATTGATGGAAAGTATGTACTTTTGATTAAAATAAAGTAGAAACTTATCTTTCGTATTTATCTTATTTGCTTCTTTGTCTTGAGAGATGTAATTCAGAACTTTGTGGTGGCTGGTGGTGCAAAAGAAGTAAGCTTCCTTCAAAAAGATCCCCAAGAGACAAGCTATGGCGTGGGCTCCCCATCAGTGTCTATAAACAACAATGATGTGGAAGCCCGACCCACATCGAGCCTGTATCGTCTGCTCCTCCGTCAAAGGAACCCATAGATGTGGAAGATCAACTTGTAGAGAACGTTGCTGACTCGGCAACCAGTCTTGAAGGACGGTTGGCCATCGTAGACACTCCGGCATAGGTGAGAGTACGAGCAGGAAAGGTGGCAGTGCTAAAGCATGAAGTGCGCCGAGAAAAGAAAGCTCATCGCCTACCCCTCTCTCTCTCAAACTACCAGGCAAAAGAGTGCCGAGGGTAAGGCGTGGAATTCCAGCCATCGAAGGGCCCGGCACGTTGATGATATCCGTAAAGTTTCTTACTGTGAACAAAAATTAGCTACCAATAATAATATATTAACAAATTTACATATGTTGCGGGACTTCTGATACAAGAGCTTCCTTCTCCCCTATTTGTCACCAACTTGTGAGCCATGTAATTCCACCCAAGTGGAAGGGGGTGATGGATAACATGTCCATAGAAAGGCTCTGCGACCTTCATGACAAAAGCTATGTCCGCCAGTGCATGCTAGACAACCAACTCAATGCTAGGACAAGGGAGCTGCTTAGTGCTGTCACCAAAGCTCGAGAAGAAATGGATGTTATGCTGAGAAGGGAGAAGGCTAGGGACCAGAAGTGTTGGAATCACTCTTAAACCTTTATTCAAGTGTTAGTTACTCATATGTAATAGGTAGCTTATTATGGCCTTTATGTTTGTTTAAGGTCTAGCTTATGTAGAAGGCCCATAAGCTTAGGCCCATGTCCAATAAGGAAAAGGGAAGGAGTGGGAGTGTTGCCCTAGCTCCTTGCTTATAAATACTCTTGTAAACCTCACTTGAGGGTTGGTTGTTCATTTTATTCACTCTCTTTACACTCTACCTAACCGTATTATGTTATAATGTGTGTTGTGTTTTACGTGTTCAATCGCCTCTTTATCTCTTTCATTGAAGCTTGTGTTGTAAATCTAGTGACCTAACAGTGGTATCAATCGCCTAATAGTTGGGTGAATCGTTTGCTTTTTGAAGTAAGTTTTTGGTCTTACGCGTAGAATAACGTGATACTTTGGTTCGCTTAAAAACTTGTTTTTACACTTTTTAATCCAAGATTCTTGTACTTTCAACGTTTTAAGGTGTTAAAATACTTGTTTTTGGCAAAAGTTTCAAACTTTATGCGCGTGGATATACGTTTTTAAGCTTGTTTTTGAGCGGTGTAAACCTCTGGCGTAACGTTTTTAGAGCTTTGGATCATCAAGTTTCACACTTTTGTGTCTTTTGGTGTTATTGAAGCTATTTCATCATACAAAAACTGGTTTAGAAACATCTTTGGGCAAAATCATTTTACGAGTAATTACGCGTATCAAAACCCTAATCTTACGCGTAACTTTATCCTTGGTTTGATCTTCAGTTTTGTGGTTTACTCCGTGTTTTCTTGCTTGGATAAGCCTGAAATACGTCGACTTTGGATATCTTTTGCACTGTGATAGTGTAAAAGATCATTTGGGCAAAACCTTAAACTTACGCATAAGCATAAAGCTTACGCGTAGAAATCCTACGCATAAGATTCATCTTACGCCTAAGCCTAGTCTTACGCATAAGGTAATCCTACGCCTAACTTTCTACGCTAACTTTTGTCTCGCATAACTTTAGTGCCTTTACCCTACTACTGCGTAAGCTAAATCTACGCGTAACTCTTGATTGTTACGCGTAACTTTGGTGTTTTTACGTATAAGTCCTACTTGGTTTATTGTGATTTCTACGCCTAAGGACACTTCATCAACAAAGGTTCATTCGACTACAAAGATCCATTTTACCAACACAAGTTTTCAACATGTCACAACCACCATACTCTAACTATTTCCCTTACACTTATTCTCAACGTCAACAACAACTAACTCCACAACATCAACAATGGAATCAACAACAAGCAATTTATCAACAACAATTTAATCAACAACATACTCCACAACTTGCTGCAATTCCACAACCTCAAATGGTTCAACCACCACCAAGTCTTCAAGTTCAACCCTACACAAATGAATTCAATCAACATCCATCAAGGAACACTATGAAGGAACCCACTTGGTTTGCAAAGATGTGTGAAGCTTTAAGCAGACAACAATCAATTCATGAGGCTGGATCATTTGATAGACCTCCAATGCTCACTCCAGGAAACTACGATCAATGGGTGATAAGGTTCTTTAGGTTTTGTGATCTGAAGAAGCCACATGGAAAGTTCTTAAAGAAGGTTATCTTGGAAGGTCCATTTCAGATGCCTACTGTTATCGTACCCGCCAATCCAAATGCTAATCCACCAAGAGATGAACAATCAACATTGCTACTGTTGCCGACCTGAATGCAGAGGAACTTCTACACTATGAAGCTGATGAACTTGCAATGCAATATATCCTCTTAGGATTACCTAACCCAATTCTTCGAAGTGTTGATGCTCAAAAACTGCAAAGGAAATGTGGGATCATATTCATCTTCTTATGGAAGGATCTGTACTCAATCAGGAGGATTTGGAATCCAAAATTTACTTGGCTTATGAACACTTCATGATTGAACCTGGAGAGACACTAGAGTCTTATCATCATCGTTTTTCAGACATCATCAATGATTTGGATAAACACAACATCATCATGCCAAGAATTGCAGTGAATACTAAGTTCCTGAGTAGTCTTGGTCTGGAATGGGAGAAGTATGTCATTTTTCTCCGTCAAGCGAAGAATATGCATCATTCTACATATGGATTGTTGTATGATTACTTGAAGCCTCATGAAAAGGAAGTTGATAGGGAAAGGATTCTCCGTGCTCAAATTGCTCCACCGACACATCCGGAAAATCAACAACTTGCCTTATATGCTCAAAACAGTTATTCTCCTCAATCAGCAACTCAACCAATTGCTACAATCACACCATATGATCCTTCACAGCCTCAATCTCAACAAACTCAATTGGTTCCATACAACAACAACAATGCTCAAGCACTTGTCAGTGAAGCTAATGAGGAATCTGATCCGTTCGAAGCATTGCAACAAGGATTTGCTATGATTGCTAATGCCTTTAGCCGTTATACCAACAAATCCAACAACCGTATTCGTTCCTCATCTAACACAAGGAATCAAGCTGTTGTGAACAATGGACGAGTTGAAGTTCAGAATCGTGGTTATGGTCGTCAAATGGGCGGTGGTCAAGGGTTTAATCTTTGTGGGTAGGAATAACAACAGAGCTCAAGTGGTGGAACAGGGAAATGCTCAAATGGGTTGAATGGTCTTCGATGCTACAACTGCAATGAGAAGGGACACCTGGCTAATGCATGCCCAAAGCCGAGGACAAGGGGCAGTGCTTATCACAAAGAGGCTCTTCTTTTGGCTCTTAAGGATGAAGCTGGTGGAACTCTCACAGACAAAAAACAGAGCTTTATGGCAAATGCTGACTCAGATGATGATATGGAGGACTTGCAGGCCAATGCAGCTGTTATGTTGATGGCTAATATGCATGAGTTACACATGAGTGACACAGGCCAGTGTATGACATTGATGGCTTGTCTCAGGTACCCGAACAAACCATATTTATCTCTGATCTAATATCTCCGCCAACATCTGAATCCGGCAAGGCTCAGAATGTTCAAAATGAGTCGTCCACATCTCATTTCGATGATTTTCAACTAGACCCCGTAGTTATATTTGACGATCAATATGACCTTATGGTTTCCCTTGATAATCAAATTGACTCCGTGGTTATACTTGAGGATCTAAGTAATGATCATGTTGTGACTCACGTTGAACACGCCGAACTTTTGCCTCATCCAGATTTTGCTCGTTTAATACAAGACCAACAAACCATAGTGGAAGAATGTCATGCAATTAATCAGGACTTGAAAAGCAAAAATGCACTGTTAACCAAGGATTTTGAATGTTTACAAAAGCAACTCAACTTTTTCAAAACTCAAGAAAAACGTGAAAACGGTTTTGAGCGACCTTTGCCAAATCTCATCAAAACGAAAATATTTAGAAGAGACAGATGTGATCTAGCCGCTTCTAAAAATGCTTTGTTGTCTGAAATAGAACAACTGAAACATGAACATAAAAAGCAAATTAACGCTCTCACCTTGGAAAATCAAAAAGCTAAGGCTGAGTTGTTAACTTGTCAAAAACAGTTCTCTGCATACAAAAGCATTCAACGAAACGAATAGATGATCATCTTGAAGAAATCATCGGCTTGCAAAACAAACTTAAAGAGTTTAAAACTGTTGTTTACAAACATGGTGAGTCGGTCACAGCTATTGAAAAGTTTACTTTAAAACCAAATCCAAATGGATATGGACCAAATCTTGCTGATTACAAACCTAAGCTTTCAACCAAAGCATTCAAACCAAATCCTGAAGTTTCCAGTGCAGAATATAAAATTGATAATTCTGTTATGAGTGTTGTTGAATATCATCGTCAAGAGGAATTAGATAGAAGACGAGTCGATCAAAATTAGAAAATGTTGTTTACAACAAACCTTTTAATTATTCAAAAGCGGTCACTTTCGTCACACCAACGGATTCTTCTAACACACCAAGGTTATCATAAAAACGTCTGAGTCTTCTAATGTTAATCCCAAACCAGATATGCACAAACTTATGGTCCTTTACCTTCCATCAGTGAAGTAAACTCAAAACGTGAAAATCGCAAAATTCTTAGATATTTTGACCTTTTCATGGCTGACCTCAAAACTTTACAACATGAGATAGAATATCATTCTGAAATCAAAGTTCAACATTTTCAATCGCCTCTGGCGCGAGAACAAAGAGACATTTTCAGAAAAATCTTTTACCAAATGTTAAAATTTGAAAAGTTGTGCATTGTCTTGGGAAAAGGACTTTCATAAGGAACTTGGATTGATGAAGGTCGTTTTAGAGAAAACAGAAACATCTATTTCTAATACTAAACGTAAAAGAAAATGTTGAGAAAAGATGTTGATCGACTCTTGGAAGATGTCATCTGTGCGGATGTCCATAATGTTGTGCTATTGAATTCTTTGTCATATGCATTTGATTATATCTCTGCGATCTTGATTCGTGGTAAATGTTGAGAACTCTGATAATGTGCTTCAGATCGAGTCCTTAAAAGTTGAAAACAAACGATTGTCAAACGAACTTTCAAATGCAATACGTCGTCTTAATTGGTGTCAAAAAGATATTCACGATCAACAACTTGCAACACAAAATCGCCCATTCGTGACAAAACTTCTTATCTAAAAATTGAGCAACTGGATGATCAAAACGTGTCTTTTAAGTGTCAAATCTCAAAATATGAACAAGAACTTGTAAAAGTTAAAAGGAATATGGTGTCATATTTGATTTACTCAAAAAGACTCGTGATGAAGCATCAAATGAACTTGATCATTATCTTGCACACACTAAAGAAGTTATGCATTTTCTTTGAAATATTCGGTCTGGAAATCAAGATCTGATTCACACTATCTTCAAGTTAAGATAAATGTTAGGAAAGTATGAACAACTTCCGCCTACCGTGATTAAGAGAATAGCCCAGTAACACTTAGTAATCATGAACCTAGAATCACTACTGCCAAATCACAAGTTGCTAACGTGCTTCCTTCTCTGAAACAAGAATAGTTGCGTCTTTTCCAAACGTCCGCACTTCACAGACTAGGAGCACTACATCGAAGAATAGGAAGTTGCGACCTAAGAAAAGATCAATAAAGAATGCTAAAGTAGAAGAACACCCTAGGACTATGAATAAGACTCACGTTGCTTCCACTATAGATATTGCGTCTGGCACATGTAATAGATTCTGATTGTCATGATAAATGTGTTGCTAAAGCTATCATCTTGTGTTATTTGTCGTAAAAGTATGAATTCTGATTGTCATGATAAATGTGTTGCTAAAGCTATCATCTCTCGTTTAAGGAATCCTAAGAACCGGAATACCTCTAGGCCCACTAATCTTTTTAAGTCTGTGCTTGGTAGACCTCCCTCTTTAGATTTTAAGAAACGCATTCTTGTCCCTGTAGCTCCAGTTTCACCTCCTAGGAATGTAGTACCACCTAGTGCATTCACTAAGACTAAAGCAAATACTAGTTGGAGATGGCAGAAATGGATATATAACACACTAGGATTTAAATGGATACCTAAAGCTATTGATGTGTGTATGTCTACTATAACTGCTTCGGAACCTTAAACTGTTATCATACTTTATTGCAAAGTTCATTGGCACTGTCAGGTTCGGGAATGATCACTTCGCAGCTATCATGGGCTACGGAGACTATATCAATGGGAACATCGAAATTAGCAGGGTTTATTATGTGGAAGGCCTCGGTCACAATCTGTTTTTAGTAGGTCAGTTCTGTGATGGAGATTTGGAGGTTGCTTTCAGGGAGAAAACTTGTTTCATTCGTGATCTACAAGGAAACGACCTTATGTCTGGCTTGCGTAATTCCAGTCTTTACACTATCTCTATGCAAGACATGGTTGCTTCTTCTCCCATCTGCTTACTTTCAAAGGCAACATCAACAAAATCCTGGCTATGGCACAGTCGTCTCTCACATCTAAACTTTCAAACCATCACCAACCTTGCTCGACATAAACTAGTTGAAGGACTCCCACGATTTCGGTATTCTAAAGATCACCTTTGCTCAGCTTGTGAACAAGGCAAAAGCACTCGTGCTCATTTTCCTTCAAAGGTGGAACACAGCTCTCAGCATGTGCTTCATCTTCTTCACATGGATTTGTGTGGCCCGATGCGCGTGCAAACGATCAATGGCAAACGCTACATCTTAGTAATTGTTGATGACTATTCACGCTGGACTTGGGTCTACTTTCTTCGAAGCAAAGATCAAGCTCCACAGATGATCATCACCTTTCTCACGAAAATACAAGTTCACTCTGAAACAGTTCGACAAATCGAACAGACAAAGGCACTGAATTTGTTAATCAAACTCTTCGTGAATTTTATGAGAAAGTGGGAATTCAGCATCAGACATCTATTGCACACACACCAGAACAAAACGGAGTTGTTGAAAGACGAAACGAACGTTAGTGGAAGCTGCAAGAACAATGTTAATCAATGCAGATTACTTATGGGTAGAAGCTGTATCTACTGCATGCTATACTCAAAACCGTTCTATGATTACAAAACGCCACAACAAAACACCTTTCGAGCTTGTCCACAACAAAAAACCGAATCTCAAACACTTTCATGTATTTGGATCTCTTTGCTATCCGAATAATGATCGTGATGACTTTGGAAAGCTCAAAGCCAAAGCTGACATTGGAGTCTTTATAGGATATTGTGATAATTCTAAAGGTTTCCGAATCTGGAATCGTCGAACAAAGGAGGTTATGGAAACGATTCATGCTCATTTTGATGAACTTACGGAAATGGCTTCGAGTATAACACTTGGAACCGGTCACAACCGCTTAAACTTCCCCCAAACCCCATCATCCGCTGAACAAAGACCCCAGCTTACTCGTCAACAAATGGAAAGGTTATTTGCTCCACTGTTCAGTGATGATATTGATGAACGTGCTCCAGGTGTATCCGCTGTTTCCGCTTCAACTGATAATACTCTATACCTACATACACTGCTACAACAACTACGGTTGAAGAAGCACCACCAGTTGACTCCACAACAGTTGAACAAACCGCTTCCAACAATGATGAACCGGCTGATGATGTTCTGAATGAAGTACCCCCACCTGCAGATTTTGATCCAAATGCGTTCTTTAACCCGTTTGCTAATGAGGCTGCACGATGTGTCGGGAATCTTCAACAAGTCATTTGAATCCTCAAAATCTGCACAATGTATACCAACATCAACCCTCCACACATAGATGGACAAAAGACCATCCTCTGAAAAATATTATTGGCAACCCGAATCAACCAGTCGTTACGAGACAACGTCTTCACACAGACGGTGAACATTGCATTTATGCACTCACTGTCTGCCAACTGAACCTAAAACATCAAGGATGCAATGACAAGATAACTGGATTGAATCCATGCAAGAAGAACTCAACCAATTCAAACGTCTTGAAGTATGGAACTGGTTGAAAGACCAACAGGGGTCTACGTCATTGGTCTCAAATGGATTTGGAAAAACAAATTGGATGCTGAAGGAAAGGTTATCAGAAACAAGTCACGTCTGGTGGCTAAGGGTTATCGTCAGGAAGAGGGTATTGACTTTGAAGAATCTTTTGCTCGGTTGCTCGTCTTGAGGCTGTTCGGATATTTCACGCGTTTGCGGCTCATATGAATATAACGGTCTTTCGATGGATGTCAAAACTGCTTTCTCAATGGACAACTTAAGAAACGGTTTATGTCAGCCATCCAGAAGGATTCGTTGATCCCGCGCTTCTGAACCATGTCTACAAACTGAACAAAGCTCTGTATGGTCTCAAACAAGCTCCTCGGGCATGGTGCGATAAGCTATCATCTTTCCTCATTGCCAATAATTTTACCAAAGGTTCGGTTGACCCAACTCTTTTCATACAATATCACGGGAACATATTTTAATTGTTCAAATTTATGTGGATGACATCATTTTTGGGTCAACACATAAAAAGTACTCAATCGCTTTTGCAAAACTAATGAAGAAACATTTTGAAATGTCCATGATGGGTGAACTTACGTTCTTTCTAGGACTACAAGTTCATCAATCACCCCGTGGTATTTTCTTGAGTCAGTCCAAATATGCCCTTGAATTGTTAACCAAATTTGGAATGAAAACCTGTGACACTATGCCACACCAATGGCTCATACCAAGAAGCTAGACGCTGATTTACATGGGAAATTGGTGGACCCTACAAAATACCGTAGTATTATTGGGTCTCTCATGTATCTAACAGCTAGCAGACCGGATATTGTCTTTGCCGTTTATCTATGCTCCCGTTATCAGTCGCGACCAAATGAAACCCACCTCTCTGAGGCTAAAAGAATCCTCCGATACATCAAGGGAACCATTAATTTGGGGATCTGGTATCCGAAGGATTCTGGTTTTGAACTAATAGCTTTTTAGACGTGACGACCGCAGGATGCTTAGACTCCCGGAAAAGTACTTCGGGAGCTTTACAATTTCTTGGTGATAAACTGGTGTCATGGCAATCGAAGAAGCAGGATTGTACATCGCTGTCATCAACAGAAGCAGAATATGTAGCCATGTCGGCGTGTTGTGCTCAAGTCATTTGGATGAGAACACAACTCAAAGACTATGGTTACGTATTGAGAATCCCGATGTCTGCGACAATCGGAGTAACATTGCGATCTCGTGCAACTCAGTTCAACACTCGAAATCAAAGCACATCGATCTTCGATATCATTTCATCAAGGACCACGTGGAACAGGGTACTGTTGAATTATACTTTGTGGGTACAGAATACCAATTGGCAGATCTTCTCACCAAAGCCTTAGCTCCTGCTAGGTTTAATGAGTTGGTCCACCGAATTGGTATGCAGTGTTTGACTCAAGAGGAACTTTTAAAACATTCTTAAAACCTGTCAAACACCAAAAACTCTTTTGTAAATATTTTTTAAAAACAAAATACAAAATTATAAAATCTGATAAAACTCAAAAATATTCTTCTATCTAAATTCTTTCAAACATCGCAAGTACAAATCTTCATTCAACACTTTGTTCTATCAAATCTTTCACTATTTTTCCCGAACAAGTGTTGAGGGGAGAAAAGTAAATATTTTTTAGGTTTCATAAAACCTTGTACTTGCATGTTTTCATCACGTTTGTTTCTTCTAAAATGGTGGATACGTTGGGATTGGAACAAATGTTTGGGTGGTGGGTAATCGTTAAAGTTCTTGCCTTACAAGTGTTTTGTCTAACCAAGATCAAATGGCCCAAATCAAATCTTCAAAATCCGTTAAAATTTGTTCATAATCTGTTAGTTCTAAATTGTTTTGATCAAGATTCTAAACAAAGATTTCAAAAATCTTTCAAATCCAACGGTTAAAACTCTTTAAACGATTTTTGGAAATTGTTCCTTTCGAACGAATTGGGTATTTATGCTTAAAAGTGTTTGGATTGAAATGAGTTATGTTAAAAACCTTTCTTAGTCTATTTAACTTGTTTTCAATCATCAATACCATCCAGAATCTTAATTTCATTAAGTTGAATTCTAGGGTTCTTCTACGCTCATTTAGGGTTTGTTCTATTAAATTATGTTATTAGGTGGTCAAGAAAGTGTTAGAATAAGTTTATATGCATGTTTTGAACCTTTAAAATTAGCTTGAAACATCTAAACTATAAGAATTGAAGTTTTAGGTTTTTTAGGGTTCATCTCCCATAAATCTTTTTGATTCTGTGGTGGAAATGTGTTAAATCTTGTTCCATTGCACTCATATGACATTTAGGACACTCCGAGCATTCTTGTTTGATTTGTGTAGTTATATCCCTTACATTATATTAAGGGTTTAGGGTTTAAGTAATTTAAAGCCTAAGTCTTTACGTGTGTCTGATATGTTCTTATGCTTGCTTTGTGATCTAAAAGATGTTTGGAATTAACTGCAATCAAGTTTTCATGTTTATAGTTAACAGGTTAATTATTAGTAATGTAGGAATCTTGGTGTTCAAACCCATTACGCAAGAATCTTTATGCATTAAGGTAGCATTACAAGAGAAATCTTCTTGCGTAACTCATACGCATAAGGGTCTCTGATTGGATTCACGGTATCTTGGAAAGATATTGTAAATGAACAAGGCTTGCTACGCATAAGCTTTACTCTTACGAGTAAACTTTACTCGTAACATCTTGCTTATTCCTACGCGTAAGCCTAAAGCCTTTGAACTTGTCTTACGCGCAAAAACTCTTACATAAGCTTGGTCTTTTGCTTTAGCTTACTCTTACGCATAAGCTCCTTTCTTACGCATAAGGATCCTTGTCACACCAAGCCACTGTTTGCACTACATTTTGGCCTATTATTATATGTTACTTGTTAAATGTTACTCATAAATCACTATTATCTAATGTTATGCTTAAGCTTACAAATGTTAATATGTGGTGTGTTAAGTGAAAATTTGGACTTTGAAATTTCAACACGTTCATGTAACTTATCACATCAACTTCAAACAATTGGACAAATGTGACTTAGGACTTGTAACTAAAATAAACATATTTACCATCAAACAAGAAATTAGATAATAAATCGGACTAAAATAAACCGCGTTGTGTTTCCATATGTCTGTCTTTTGTCTAATGTATTCGGATCACAAAATGGCTAAATCAAAGAAACAAACATCAATGCCCTAGCTAGCTCTCGATGGAAACACATTCCTAGCTGGATACGACAAAACAATTGGCAAGAACAATCTACGGGTCATCTTCAACAACTTCACATGCTCTGAATCATCTTGCGGAATGCTTTGTGGACATCCTTCGCAACATCCATTCAAATTCATGCTCACAAAGTCATCTGATGTAGTATGATTCAATGGAAGGAAATACAATTTCATAAGACATTTAAGCAGAAAAGGATGGAACACCATAACAACCTTTCGGTTAATCAACGATTGGGGGCAGAGGGTCAAGTAGTAGTCCTCCACTTATGGAAGATCCATTTCAAACATCTCTTACCCCATCCGATCCGGTTAATCAACCCGGTAAGGATCAGGGTAATCCTTGTCACTACAACTGTTGAAATGAAGCAACCACAACAAAACAACCCGGGAAGAAGAAAGCATGGTGAAGATGTGGAAATATCTGGCGAAGGAGATTACGATCATGATAAGGATGAAAGAGTCATTAAGGATGATAATTTGGTGGCTAAAGTGGAAATGATGTGAAATGAAATTTGAAAACGCTACCATTTGAAGAGGAAAAGTTAAAGAAGGAATGGAGACAACTACACATAGTTGACAATCCAATATACAAACTCAACAGTCTTCTGAAACACCTCTTGACACTTCCACCAAACCCAAATCATCATCTCAATCATCACCTCCATCCACATAAGAAACACCTATGTCAACAACAAATCTGTTGTTAAGAAGACAACTCCATCAATGATTCGACAAATGGTTAAGTAGGTTATCATGCACTACACAACAAGCTACACAGCCACCACCATCTGATCAACCAAAGGGATTTAGAAACCACACCACCAATGGATAAAACCGTTGATCGCTTTACATACACTGGTGGTGAGGATCACGACATACGATCCCCAACGGAACCCTCAACCGCAATTTAGATCAGTACATTCTTGCCTCCTTGTTTTCATAAGCTTCAAATCAAAAGAGTGTGTTGAAGTTCTCCACCTGCGGTCGAATATTACCTAAATTCTACACTTCATCGGAATCAATCAAGAACCTCCGTACAAAATCGTTCATAAAAAAGTTTGGTTTTGTCTACCAAAGTGAAAATCATCATACTTGCTTCATGGCTTTCGATGAAATTCACTAAAGTTCTATGGCGCCACCTAGAGATGGTTTCGAGATGGATTGGCATATCGATTGAAGGACATTGAGTTGGGTATAATTCAGACGAAGAGAAGGAATTCAAAAAGTCGCATGGATGTTCGTTGATTTATCACTAGGATTGATGAATGTTTTGATTCATCGGGATCGGTCTGGCGGTTGAAGCTATGTGGGAGGATGACCAAACTTTCGGATTCTGACTTTCCAACGTCCTCAGAAAGTAGCTGATCGTCTGTAATCATTGGGTACACTCTTGATTGTGATTTTGTTTGTTTGATTATATGTCTATGGCTTGTGCACATATTACAGTGTACAACCCGTACTTGTTAATAAAGGACCCTGTAGTACGCTTGATTGCCACAATCCTTATTAAAGGAGGGAAAGCTTCTTACTTTTGAGTAAAACCTATCAAACCTTTCACTTTTCAAGGTTTTGCTCAAAAGAACAAGTACTTCCTTTTATGATTTTCAAAACCTCAACCGTTTATATCACTCGTTGGGGGGAGTACTTGACTTAAAACTTTGTTCAAAATTGTACATGGTCATTCTTCCCCCAACACTCGAAATGGTCATATTTATTCTCAACTTTTCAAAAATAACATTTTATATGCCATTTTGAGGGGGAGAAAATACGTGATAAGATATGTTGTGTTTGCTATATATATGAACTCTCGTGTGAAAGACTTTAACCCAAGAATGTGAGATCTTAACTGTCAGTAACTCGAAAAGACTTGTCCGGGACGGGTAATAATTTCAAGCTAGTTCGCTAGTGATGTAAACGTGTCTCGCAAAAGACTTGTCTGAGTAGAATGTACCATTCGAGAAACTCTTGGTAGACATGAATTCTGACGGGTTTGACAACCTTTCGGGTTGTCACACCTTCAAGATAGTTATTAGAGCTAGTTGTCACCTAAAGCTGACAATGCAACTCTTTAACTATGCCACGTAACCGTGTCTCGCGGGGAATGTCTATCTTGAGTCGATCAATTCAAAAGTGCGCGCTCTTTCCTCCTTTGCAGATTTCGTCAAAACTCTAAAGCACATGTGGAGGGAGTATTTATGCTAAAGATAAAACTCATAGTGGTTCAAACATGTTTTCATCTACAAACCCTTTGAGAGATTTTTCTTGAAAATGGTTTTATGGCAATGGAGTTATAAGGTGATTAAGGTTAGGAATAACCGTCCTATGATCCTTGAGCGGAGGATCTACCAAGGACACTACCAATAGTTAGAATTTAGAAGTCCTTAGGTATGATTGTAAAAGGAGAGAATGAGAATCAGGAAAAGAAGGAGTTTAAGAATTAAAAAGAAATGCAAAGAAAAGGGTGAAAAGAAATAGCCCTCCAGATTATTCAACTTAGGGCGAACCAGGGTTCAATTCATATGCTACTGGTTGTCACTAGTGACACTGGTATTGAAGATTAAAAGTCGTCATGGACCCAGTGGCGCATGCACTAAACCTTCTTAACCACTCAAGTTTCTCTCAACAGAAGCTTGTTTCATTCTCACAGGGAACCCTACGTAAACTATCGGCTTTCTCTTAGAGATTCCTGGTATTGAAGAAGGAGACCCTCTCCTAGTCTCCTTCAGGAAAACCAAAGCACACTATTGAGTCTAGAGCCACGAGATTCATCAAAATATCTCTTAGGTACACTTGACATTTCATCACTTGACGTTCAACAATAAGAATTTCAGTGGTACATTATCGAGTCCTTCACAGATCTTAGCAATATGTCGAGAACATTTATGAGAGGTTCACATTTGTGATCCTCAGTGATTGAATGGAAACTCCTGCCAGGGTCAACATCAAACGCACGGCATTGGTCATGGCAACTCCCGTGGATTGCGCTTAGTGGTCTCAAACGGTCTACATGCGTGGTGATGCTTGGTGTACCTCAGCGACTCATCTGAATCGTAGGTGTACCGATTTACCTCATGTTATCTCACTTGTGGGACTCCGATTTAAGCGGCCTTTGTAAGAATTAGAGTTGTGTTTTCACACTATTTTGTTAACACTCTCGAAGTTCAAACTTGTAAGTGCGGAATCCGCTTATTACTAACCGTTTTTATGTTTTCTTCTTATGGAAGCTCGGAGGAATGATGATGTGAGATTCTTCTCATGCTCACGCCAACATCATCACTAATGGAAGTTCTATCCCAAAGCAACACAACAGTCAGAATGATTCTTTGTCAAATCAAAGAATCTACAAAGTTAAAGACAAAGAACTTCATCGATCTTGATTTCCAACGTCAAAAGAGCATGTGAGCATGTTGAAGAATGACGTGGAGACACTGGAGCAGCGAAGCAAACCTGAGGCAGACTTGATGCAGATAACAACATACTATCACTTTCATCACAAAGAACAATGATCAAAGAACAAAGTTAAAGATGACGTCCAAGCATAACTGTTCAAAGAAAACTATCTCGCTACATGGGGAGATGGTTGAATCAAGAAATTCTTCTCACAAGAAAGAAGAATGTCAGAAGGCGTCAAAGCTACTATTACATCAACGCCTTCACCGTTTTCATCACCAACACTTGAGGGGGAGATTGTTGGAATCACTCCTAAACCTTTATTCAAGTGTTAGTTACTCATATGTAATAGGTAGCTTATTATGGCCTTTATGTTTGTTTAAGGTCTAGCTTATGTAGAAGGCCCATAAGCTTAGGCCCATGTCCAATAAGGAAAAAGGAAGGAGTAGGAGTGTTGCCCTAGCTCCTTGCCTATAAATACTCTTGTATAACCCTCACTTGAGGGTTGGTTGTTCATTTTATTCCACTCCCTTTACACTCTACGCCTAACCGTATTATTATGTTCGAATGTGTGTGTGTTTAACGTGTTCAACCGCCTCTATCTCTTTCATTGAAGCTTGTGTTTAACCGTATTATTATGCAGACCTGGAGAAGAAGTGTGAGGATGCATTGGAGGATTTTGACAAGAACCCCTTGGTGCAAGATCTCAGAGCTGAGAATGAAAAGCTAAAAGGTCAGCTGGCAACAAGTGAATCTGAATGCAGCAGGTTAACTGTCGAAGGCTCAATGGTTGTTGGCTATAAGGAGCAGATATCTGTTCTTTCATCCAAGTTTGGAGGCCTCGAACAAGAGGCGAGGATTCTTTGGACCAAGAGATCAAGTTCCGAGAAAAGGTAGATGGTTTGAACCTTCGTTTGAAAATGCTGAAGAAGGACAGAGTGGACTTGGTAACCAAGGTGATCCCCTATGTTGCTATGGAACTTTACCATAGTGATGATGTGGGGATTGCCATTGGGAAGGTGGTGAATGCGACCATTTTTCATGGCAAGTGTACCACTTTGGAGGAGATAGCTAAGACTGGGAAACCGGTGGAGCTGGAGAAAGTTCCTTACTACAGGGCAACTCATGAAAAAGAGTATGATGATGCAGGTAATGAATTAACTCCTTTAGAGTTCCCTTTCCTTGCAGATGTGACGAAGGACCCAGCGGCCTCAATCGAGGATCTGCTGGCCAAGAAGCCAAGGACAGTCCAATCTCCATCTTCCTCCAAGAAGACTCCGTCACCCAAGGTCCCCTCCCCAGGTTCAGCTGATCCCACTCATTCCAAGGTTTGATGAAGGCAACCATGTGGTTGTAATTTGATCCTTAGGGTGGTGTGTACCCTGCTTAAAACAATTTGTCTGTGTTCCTTTCCAGGCTTCGTGCCCGATGAAACAATTACATTTGGTATGTGTGATGTAGGCTATGGCCTAAGACAATATTTTATTTGGTTGGATCGTTAAGGCTACGGCCTGTTTAGACTAGTTAAACTAGTCAGTAATCTACATGAAAGCCACTAAGGCTTGAATTTTGCCATGTGTGATTCTTCTCTTTTTATTTTTACTTGCGTAAAAATATTTTTTACAACCTAAGGCATATGGTAGATGCATAGCCTCATTGTGTGTAGTTACTTCACCAAGAATATTAGCAATCGTATAATTTGACTGCTGACAGAGGGTCGCGACCCACTCCGTCTTGATCCTTTGGGCAGCGAAAGGCTTAAAATACCTTAAGGCCATATAGGAAAGTTAATGTGAAGTTGAGATGGATGTTATGCATATGAGCAAGACATGTTGTTTAGTCTTTGTACATCCCTTCGACATTGAAACTTATAAAGCGACTTGGTGGGCAAATCTTTGTTGTATTGAACGAAACAAGAGATTTGAGGGAAATGTGTTATTATCATTAAGTGGGTAGGGAGGATTACATCATTTTAAGAAATGAATACTAGACGCCTACCATTAATGCTTCTTTCCCCAAGTGAGAAGAATGCAAATACATTGATTGAAAACAAATAAAATGTGTCCTTAGTGGTTTTACGTAGAACTTTACGATAGTGTATTCGTATCAATAGCTCTCTTCAGGGTCTTAGGCAGCCGTTGCATATGCAATAACGTAGGGCCCTTCCCATGTAGGTCCTAGTTAACCCTGGTACTCAGACTTACTTGCACTGTTGATTCGGAGGACGTATTCCCCTGGTTTGAAGGTCGAAGGCCGAACCCGACTATTGTAGTATTTTTCAATTTTTTGCTTATGGATAGCTTCTCTAATTGAGACTATTTCCCTTCGTTCTTCAAGTAGGTCCAGGTTACTACGGAGTCTTTCTTCGTTGTCTGCTGCTTCGAAGTTCATGACCCTTTCTGTTTCGACACTCACTTCCAAAGGGATGACAGCTTCCGTGCCATATGTCAAGCTAAAAGGTGTTTCTCCGTGACTTGACTTCGTATGCGTTCTATGAGCCCAAAGTACTTGAGGTAGTTCATCTACCCAACCGTGGTGACTGTATCCCAGCCTTCATTCTATTCCTTGTATGATGTCTCTGTTGGTAACTTCCACTTGTCCGTTACCTTGAGGATGGTAAACGGAGGTGAAAGATTGTTTGATATTCAGACCTCTGCAGAACACTAGGAATACCCCTTCGGTGAACTGCTTCCCATTATCTGAAATGATGATGTGAGGTACTCCGAACCGACATATAATATGCTCCCATACAAATTTTTCCATGTGCCTGCCGTGATGGGATGCCAAAGGCTGCTTCCACCCATTTAGTGAAGTAGTCGATGGCTACAACCAAGAATTTTACTCCTCCGAGAGCAATTGGCAGCGGACCTACGATGTCTATCCCCCATTGGTTGAAGGTCCATGCGGACGTCACGGAAGTCATATCTTGTTTTGGTAGCCTTGGGACCCTTGAATGTACTTGACAGGCTTCACACTTCTTAATGATTTCAAGGCGTCCCTTGCATCGAAGGCCAATATCAACCCTCATGATTTTGGAACAACAGAAGGGGCCCTGCATGAAGTCTGCAG
>OU343223.1:37359844-37413434 GCA_910596185.1 Chrysanthemum makinoi
CTTAGCCGGTTCGACTAGAACACCACAACCACCAAAAACAACCACAATATCAAATGAACAAACGCCACAAAAAGAAACTACAGAAGATGATCAAGGATCAACACTAATGAGAGGTACTAATGGTGTTCAAGTGAAAGATGAGTTGCAAACATTAGAACCAAGTTTTCCACAAGGGTATCGACCCGAGTTGCCAGAGCATGGTAATGGCGCGCAGCCGGACCATGATTTCTTTTCGAGTTTAGGAGAGATTGAGGTTGATCCAATAAGCATGTTGTTGAATCAAGGTTTCTTGGGTGGTGATGAAGAAGAAGATAATTATAATAAGGATTTGGACCCTTTTGGTTAATTTTAATTAACCAAATCATACAAAGATTTTTTGGGACAAACTAATTTAACTGTTTAAAGATATTTTATTTATTTGTTTGGGGTTTGTATTATCAAGTGAAATATATATTTTTTATTTTATTAATTTGATTGGTCTTTTTTGGTTTTAGGTATCTTTTTATTTGTTGTTCTTAGTTATACTTCGATCATATTGATATATAATTACAACCTTTTTTTTTTTGGGGTTAAAAAAAAAAAAAAATACTGTGTTAGTACAACCTTTTACATAATACTGTGTTAGTATTGTATATAAAAAGCTAAAAGTATATTGGTTGAGATATATGAATTCTAACACATGTTATTAGTTACTCCCTCCGTCTCTAAATAAGTGTCAACTTTTGACTTTCGAAGTCTTTGTTTATTAACTTTAACCATAAATATTTTTGTTTGTCTTACATAATATTTAATACAAAATATATGAATGAATTGGGTTTTTAAATGTGTTTAAGTTGATATAACTTTTATCGAATATAATATATGTAATCTGAAATATTTAAGGTCAAAGTTGAGAAAGCAAGACTTCAAAAGTCAAACGTGGATATTTATTTAGGGACGGAGGGAGTATTAGATTGTTAAAATAATGCTTTATACAATCGGTAACTTGTTATGTTAAGCTCTATCTCATTAGATAGTGACCAAACAGAAAAAGATTGAAAAATAGACATTTTATTAGATAGTGACCAAACAGAAAAAGATTGAAAAATAGACATTTTATATTGACTTTCATTTTATTGAGATGTCTGAACTAAATATATACATCCCATATCTTTTTAAGTCTAGCTAGACAAAGTCACAAATTTGATATACTTGATATGGTATTATAAGCAAACTGAAATACACTGTTGGTCCTTAAATTTGCCTAAAAAATCACATTGAATCGTAACTTGCATTTTTAGTCGACAGTAGTTTAAAGTATGCGTTTTTTAGGCTAAACCAGTCCCTTGACCCGTAATGCCAAAGTCAACGTTAGTTATCTGTTATTATCTCGAGGGTATAATAGACCATACACATTTATAACATGCCTTAGTTAAATCTAACCCATCCCTCAACCCTATTAGTACCAACAACACACAATTGTCGTAAATAACAGGAACAAACATTGAACCCTAAATACAAGCAACACACATTCTACCCAAAGCAATAAACAAGAATGGCACAAAACGATAAAGGGAAGGCTTTGTTGAGTTCGTTGAGAAAAGAAGATTGCCCAAATGAAAAGGGTTTGGGTGTTAAGAAGGAGAAGGAAGAGGCTGACATTGGGTTATCAAAGGTTAATGATTTGGAAAAAATGATTAAAAATCTAGAAGCTTTGTTTAAATATTTTAAGGAAAGGAAGAAAATGAAGGAAAATGATGATAGGGAAAATTGTGGGTCTAGCTAAGTGTATGTTTAGATGATAGAAAAGTTTAGACTAAAATACACGGTTGGTCCCTAAACTTAGCAATACGCTTCTCGTTGGGACAAAGCTGACCCTTTTCATCGTCGGGGATCCCTTTTTCAACTTTCTTACTCGTTACAGGTCCTTTGACCATACTGCCGTTAGTCAAGGACGTCAGACCTGTTAGATTTGGCTTAACTTCAAGGGCACATTTGTCATTTCACCACATGGCCATTAATTACCGTCTCAGCCCACTGGTTAGCTGCAGTAAAACCTCACTAATAAAAGGAAAATTTTATCACCACTCATCATTTATCTTTCCTAACCACTAAAATCTTATCTTCTTCACCGACGGTAAAATCTGAAAAAATGGTGGTGTTTCTGAACTTGTGTTTAGACTAAAATCCTTTGTCTTTGTCAACAGTGTATGTTTCTGAACTTTGTAGACTATAAAATTTTATGCATTTGGCAATATATCCATTTAGGTTATGTATGAAATCATGACATGTTACTCTATGGGTTAAATTGTATTTTTATTGTATTGATTTTCCACTTTACCATGTATTTCTACGTATTGTTACTAGTTCAGACGCATAGTAACTGTTGACTTTTTCAAAGTCATTTACTCTTCACCCATCCTTGAGTTGGTTACTGTTATTCTATTATCACAAACTTGAATGAAGGATCAAAGATGGATGAACAACACCATATCAAGTTTATGTTGATACTCAGAAATGGTGTCGATTCACCCATCCTTGAGACTTCATACGTCTATGAATATTGGATCTGTTGAACTTGGATCTGTGTTTTGAGTTGGATACTGTAATTCTATTGTCAGAAACAGGAATGAAGGATCAAAGATGGATGAACAACACCATATCAAGTTTATGTTCATACTCAAAAGTGGTGCCTATACATCCATCTTTGAGACTTCATATGTCTATGAATCTTGGATCTGTTCAACTTGGATCTGTGTTTTGAGTTTGGTTACTGTTATTCTATTATCACAAACTTGAATGAAGGATCAAAGATGGATGAACAACACCATATCAATTTTATGTTGATACTCGAAACTGGTGTCTGTTCATCCATCTCAGATCATTCATCCATATTTGATAGTTGTATGTGTGTTATGAGTTTGATCATTCTACTAGTATTTGTATGGCAAGTGAGATATAAATTTTTAGGGCAAAGGACCTATTAGTAAAGGCAGCACGGTATAAGGACCAAAGCATAAAAGAAATATATTGCCGCTGTACAAGGACCAAACATTATACACCAAAAGACTATTCTTAGTCAACGTACACTAAAACTTCTTAAACATAACTAGACCATCTACCACTGATTCAAAACACAAAAACCAGTACCTACCTAAACCGTATAGAAGAAGAAGAACCATAGAAAAACCAAGAAGATGACCATCCAAGACAAGTCACAAAAGTTCCTAAGACGGCAAACTTTCTCCTTCTCAACAAGGAGATCAGCCAAGGTGCTTGGTGAGCGAGCACAGTACCTCGTTTGCACGCGTCACCGGCGTTCACGCCTCCATAGTCTCGAAATGAAGGCGGCAGCATTCTTGTAATGTGAACTCATTCCTGTAGATAGTCCTCTGCAAGTAGATGATAACATCCCTTGCTCTCCTTTGCATGGGTGGATCGTACCACCCAATGAACGGACATGTTATAGCCTATAATTGATTATCAAAATGTGAGCATCTGTTTCCAGCATAAACACCAACTAAACTCACTTGTATAAAATCACAATTATAATAAAACAGATATATTACTATAATCAACACATTTTAAGGTAAACCACTGCATGCCAACTTTAAAATGAAATAAAATAAAGTGTCCCAACCTGTCTTGGACAGGCATAGAACCTCCGGCCTGGGTTCGTGTTGTTCCAGCAGGTTCTAATGACGGCCCTTCTGTTGCATGAACACACCAACATTTTTTCAGATTTTACCGTCGGTGAAGAAGATAAGATTTTAGTGGTTAGGAAAGATAAGGGATGAGTGGTGATAAAATTTTCCTTTTATTAGTGAGATTTTACTGTAGCTAACCAGTGGGCTGAGACGGTAATTAATGGCCATGTGGTGAAATGACAAATGTGCCCTTGAAGTTAAGCCAAATCTAACAGGTCTGACGTCCTTGACTAACGGCAGTATGGTCAAAGGACCTGTAACGAGTAAGAAAGTTGAAAAAGGGACCCCCGACGATGAAAAGGGCCAGCTTTGTCCCAACGAGAAGCGTATTGCCAAGTTTAGGGACCAACCGTGTATTTTAGTCAAAAGTTTATAATGATCGTCAACATGAAATCGAGCAATAAAAATATGAGTTGTTATTTTAACTGATAGTGTTTAGTTGTGCATAGGTAATTATGTTTGACTTAGGGAAGTCAAGCATATTTTAAGTGATAGTGTTTGACTTAGGGAATTCAAAGATATTATAAGTGAAATCGATAAAAAAAGACCAGCTCTTGCTTTTAACAATGGCATACTCTGAATATAAAATTGTGTTAGGCATTGTAACTGATAGATTTCGTTGTGCATTTGTAAATAGGTTTGACTTAGCGAAGTCGAAAAATAGGAGGTTATAATTTGTGGCATTTGCTAAATTGGTTTGACTTGGGGAAGTAAAAAATAAAGATGTTACAATTTGTGGCATTGGGGTTGTTCAGTCCTATTGTCAACACTAACACGATACCATTTTCTTCCTAAAAAATACACCATTGTCAATACAATAAGATTTAGTGCTAAAGCATTTGCATTTTCAACACATGGAACATTATAAACCACTGGCTTTGGTTTTGCTGATACAAGGGGTGTTTGGTTTTGTTGATACAAGGGGCTGTTTGGTTTTGCTGATAGAAAATATACACCCAATAGCACAATACAAGAAGAGATTGAATACTAAAACTTAGATAATATTTCATCATAATTATAGTCGATTACAAGAACAGCAATAATTAGATCAAACCATGATGAACAACATAACAAAAGAACCATTTTACATAACCTTGTTAACAACCTATTAATCTAAAACAAGCACCCAAAAGACCCCATTTACCTACCCCCATCAAATACCCAAAAGTCAGTCGTTATGTTCAGCCATTTTTGCAACATAACCTTCCTGCATACGAATACCATCATTAGTTTCACTAAAAATCTTTATCAATCGAACAAGTAGCTCGGTGTGCCTGGCGTAGGTTTTTCTCAACTCATCCAAAATGTCAAGCGCCACACCACGTGGTCCCAAAGCTTCGTTCTCCTGAATCAGCTTCCTACGCTTGATAATCATCCTCTTGAGATGATCAATGCAGTTATGAATTAGCTTTTCCAAAATCCCTTCTTTTTCAGCTTCTTGCCCAAACCACACTGCCATACGATCATGTAAATTGGATGAACTAGCAACCTCCATGAGTTCATTAAAAATAGGGAAATCTTCCATTGGAAAATGTGTGAGGAAAAGGTTGTGGATGGGTTTATTGGTTCGCGCGCAAAAGTAAATCGCGTCTCAGGGAAGAGACGGTCAAGTGGTCTAGTAGTGACTTTTTTCTCACTTGGTCCATGAATTTGTCTGGGTTGCCGTTGCCATACTTAAAACTCCCGCCTAATAATTACTTGACTGTTCACAGTTGGTCCCTCGATTTGACAAATTTATGTTTACAACACAAAACCATTGGAAGTTTGACTTTGTAAAGTCAAACTTGTAAAACATATCAATAAACTCCCTAATAAATATTGGCTAATTCATTTGTATGTGTATTTTAAGTCATTTATATGTAGTGTCTTTTTTGGGCACATTTGACTAATGGTTTTGCAATTTTGACTTTAGAAAGTCAAAATGCAAATAGAAAATGGCATTCACCATTTTGAATGTTGACTAACTAAAGTAAAATAGAAATGCTAACAATTTTTGACTCACGGATTGCAGTTTTACTTTCTAAAATCAAATTGAAATCCTAAATGGAAGTTTGACTTTCGAATTTCAAACTTGCATCACCAACATACGCACAACCAACAACATATGAAGAAGCTAAATTTAACCAAACCATATACACAAATACAAAAATACTTTATTCAAGATGAATTGTCATAGGGTATTCAACCCATACATAAACTATAACCACTAAAAAAAACTCTACTACGACCGTGAGGGAAGCTCGGTGGAGTTTCAACAGCTTCCTAGCCAACTCCCAATTCATCTTGATATTTTCATACCCATCATCACTCAAATTGCTGCCCCTGATATAGATTATCTTTAGCAACGGGGAACACGCTAGTATAAACTTTATTAAAGTTAATTTATTCTCTGATCTAGGAAAAAGATCGAAATACCACACTCTCTAGCTGCCCATGCCTCATTGTGTTTCTGTCTAAATCTAATGAATTTTTTTTCAAAGATAGAACACTAGGCGTGTATGCAGCCTGCAAAATGATATAGTATTGAGATACACAAACATGAAAATTTAAGAATGTTTATTTGATACATATGCATTATAGTATTACACTTACTCTGGTTTCTAGCATTTGCAAATTTGGAGATCCACGAATCATTTCAATGATGAATGATACCATAAAACTATTCTCAAAATCCACTCCGGGTAGCTTAAGATTCTCGAGGGATACAAAAGGCACAGGAACATTCATCGTGGAATTAATTTTGGCCATCAACTACAAATAGATCGACTTTTCGTAAGTTTTAAAGATTAAATTTAATTACTGCTAGACATAACTTTAACATTCTATAATTTGAAGTGTAAAACTCAAATTCGTCTTACTGTGCAATCCTGAAAATCCAATGTAAGGGTCTCAAGTTTTGGAAGACTTGTCAGGTGAAAGATATTGGATGTTGTGATTGTCGTCACATGGCTCCAAACACTGAATGACAGATATAACTTCATATTCCTAAGTCTTGCAATTTCCAATAGTCTCATCTCGTTTGTAGTAGCACTATTGATTTTAAGAAACTCAAGTAAGGGACAACGAGCAATAAACTCCCAAAATGTACTGCCTTGAATTTGACAGAACACAATTCTAAGCTCAATAGATTTGGAAAACTACTAAAAAATTAACAAATTGGGAAAAGTACAATAATAAAGTTCGAAATGTTTCAACTCCATATGAGAGTAAAGTTGGGTTGGCAACGTAAGTGGTTCACCATACGAGTTTCTAATTGTCAGCTCCTCAATTCCTCCCCGAGCCAAAATCAAAACCCAATCATGAATCTCTTCATAATTCAAGTCTTCTATTCCACACACCATTTTGGGCTCTACGGAGAAAACAAACATTCTTATGGGACCTTTAAGATGAAATAAGAGTCTAGTAACATGCCTCCCATCAAACTTATTTGTTAAATAATAAAAGAACTCCTCATCAACTGTGACATCGGTGAGCAAAGTCCACTTAAACTTCCAGTTTCTAGCTAAAGTATCGGTTCTCACCGCTTCTTTTATTGGCAAACGATTCAAAATGTTTGTCATAACTATATCTGGCATGTTGCTAATATAATCTGTCAATTCAGTAATAACATTAGCTCCAAACGACATGGTATTATTAGAATTTGGGTTGGTTTTTTGAGTTCTGGAAATGAGGATTAAGATTCGGATTTTGATTTTCAGTTGATGGTCTGGATAAGGGTGTGTTATTATTATTAGTAAATGTGTTTTTTGGGTGGTTTTATTGGTTCGCGCTCAAAAAATACTAGTGTATCAGGGAAGAAACGGCTAGTTGCATAGTCATAATCACATTTGGTCCCAAGGGTTGAGGGTTGGGTAGATTTAACTAAGGTATGTTATAATTGTGTATGGTCTATTATACCCTCGAGATAATAACAGAAAACTAACGTTGACTTTGGCATTACGGGTCAAGGGACTGGTTTAGCCTAAAAAATGCATACTTTGGACTACTGGCGACTAAAAATGCAAGTTACGGTTCAGTATGATGCTTTTGGCCAAGTTTAGGGACCAACAGTGTATTTTAGTCTATTATATAACTAACACTTAAATGGAAATTTAAAAAAATAGTCCTTGTCGTTAAATGTCATCTCAAAAATCATCCCTAGATTTTTTTATTTTGCATATTTACATAAATTCTCCCTGTCATTTACCTGTTGTTCAAAATTCATCCCTAAAAACCAACATTTTAACAAAATTTTACAGAAATAGTCTTTGTCGTTAACTGTTATTGCAAAAATCATCCCCAAACTTTAATTTGTTTGGAAATGAACATTTACATAAATAGTTCCATTGTTTAAGCTTCCGTTAAAAGATCCGTCCTTAACGACCAACCATGTAAAGAATTTACACAAATGGTCCATGTATGTTGCCAACTTCTGCCTAGCAGAGTTGGTCGGGAGGTGTTACCACATGCGCGAGGTCTCGGGTCCGAGCCTCTTCGTGGAGGGTTTTCTTCCTGGGTGGGATCTGTGGTGGTTCTGCCCCATAGATGCGTCGATTCGAGGCTGGCAGAGACTTTTTTTTTAAACGGCTATTTGTATTAATAATTATAATATTGTATTAACTCGCCGTTAAAAAAAAATGATCCATGTATGTTACCAAATTTTTATGTCTTTTTGCATATTTACAAAAATAGTCTTTGTCGTTGTAACAAAAATTAACGTAAAAACATGCGCCCCATAGCGGAGCGCGGGTAAAAATCCTTGGTATATACACTTGACAGATGAATTTGATTGATGGTCAAATAGAATGATTAATTTTTAATATTTTTATATTACGTTTGATCTAAGGGTATAGATATCAAAGAATGGCTTTCATTCTCATTTTAGTTGTTTGGTTAAAGGATTTTATAGATGAAAATGGGTATCAAACCTTCAAATAAGGCCATTTTTAACCCATCAAAGCTAATGGGTTTATCAACCAATTCCCAATCCCATACCCATAGCCAATCCTTTTTATAAACCAAACACCCAAGTTTCAACTATGTATTCTAATTATCACATAAAATCAATACTTAGAGAGTGTTTGGTTTGCTACTTGGAATCTTAATTAGTACAGATTTGATAAGAGAGTGGTATGAGATTAAATATATGATTATCATTCCTTTTGTTTGATATAAAATTTGAGGTAT
Organism: Chrysanthemum makinoi; assembly: GCA_910596185.1. Taxonomy (NCBI): domain Eukaryota; kingdom Viridiplantae; phylum Streptophyta; class Magnoliopsida; order Asterales; family Asteraceae; genus Chrysanthemum; species Chrysanthemum makinoi. Next base: position 37,368,697 of record OU343223.1, read on the forward strand.
GATTATTATATATAGATGGTCTCATCCAACAACTAAAGTTACCTAAGTGATGGAAACATACCTCTCTCCCATCCTATCAATCTATCATTCTAATTTCTACATTTAATTCCGAATCATGCGTGCCAAACATTTTGTCTTGAATCAAACCATTCTTTCATTCTGAAACCCACCTACCAAACATCCCCTTACTTAAAAAATTGTAGATCTCTGTATATGCCAAAGTTGCAACTTCTCAATGAAAATATATTTTTTACGGAGTACTTTGTAATTATTTTTGGTTTAATATCTTAAATATTATTTGTGCTCCATAGAGTATAATTATACTATTTCATACATGCGTACAAATGAGAGTACGAGAGTGTTTGGTGCATTTATGTACACATATCTCCTTTAGGCTAAAATGATGATAAATATATATTAGGAAACTTGTAAAATCGTTAGCAATAGCTTAAAATGAAAGCAAACAAAGACAACATGTTTAGCACGTTGGACCCGTGCCCCAGACACTATCTTCGTGAAACTTGGTTTTCAAAATCTACCTTCTTCAACCCCGACAATGTTTGTTCTTTCAATACAGGTTTATACATCATATTTTTAAGATGTTTCGTAACATCATAAGTGGTTTAAGACTCGGAGAGATTGTGTCAAAATTTCTAGTCTCGTTTTAAAAAAACCCAACTCGCAGCCTTTTATGAAACCCAACTTCAACCTTTTTATAAGTGCAACACTTAGAGGTTTATGTTTTCATAAAATGATCAAATGAAAGTGAACACGTGATTATAATCTTTGTTATCACGTGAGTAATTGCTAAATGAGTTTACAAAAGTAAATGCATCTTCCTTCAAATTTTCCCTCCTAATTTAAAATATGTGGCTAAAATTACTTCTTACCCTTCTCATTTTAATTATTCTTCTCAATTGATCCCTTCCCTTACAAACTTTGTTGAATCAAAGTAATTAGTTATAAATTAATTGTAAATTTAAAAAGATTATAACATTTGAACTATTTCAATTTGAATTTAAAATTTTAAATTTCAAACCAAAAGCCTTTTTGCGTCACTTGGTCTCTTAGATAAGTGCTTGGTGCGCCTTTTTTCCCTCTTTACAAGACATGATCTTGTGGTTAATAGAGTGCTTCCCTCTTTATCTCTATACAAAGCCTTCCTTACCTCCTTAAACCTTTGGCTGGTAGTTTATCTTACCTAACACTCCACTGAGGCTTTGAAATATCATTAAGAAGCTTAAAAATGAAGTTCACATTGGGTCTAGGTGTACATCGGTGAAAGCTAAGGTGTACATTTTTATCCATTATAAAGATTTGTTACTAGTGATCAGTATAAGTGTCGCGGATTTAAAATTGAATGTTCGGTTGATCTAAACCCCTCATCCCGAACCAGTATAAATTGTTTTGTTTGTTCTCTTTTCCTTACCTCTTTCATTTCATTATTTACTTACACACGATATATATTGATTACTTGTTTACACACATTTGCATGCAAACTTGACTCTTAACTTAAACTCAAAAAAGTCGAAAAAAACGTATTCACTCCCCTCAACCGTTCTTCAGAGAGTTCGAATACAAAGTTTATAGCCGTTATAAAACTTTTACATCTTTATCCTACGTATGTAATATAAAGATTGTTGTTTCTAAACATTTTTTTTCTAGTGGTCTAATTTGTTTATTCCTAAAAAAGTTGCAGCGAGGACCCTTTGGTTTGTCGATCCAGTCCGGTTCAAGAAAACATATTGACACGTTGTGCATAAGACTGAACTGAGCTGAACCGAACGACCTCACCTGAACCGGCGAAGCATATTGGGGTGATGGGGTCCTGTGCGAAAAAAAATCTATATTAAATGAGAAAAAAAATAGTTCGACAAATTTATGTGAATTTGATACATTATAAGGCTGCATGCAGTAGTTCGATCGAGTCATTGCTCGATCGATTCAACGATCGATCGTCCTTGATGTGGTGGGTGTCGATCACAAAGATTTTTGTTTAACTCGATCGTATATCCGATCGATACAAACACACACATAAAAACAACACTCACCATTTTTAATTACTTTTATTAAAGGTGTCTTTACTGGGGCACCAAATCGCCTGAAGGTCGCTAGAGAGAGAAAGCTGACGTGACAGGGAAAATAAGGGGGATTGGGGCTCCTTACTGGAACCGGCCTAAAATAAAGGGTTAGTTCGACTATATAATTTGATAAAAAGTTTAATACAGTGATTTGACAGCAGTCCCGTGTGAATAGCAGCTCCCAATATAAGTGGGGTGTTGATGAGACTGAAAGTGTTTTGAGGAACAGTTGATGCAAAAGCTCATCTTAAAGTTGGTGGTAGATGAGATGGGACTATCACTAGCTTGTATACATTATTATCCATGCACATTGGTGGTGGCTACCATTAGCAAAAGAGTTTAACACTTAACATATCATTATAAGTTTATAACAGGCATACTTATGCGCAGCGATTAGCATTGTTCATCTATGTGAAGGATCGCGTAAAAGCAGCTAGCTAGAAGCAAAGCTTATGAGATGCTAGTTTCTGTCGTTACTCGTTCATATCTGGTCTATGTGCTACTCTTCATTGATCTTGGTACATGAATTGTGTAGTAGAGTGGGGCAAAAAGAACGAGCCTTAAACTTCTTGCAAAGTGCTTTCAGACTTGGTTGAAGTTAGCGTACGAAAAAATGTTAGAACTTTAGTTATCTGCGTTAATGAACACAACCTTTCTTTATACGGCTAAACCAATGCCCTGTAAGCATCCGTTAAACAAACCATATACTCCCTCCGTCTCAAATTAATAGTCCATATTTTCTTATTAGAATGTTTCAAAAAAATTGTCCACTTTTCTTTTGTAGTAAGAAAAAAAGAATTTAGTAGAAGAATATTTTCTATGAATGGTTGAGAATTGTAATGATCCCACTTTTATTAAACTTTGTGTTTGTTGTTTTCCTGACAATAATTTTGAGACGGAGAAAGTAGTTTATAACGAGACTGCCACTTCATTCGAACCAAGTAGCTCTTCATGTATCATTATAAAAATGATAACACTACGAGACAAAATTCTATGTTTGTTTTGTAAATCAAACAATAATGATCCCAATAAATACGTCTTAAACTATAATTAAAATTTTAAATACCTAGTAGTACATTAATGTAGAAGCATCCTCCCACGTGAAAACACAAATAATTACTACTTGCTATAAAACTATAAATTACCCCCATGTGACACACCCTTAATTTGACCAACTAATCACAACTAAACTAATCATTTTTTCATGTTTTCATAATTTTAAGTATAGTTTAGAATTAAGTACACATTATAAAATTAATTAACTCATAAACTTGAGTATTCAACAAATCAACAACGATAACAACAACAACATACTGAGTCTCGATCTCACCAGAGCAAGGTATCTGAAAAAAGTTAAGCAAACAAACAATTACTGTAGTTTTATATGTTGTCCATAACATAGTTAAGCAACTAGAAGAGCAAAGTTAAGCAACTAGAAGAGTGTGGCTCCTCATATATCATTTTTCAATCATCATTGATGATTTATATTAGTGATTTGATTGAGCCTAAAATGAAAGTGACACTAATTGCATAGCCACTTAGAAAACTTAAAACACACTGACCATTTTGTACTCTGCCGCGTTCTAGTGTATAGACCCACAAAGGATCTTTTCACTCGGACTATGTTTACCGACAGTTATCAAACTGGCTGCAAGAACACACAAAAGAAACTCATTTTCGGGAAGATTAGTGTGGTGCAAAATTCCAGATTTGCAAAAAAGGGTAACGGGTCAAAATGGTTTAAAAAACCTACCTACCGGTTCAAAGTTTCAAACTAATGTGGCCAAGTTGGTTTACCTGCAAATAGTTTTTAGTCCTCACCTAATTTTCAAAGATACACACATTGCATTAATGAAAACTATAAATTAGGTTTTATGCATAAACTATAAAGATACACTTCGGACCCATTTCCTCTTTAGCTACTTGTTTGATTTTACCCATTTGATGAAAGGTTTATGGATATTTTTAATATGCGTATGACCGGACTTGAACTCGAGACTTCGGGATTGCACACATTACGTATGAGAGTTGATGTTAAAATAATTAATATATATAAATGTTATTATTATTAATTATTTGTCACGAAATAAAACTTAACGATAGTTAATATTTAACGAGTTTAGACTAACGGTCGTTAAATGTGAACTACAAGGACTAGAGATGAAATTAGTGGACAAGAAAGATCTAGAACTCCCTCTTGGGTCCTATGGCCGGTCATGGGTCTTCAAGCCCAAGGGAGGATCTTTTCTTGGTCACCAAGTTATTAGAAACCTATAAATACAAACCCCTTGTATTCATAAATCTAATCTTGGATCACCTAGAAACCTAATTTCTTTCTCCTCTCCTCTCCTCTTGGTTTGGCCGATCGTACACCATCCCTCCCCAAGGAATTCGATTTTTCCAACTCCAAGAAACAAGTGTTTGGTTTTATTTGTGATTCAAGAACCTAGCTTTTCACATCAAATCGATATTAGTACGTGTGTACAAGAACGAAGAACAAATACAATTGTGTTTGTGGTATTCTTGGGTGTCCACTTTAATTGGGTCGATTGGTATAAACCCTTTGCTAGGGTTTGGGTTTTTGTTCCTTGTTCTTGATATCGTGTGTTTCTTGAATTGCTAAAAGGTACGCATTTTCTTTTAATTCGGTTAATTAAATTACAATTATTATTCATATTACTTCCGCTGCATGCTTTTAATGATGTTTACTTGTTTTCTATAATTGTTATGATTAGTAAAACCCAACAGTGGCATCACGAGCCGTTAATATGTTGTAATTAATTACCAAAACACATAAAAATTGAATCTTTGTGATTATTACATGCTTTTATTGGTTTCTAGGGTTTTGAAAATTGAAACCCTAATTTTATTATAAGGGTCGATTACCCTTTAATTTTTTAATTAGGTTTTATTTTTTGTAAAACTTGTAGAAACCCTAGGATTGCATGTATATTTTATGTGGTTTTAATGAATAATTGTTATGTGCCATGTATATGCGTATCTTGGGATTATAATTGTTATAAGGAATCCATGGTGGAACATGCATGTTTTGCCATGGATTATTGTTTTGATGAATTGTTAAGTGAAATTCACATGTTAATTAGTTGATAAATATAAAATTGGGGAAAACCTCAGTATATATCTAATAATAATTCGTTATGTGCAATATGGTATATCATTAACTTTGGCTTACGCAATCGACTTGTCGATGTATGTGGCTCACTTGCATTGGTAGGTGAAAGCCCTAGTTAATATATGCATGGTTTTACGCCTAGAATTGTTTATTAGGTTTTATCGAAATAATTATGCATGTGGCTAATTGTTTTTACATATGTTAATTGTTAAGTTATATGTATATTATTTGAGTTCCTTTTAATTTTATCGAAGTGCCTTTTGTTTATATTGTATGACATGTTAGTAAGCAAAAAGGGTTTTTTAAGAATAGAAAATTAAATGGACTAAATAATGGCGAAATTTGATTTGTTTTCTAAGTATTAAATCTTGAACTTTTAATCGACTGATGCGACTGTACTAAATGGTTAGAACGACTCACCCATTATAACAAACTGTGTGAGTGGTTTAAGGAGGGTTCGACATTAAATTGCGACTCAAAAGAAGAAGGGTTATTCATAATATGCTTCGCGCTGACCAGCTTCTCTGCCACTTTGTGAGTTATATTTAGAGCTACCTAGTATAACTATTCTATGTACGAAGCATCTTAGTGCACAGTTGTAAGTTTCTCAACGCATCGATTAAAACTTTGTAGAATTTAATCTTAGCAATTTAAAACTATGAGTAAGGTTTTGAAAAAATTTATGTTATGAAGATGTATGCATGCTTCTTCATACATAAGTTTTGATTACACATCAAAATTGCACCCTTTAAAATTTAAGTTTATGCCATCTAATGATATGAAACACTTGAAGTTGTAATTTACGTTATGTGATACCTTGAACTAGATTACAATAACAAGGTGAATCTTTATGTTGTGTGAGACCTCATCTTAAATAATTTGCAGTTTCTAAATTAGACAACTTAATTAAGTTAGTTAGTGAGACCTATAACTTAAGGCATAAGATGGGATAAAACATTCTTACGTTTGCATAATGGTTGGCAAAATTGTAAATCCCATATTTTATAGGAATTGAAAACTTGTTTATCAATTATTGTTCTTCGACAATTACCTATTCTATACTTTCATCACTAGCAGATCAACTGATGTGGTGAAACTATGATAATGAGGGTCCTAGATTCAAGGAAAATTCTATGGTTAATATGAATATTGACCTAAGGGTATTTTATTTTCTTGAAAGATTTAATTATCGAAAATACTAAAAATTGAATTTTGTTAATTCTTTTGATTGTATTAATGCAACATTAAACCGTAAACGTGGTTTGGGCCTTGGTAAATTGATCTAGTTATGTTTTCAAACAAATGTTTGATCAAGAAAAATTTACTAAAAAGACAAACATAGACTCTTTTCCATGGAAGAATAGTGAGACTCAATCATATTCCTTTTCATAGCAAACTTTAATAGTTAAGAAAATTGCACACCATGTTTTCCTTAAGAGATTTCATTACCCTCTGTTGGTGATTAAATTCTTATATGACATTTTGGGCAACTAGAAAACATGTTTGACATTTTATGAGTTATTAAATTAGAAGCTATACTAATTACTACAAAATTGGTAAAAGACAAACTAGTATAGTTTATCTAGTTGTTTTGATTTGATCAATTAAAAGTGCTACACACCATTGTGGGGATAGTAGACCTATTATGGAAGAAATTGCATGCTCAATTTTTCAAGTTAATAGTATGATGGATGATCCATCATCTACAGAGTAGAATACACTCTTTTAGTACCTAAGTAATTGTTACGAATGGTTTTACAAAGGGGTAGCAACGTAATAGCACGCTATTTTCACTGGTTAATGAAAAACTTACAATGTTGTCAAATCCAGTGGGAATATGGTGTATTACTGAATAAGACATTATTGTAACGTTTTCTAATTCAGTGGGAGTTACAAGATTTATTATCTTGGTAATAACTCAGGTAATTTCTAGATTTTCTTGAAATAATACATTACGTTCAAAATGTAGATATTCATAGTCTCAAGGATAGTCATGAACGTTTCCTTGATAATTAAGTGGTCCTACATCTACTTATAATACTTATATATCTATGACACTATCATATTGTTCACATAAACAAAATGCAAGTCGTGTTGTTTGTGTGCTATATGGTGTTGTTCTATGCACAAGTGGGAGAAGTATTTATTGTGTGCAAAAGAACAACACATACAAATATGATTAATGGATTCTCTTGAGGTAAGAGATTAACGTTCTAATAAAATTGTCTTGTTTAGAACATATGTCAAGATTATAACATAGACTATTTTTATGTCTTATGTCATTAAAATTATAGAAACACTTGAAGTTACATTTTAGGTTAAGTGGGATCTTGGCTAGATTGTAATCTCAAGGTAAATCTTCACTTGTTGTGAGATCGAGCGTGGTTACTTTTGCAGTTTCTTAAGTTGGACACTTCATGGAATGACATAAATAAATAAAGTAATACTATCTTAAATATTTATGTATTTTTAGAATGACATAAATAGATAGAGTAGTATATTAACTTGAAAATAAATTAATTGAAACCAAGATGTGGTGTTCATAATTACTTTAAATTATAAATGTTTATGTGTTTCTTTGTAAAGTCACAAACATGAAGTCTTTTCATTATTACAAGACATATAATATAAAGTAATACGTTAACTTATTATGTCTTCTTATTAAGATATAAAGTCATTGGTAAATGACTTATAACGTGTTGGAATCACTCCTAAACTAGAATTCAAGTGTTAGTAATTAATATGTAATAGTTAGCTTAATTAAGGCTTTTATGTTAGTAATCAAGGCTAGGCTCATGTAGAAAGCCCATGAGCCTATCCAAAGCCCAATAAGGAAAGGATGGGAACTTGGTGTGTTGCCCTAGTTCCCTCCTATAAATAATCTTGTAAACCTTCTCTTGAAGGTTGGTTGTTCATTTACTCTCAATACTCACGCATAACTCTTCTTATTATCCTACGCGTATTGTGTGTTCTTGTTCATCCGATCTCTCCTTAATCTCTATTTCTTATATTGATGCTTGTGTTACAAATATGAGAACCTAACAGTTGTATCAATCGCCAAATAGTTGGGTGAAACGATTTTTTTTTTGAAAGTTTTTTTGTTATACGCGTAAGGCTCGGTCTCAAATCTTTTATACGCTAAAAGCTTTAATTTTTTCACTTTAAAACTCAAGATTCTTGTCCTTTCAAGGTTATTTTGTGATAAAGTTTCTGTTTTTGGCAAAAAGTTTCAAACTTTACGTGTATTTCTTGGTTTTTAAGCTTGGTTTTAATCGTGTAGCTTGTTCTACGCGTAAGGTGATAACGTGTGTTGGATCATCAAGGTCACACTTTTGTGTTATTTTGGTGATATTGAACCTTTTTCATCACAAAAATGTTTAGAAACATCTTTATGCTTAAAATCAGTGTTTGGTAAAAATTGTCATTTCCTACGCATAAGAAAACCCTAAAGTTACGCGTAAGCTTCATAAGGTTTGATCTTCAGTGTTCTTAGTTTACTCAGTGTTTTCTTGCTTGGATAAGAAAGAAAACACTTCGACTTTGGATATCTTTCGCACTGGAATAAGTGTAAAGGATTTTTGGGCAAAATCCTAGTTTTACGCCTAAGCTAAAACTTACGCGTAGAATCTTTACGCCTAAGCTTTGTTTTATGCCTAAGATCTGTCTTACGCATAAGCAATTCTTACGCATAAGAATTCTACTACTAAGCCTTTGGTCTACGCATAAGCTAAGGTTTCATCAACCCTACGCGTAAGCTAATCCTACGCGTAAGTTCACTTCTTACGCGTAAGTTGGTGTTTTTACGCATAAGGTTTCTTTGCCTAAGCTGGTTTTTCCTACACATAAGGTTTCTTTGCCTAAGCTTGGTTTCTACGCATAAGGACTCTTCATCAACAAACTTTCATTCGACTACAAAGATCCATCATTAAAACAAGTTTCAAGATGTCTCCACCACCATACTCTAATTACTTTCCTCATTTGTATCCTCAACAACAACAACAACAACAACTCAGTCAACAACAACAACAATTCAATCTACAACAACAAGTTTATCAACAACAATTTCAACAACAACATTTTCTACAACCAGGATCAATTCCACCACAAATGATTCAACCACCACCTAGTCTTCAAGTACAACCTTACACAAACTTTAACAATCAACATCCGTCCAGGAATACTATGAAGGAACCATCTTGGTTTGCAAAGATGTGTGAAGCTTTAAGTAGCCAACAATCCATTCATGAGGCTGGATCACTTGATAGACCTCCAATGCTCACTCCCGGAAACTACGATCAATGGGTGATTAGGTTCTTTAGGTTTTGTGATCTAAAAAAGCCACATGGAAAGTTTTTAAAGAAGGTCATCCTGGAAGGTCCATTTTAGATGCCTACTGTCGTTACACCCAGAGATCCAAATGCCAATCCACCAAGAGGTGACGTCACCAACATTGCACGTCTTACAGACCTCACTGCTGATGAACTTCTACATTTTGAAGCCGATGAACTAGCAATGCAATACATCCTTTTGGGATTACCCAATCCGATCCTTCGAAGTGTTGATGCTCAAAAGACTGCTAAAGCAATGTGGGAACATATTCATCTTCTCATGGAAGGCACTGAACTCAATCAAGAGGACATGGAATCCAAAATCTACTTGGCTTACAAACACTTCATGATTGAACCAGGAGAGACATTAGAGTCTTATCATCATCGATTCTCAGACATCATCAATGACTTGGAAAAGCATAACGTCATTATGCCAAGAATTGCAGTCAACACTAAGTTCCTAAGTAGCCTTGGTCCTGATTGGGAAAAGTATGTCATATTCATCCGTCAAGCAAAGAATCTTCATCATGCTACATACGGATTGTTGTACGACTATTTGAAGCCCCATCAAAAAGAAGTTGACAAAGAAAGGGTTATCCGTAGACAAACTGTTTCACCTTCACTTCCGGATAATCAACAATTAGCTTTGTGGGCTCAAGCTTGTTATCCTCAATTCCCGACTTTACAAACAGTATTCACAAATCCTCCACAACCCACTGCTCAACCATCTACTAAGATAACACCATATGATCCGTCACAGCACCAATCTCAAGAAACTCAATTGGTTCCATACAACAACAACAACAATGATCAAGCTCTTTATAGTGAATCTAATGAGGATACAAAAGCTTTCGATGCATTGCAGCACGGGTTTGTCATGCTTGCTAGAGCTTTCGGCCGATATTCAAACAAATCCAACAATCGCATTCGTACCTCATCAAACACAAGGAATCAAGCTGTTGTTAACAATGGACGTGTTGAAGTTCAGAATCGTGGTAATGTTCGTCAGATGGGCGGTGGTCAAGGGTTTAATCCAATGGAAAGGAATAATATGGGTGCTCCACAACAACAAAGGGCTCAAGTGGTTGAACAGGGTAATGCTCAGAATGGGATTAATGGTCTTCGTTGCTATAATTGTAATGAGAATGGTCATCTGGCTAATGCATGCCCAAAGCCGAGGACAAGAGGCAGCACTTATCACAAAGAAGCTTTACTCTTGGCTCTTAAGGATGAAGCTGGTGGAACTCTTACCAACAAGGAACAGAGCTTCATGGCAAATGCATATTCTGATGATGATATGGAGGACTTGCAGGCTAATGCAGCAGTTATGTTGATGGCAAACATGCACGAACTCCACATGAGTGACACAGGCCCAGTGTATAACACTGAAGGCTTGTCTCAGGTACCGGATCAAACCATATTCATCACTGATCTAATATCTCAGTCAACGTCTGAATCCGACGAGGCTCAGAATGTTCAACATGAGTCGTCCACATCTCATTCTGATGATACTCAACTAGATCTAGTAGTTACATTTGACGATCAAGATGACCTCCTGGTTACCATTGATAATCAAGTTGACTCCGTGGTTATACTTGAGGATCTGAATAATGATCATGTTGAGACTCACGTTGAACACGCTGAACCTTTGCCTAATCCAGATATTGACCTCTTACTTAATGACCAACGATCCCGAATGGAACAATGTTGTGAACTCAATCAGCAATTAAAAAACAAAAATGCACTGTTAACCAGGGATATTGAATGCTTAAAAAGGCAACTCAACGATTTTAAAACTCAAGAAAAACGTGAACAAGGTTTTGAAGTCGCTTTTGCTAAATCTTTCCAAAACGAAAAATCATTAGAACGACAGATACGTGATCTAGTCGCATCCAAGAATGCTTTGTTGTCTCAAATAGAACAACTGAAATATGATCATAAACAACAACTTAACGCTCTTACTTTGGAAACTCAAAAAGCCAAGGCTGAGTTGTTAACTTGTCAAAAACAGTTCTCTGAGTACAAAAAGCATTCAACGAAACGAATAGATGCATATCTTGAGGAAATTGTCGACTTACAAAACAAAATCAAAGAGTATCGAAATGTTGTTTATAAACATGGTGAATCAATCACAACGATTCAAAAGTTTACTTTCAAACCAAATCCAAATGGATATGGACCGAATCTTGCTGATTACAAACCTAAGTTTTCAAATAGAGCATTCAAACCAAATCCTGAAGTTTACAGTGCAGAACATAGAATTGATGATTCCATAATGAGTGTTGTTGAATATAATCGTCAAGAGGAATTAGATGCAGAAGACGAGAGTCGATCAAAATTAGAAAATGTTTTTTATAACAAACCATTTAACTATTCAAAAGCCGTCACTTTCGTCGCACAAAAGGATACTTCTAACACACCTTGGGTTATCACACCTATGTCTGAGTCTTCTAATGTTGGTCCCCAACCCAATTCTGCACAAATTAATGGTCCTTTACCTTCACTCAGTGAAGTAAAATCAATACCCGAAAGTCGTCAAATTCTAAGATATTTTGACACTTTCTTATCTGACATCAAAATTTTAGAACGTGAGATTGAATTTCATTCTGAAATAAAAGTTGAACATTTTCAATCGCCTCAGGCGCGAGAACAAAGAGATATTTTTCAGAAAAGAATTTTACCCCATGTTCAAAATTTGAAAAATTGTGCATTGTATTGGGAAAGGGAATTTCATAAGGAACTTGGATTGATGAAAATAGTTTTCGAGAAAACAGAAACATCTATTTCAAATACAAAACGTAAAAAGAAAATGTTACGAAAAGATGTTGATCGACTCTTGGAAGATGTTATCTGTGCTGATATCCATAATGTGGTATTATTACATTCTGTTGCATATGCATTTGATTATATCTCTGCTGATTCTGTTGATTCTGTTGCAAATGTTGAGAATACTGATAATGTGTCACAAATCACGTCTTTAAAAGTTGAAAATGAACGATTGATTAACGAGCTTTCAAATGCAAAACGTCGTCTTCAATGGTGTCAAAAAGATTGTCACACTCGTGAACTCGCTTGGCAAAACAAACTTCACCTGTTGCATACATGAAAGATGTCTTACGACGAGATGGTCTCACTCGTTCTGAAAATCTAGATTTGTTACACAAAATTCATGATCTTAAAGCAGAGTTGGCGAAACTTAAGCAAGATAGGAATAGTAACACTGTAGTATCAGCATCTACACAGATTCAAAATGACTCTAGAACATCTAATGACAAACCACAAAAAACTAATGTGCTTCCCTCTACTGAAACAGGAATAGTTGCCTCTTTTCCCAGCGTCCGCACTTCACAACCTAGGAGCAATACAAGGAAGAATAGGAAGTTGCGTCGTAAGAAAAGAACAATAAAGAATGCTGAAGTAGAAGAACACCCTAGGACTTTGAATAAAACTCAAGTTGCAACCACTTTAGATATTGCGTCTGACAAATGTAATGGAACAAGTGATGTAACGAATGCTGAATCTTTAAGTACTCTTAATGTTTTGTTTGAAGCCTCTTGTGTTGGTTGTCATAAAAGCATGTTTTCTGGTTGTCATGATAAATGTGTTGCTAAGAATATCTTGAATCGTAAGCGGAATAATAGAAAACGGAATACCTCTAGGCCCACTAATGCTTCTAAGTCTGTGCTAGGTAAACCACCCTCTAGTGTTCCAACTACGATCATTGATGTACCCATAGAACCACCTTCACCTCCTAGGAAGAACTTATCACCTAGTGCATTCACTAAGACCAAAGCTAAAACTAGTTGGAGATGGCAGAAATAGTTACATAATACACTTGGATTTACATGGACACCTAAAATCATTGATATGTGTGCTTCTACTATAACTGCTTCGGAACCCTCTAACTCTTCGGGTTCCACATCTACTTCTATTCCATCTGTGTCGTCTGTATGTAATGCAGGTGATACAGATCATCCTTTGGACTGTTGATAGCGGATGTTCCCGACACATGACAGGCAATCTCAAACTGTTATCAAACTTTGTTGCAAAGTTCATTGGCACTGTCAGATTCGGGAATGATCACTTCGCAGCTATCATGGGCTACGGAGATTAAATCAATGGCAACATCGAAATTAGCAGGGTTTATTATGTGGAAGGCCTCGGTCACATTCTCTTCTCAGTAGGTCAGTTCTGTGATGGAGATTTGGAAGTTGCTTTTCGGGAGAAAACTTGTTTCATTCGTGATCGACAAGGAAACGATCTTATGTATGGCACCCACAATTCAAGTCTTTATACAATCTCAATGCAAGACATGATTGCTTCATCTCCCATCTGTCTACTTTCAAAGGCAACATCAATAAAATCTTGGCTATGGCACCGTCGTCTCTCACATCTAAACTTTCAAACCATAACCAATCTTGCACGGTACAAACTTGTTGAAGGTCTCCCAAGATTCCGATATTCTAAAGATCACCTCTGCTCAGCTTGTGAACAAGGGAAAAGCACTCGTGCTCACTTTCCTTCAAAGGTGGAACACAGCTCACAGCATGTGCTTCATCTTCTTCACATGGATTTGTGTGGCCCGATGCGCGTGCAGACGATTAATGGCAAACGCTACATCTTGGTAATTGTAGATGACTACTCAAGATGGACTTGGGTTTATTTTCTTCAAAGTAAAGATCAAGCTCCACAGATGATCATCACCTTTCTCACGAAAATTCAAGTTCAGCTCCGGAACACAGTCAGACAAATCAGAACAGACAAAGGAACTAAATTTGTGAATCAAACTCTTCGTGCATTTTATGAGAAAGTGGGAATTGAGCATCAAACAGCTATTGCACGTACACCGGAACAAAACGGAGTTGTTGAAAGATGAAACCGTACGTTAGTGGAAGCTGCAAGAACAATGTTAATTAATGCTAAACTTCCAGATTACTTGTGGGCTGAAGCCGTGTCAACTGCATGCTACACTCAGAATCGCTCAATGATTACCAAGCGCCACAACAAAACACCTTATGAGCTTATCCACAACCGTAAACCGAACCTCAAACACTTTAATGTATTTGGATCCCTCTGTTATCCGAATAATGATCGTGATGACTTTGGTAAGCTCAAAGCCAAAGATGACATTGGAGTCTTTGTAGGATATTGTGAAAATTCTAAGGGTTTCCGGATCTGGAATCGTCGAACAAGGGAGATTATGGAAATGATTCATGCCAATTTCGACGAGCTTACTGAAATGGCTTCTGAGCATAACAGCTTGGAACCCGGTCATAACCGTTTAAACTTCCCTCAAACCCCATCATCAGCTGAACCTAGTTTACAACTAACTCGACGTCAAATGGAACAGCTATTTGCTCCTCTGTTTAGTGATGATATTGATGAACGCGCTCCAGGTGTATCCAATGTTTCCGCTGCTCAACCTGATCAAAATCCAATACCTGATACACCTGCTACAAGAACTACTGTTGAGGAAGCACCACCAGTTGATTCTACAACAACAGTTGAACAAACCGCATCCAACGACGCTGAAACAGCTGATGATGTTCTAAACAATGAAATACCCCCACCTGCAAATTATGATCCAAATGCGTTCTTCAACCCGTTTGCTAATGAAACTGCTGCACCTGATGTTGCGGAATCATCTACAAGCCATTTGAATCCTCCTAATCTGCAGAATGTATATCAACATCAACCTTCCACACATCGTTGGACGAAAGACCATCCTCTTGAGAACATTATTGGTAACCCAAATCAACCAGTCGTAACGAGACAACGTCTTCACACAAACGGTGAACATTGCATTTATGCACTCACTGTCTGCCAATCTGAACCTAAAAACATTAAAGATGCAATGACAAAAGACAACTGGATTGAATCCATGCAAGAAGAAATCAATCAGTTTAAACGTCTTGAATTATGGGAATTGGTTGAAAGACCAACAAGGGTCTTCGTCATTGGTCTAAAATGGATTTGGAAAAACAAATTGGATGCTGAAGGAACCGTAATCAGAAATAAGTCACGTCTAGTGGCTAAGGGTTATAGATGGAAGAGGGTATTGACTTTGAAGAATCATTCGCTTCGGTTGCTCGTCTTGAGGCTGTACGGATTTTTCTGGCGTTTGCGGCTCACATGAACATCATGGTCTTTCAGATGGATGTCAAACTGCTTTTCTCAATGGACAACTGAAAGAAACGGTCTATGTTAGCCAGCCAGAAGGATTCGTTGATCCAGAGTTCCCTAATCATGTCTACAAACTGAAGAAGGCTCTCTACAGTCTCAAACAAGCCCCTCGGGCGTGGTATGATAAGTTATCATCCTTTCTGATCGCTAATAATTTCGTCAAAGGTACGGTCGACCCTACACTTTTCATACAGTATCACGAGGCACACATTTTAATTGTTCAAATCTATGTGGATGACATCATTTTTGGGTCAACACATCTAAACTACTCAAACACTTTTTCAAAACTCATGAAAAAACATTTTGAAATGTCCATGATGGGTGAACTTACGTTCTTTCTAGGATTGCAAGCTCATCAATCACCCCGTGGTATTTTTCTAAGTCAGTCCAAATATGCCCTTAAAATTTTAAACAAACATGGAATGACAAGTTGTGATACATATGCCACCCCAATGGCACACGCCAAGAAACTAGACGCTGATTTGCACGGGAAATTGGTTGACCCTACGAAATACCGAAGTATTATTGGGTCTCTCATGTATCTAACAGCAAGCATGCCTGATATTGTTTTTGTCGTACATCTTTGCTCCCGTTATCAGTCGAGACCAACTGAAACCCACCTCTCTGAGGCTAAAAGAATCCTCCGATACATCAAGGGAACCATTAACTTGGGGATCTGGTATCCGAAGGATTCTGGTTTTGGACTAATAGCTTTTTCAGACGCTGATCACGCAGGATGCTTAGATTCACGGAAAAGTACTTCAAGAGCATTACAATTTCTTGGTGATAAACTGGTGTTATGGCAATCGAAGAAGCAGGACTGTACATCACTGTCCTCAACAGAAGCAGAATATGTAGCCATGTCGGCGTGTTGTGCTCAAGTCATTTGGATGAGAACACAACTCAAAGACTATGGTTACGTATTTGACAGAATCCCGATGTACTGCGACAATCGAAGTGCTATTGCAATCTCGTGCAACTCTGTTCAACATTCAAAATCAAAGCACATCGATCTTCGATATCATTTCATCAAAGAGCACGTGGAAAAGGGTAATGTTGAATTATATTTTGTGGGTACTGAATACCAACTGGCAGATCTTCTCGCCAAATCCTTAGCTCCTGCTAGGTTTAATGAGTTGGTCCACCGGATTGGTATGCGGTGTTTGACTCTAGAAGAACTGGATGAACTTTTAAAACATTCTTAAAACTAGTCAAACACCAAAACATCTTTTGTAAATATTTTTCAAAAACAAAATACAAAAATATAAAATCTGATAAAACAACAAAAATATTCTCCTATCTATATTTCTTTTAACACTTTTCTCGATTTCAAAATCTTCCTTCAACACTTTTCTATTTCAAAATTCAGTATTTTCTCGGTCAAGTGTTGAGGGGGAGAAGGCAAATATTTTTTTCGGTTTCATAAAACCTTGTACTTGCATGTTACTTCATCCCGGTTGTTTCCTTGATAATGGTGGTCACATTTCTGGTTTACTGACACTCCCCGGACTCAAATTTATAAAATTTCATTATTTCTTAAGTCGAAGGGGAGTGTCATCAAGTTTCTTTCCAAATATCATTCGTTTAGTAACCAAAATGGAAGTTACGGGCGTTGGATGAAAATGGTTAAGGTGGAGGGACTGAAATTGTCAAAAGCTTAAAGTATTTTTTAACAAAAACCTTCACCTAATTTTTCATATCATTTATTTCACCACATTTATTACTCATCTACCCAAATCCTACGCCTATCCTTCCATCTTCAAATCAGTGCTTTAAACTCCAAATTTGTAAGTTTGTTAATGATCTTTGTGCTATTTTGAACAATTGTTTCGAGTTTCAAACAAATCCAACGGCTAAATATTGATTTTGGATGATTCTTGTGTTCTACGCATAAGCGTATGAACACAAGATCATCACTTGTGTGTTTGTGATGATAAACATGGTGTCAAAATGTTTAAACAATTACTCTTAAACAATTTCTATCATCCAAATCCACCCAGTAACAAGAATTGACCATTTTTCAAATTTAGAGTTTATAAGTCGATTTGGGCATTTTCTTGTGAGTGTGTTTCTGTGCAATTAGATAGTTTTATGATGATTGAAACATAGTTAATTAACCTAAACCACACTTGAATCTTGCCCAGAAACAACTAATTGAAAGTATTTAAGATTTAGGGTTTAAGTTCATACGAATTGGGTACTTTTGACCCATTAGGTTTTTGATGTTAAAACTTGTTGCAACATAGTAATATGGCCTCTAAGTTATCACAGAATTCATTTGGTGTCAATTCTATTGCTAAATCTCTTACTCGTAAAAAATTAAATTCTAGGGTTTAAGGTTTTACGCGTATGAGCATCCTACGCGTAACTGTTTTTTATTAAGACTTCATGTTAGACTGAAAGGGATTGAATGTGATGTTAATAATGGTGTTATGATGAATTTATTTCAGGATTATTACGCGTGAAAATTCAGAATCAAGGTTAATTGAACTCCTACGCATAAGGATCACCTTACGCATAAAATGTTATGCGTAAAAGAAATCTTACGCGTAACCTTTACGCATAAGGTTCTACAAAGGGGACTACGTGTATCCTGTGAAGGATATGCGTAAACAGTAACCTTTACGCATAAGGTTCACTCTTACGAGTAAGCCTTACGCGTAAGGTTCCACATACGCTTACACGTAAGCTCTATGCCTAAGTCTCTCTTTTCCTACGCGTAACATTTCTTACGCGTAAGTCAAGATCCTACGCATAAGCTTATGCATACGCGTATAACCACTCCTATTTACGCATAAGCTTGGAATTTTACGCCTAAGCCTTAGATCAACCAAAATTATGAATTGTTACGCGTACAAACTTGTAAATAAATAACTCATAACGTCACGAAACCAAAATGTCACTAATAAGCTTAAATGTTTAATAAGTTGTGAAAATAAGTGAAAACTTGGACTTTAAAACTCAATGTTAATCTACTCACGAAACTTATCACGATGTCTTTGGACTATTGGACTAACAAGTGACATTGGACTCGTAACAATCATTGACATATCACATTCAATAAATAGACAATAAAATCAACTTTTGACTAACATAATGTCTTTCGATATGTTGGTTCTTTTGGCAAAATATCTTTCAGATCACGATATGGACGTTCAAATGCAAAATGTGGATGCACCAAATGTTCTCACTGTTGAAGATATCTTCCCTAATGGTTACCCAATGAAGATCGGAAAGAACAACCTCAGAGTTGACTTTGATAACTTCACTTGTTCAGAGTCTTCTTGTCTGATTGTCGTGGACATTCTGAAGACTCACCCTTACCAGAACATGCTCACAAATTCTGCTACTGTGCAGGAGATCTACATTCTCCAATTTTGGAATACAATGCAAAAGGTCAAAGGTCAAAGTGCTGTGACGGTGGCACTTAACAACAAACAAGTCACCATCACGCCAACAAATTTGAGGGCTATTCTTCTTATTCCTGTCATCGAGCCTACTGAATACAATGCTACTCCAACGGAAGAGGTCACTCTCCAGTTCATGGTCAACATCGGCTATGATGAAGCTACCGGGTAATCACAAAGCACTCATCTGTGGATCTTAAGAACATTCCCGACCATGGAGAACCCTCACATAATGATTGCCAAATCGGTTCCGAACGTGATAGTGGTCATGAGCATCCCAAGCTCATGGAACTACAAATATTTTGGGCTATGGTCAACATGAAACACATAGAAGTTGAAGCTCTGATATGGGACGACATGATGTCTTGCCTTAAAAAGCCTGGAACCAAGATCCCGTATATCAGATACACCAAACTGTTGATCCAAAGAGCTCTAGGGTATAATCCTGATATTCCCTTGAGACTTGATGACCCCAACCAACACTCCGTATTGTATGAGCCCACACTCAATGCTGTCAGATTTAAGGACTCAACAACGAAGAAACAAGGTGCAGTGTTGCCAGATCATCTTCTTACTGATGCTATCAAAGGACTTTATTCGTACAAACAATATCTGGTAGAAGTTGAAGCAGGAAAAGTAGGTTTCCTTGATGAAAAGTCCTCTGGTACACCTACTAGGAAAACCAGGAGAGGCAGTGCAGAAAGTATCACGAGCACTGAGAGTACTAGAAGGTATCCAGAGAGAGTCCTTCCCGTAAAAGGAAAGTTCCATTAAAGGAGGCAATCCCTATTCCCAAACCTGAACCGCAACAAAAGCTAATGGACAAGGACTCAGAGGACACTGAAACGGACGAAGAAGTCATCTATTCTGAAACTCCAATCGATGATACTTTGACAGTGGCAAAACCTCCAAGTCCTAAGGCTGATAAAGGTAAAACCCCAGTTGTTGTGCCAGAGGAAGAGGAGAGCTCGAATGAAGAACAACTAGACAAAGACTACAGAAAGAAGTTGAAGAATCTCAGACTCCAACATGATGCTCAGGAATTTACCCGTGAACAAACTCGTGGCCCCGGAGGGTCAAGTGGTGGTGCACTATCTACACCAGTTTCCGATGCGGTTAATCAACCCGATAAGGGAACTGGTACCACCACCCATGATCAACAACAAAGGCAACTTAAGGATTCTATCAACTATGACTTTGAGGAAACAGAAATGGAGAAGTCTAAGAAGAGTCCTGATGAAGATGCTGAACTTGCAGCTAAAGAAAAAGCAGAAAAAGAAGCTCAAGCTCAAGCAGATGAAGAAGCTAGGATTAAGGCTGAAGAAATGGCTAAATCTGGAAAAGATGACGAAGTTGATTATGATGATTTTCTTCTAGATAGTCCAGCACATTCTAAGGAACTAACTTCTGAGCCAGCAAAGGACCCTAAGCCTCCTCATGTCTCATCATCCTCATACTCATCCTCTCATTCATCTCCACCACCATCCAAAGGCACAACCAGATCCGCATCCAAGTCAGTAAAGAAACCAACCGACTCTTGGATATCCCGGGCTAAGACAAAGATTGTCAATGCTGTCAAGCAAGTCAGGAAGAAAGATGTGACCAACAAAAAGCTGAATCAACTCGCTGACAGGATCAATCTTCTACAAAACGGGATAGACGAGATGTTGAGTGAAAGGGAGCAGATCCAGAAGTTTCTCAAACGTGATGTCCAAGGGGAAATGAACATGATGATTAGGGAATATACCCATAAGTTCCTTCTCGACATTATTCCTGGCGTGACAAAAGAGATGTTCACCAGACAACTCTATTCGAATCTCATGTAGTTGGCCAAACAAACAATCAGATCAACGCCCTTAACTGTTACAACCAACCCAACTGAGCCTACAGCTTTCTCTGATTCAGAATTGGTGTCCAAGCTTGTACTTCAATTGTCAAAACGATCTGGAACATTTACTTCTGACGAAGGTAAACTGTTTGAAACATTGCTGGATTACCAACTTAAAACAGGATGCAGAGCGGCAGCTAAAACGGCTAAACATCCTAGAGACGATGATGATGCGGATAAAGACAAAGAGCCTAAACGCCCAAAGAAAACTGGTGAATCCTCCTCTATGCCACCACCACTCCAAAGGACTCCAACCGACAGAAGATCTCCTCCAAGTTCTGCTGCTACAGAGAAACCTCAGGACTCTGAGTTACCACCTCACACAGAGAAAACCGGTGATCATTTCGAGTACACTGGTGGTGACGTTGAAGAGTTCCCAGAGCCCCAACAACAACCCACCTCTCCCGCCACAACAAAGAAACTAGAATCCTCCTCAAAGCCAAAGAAGAAGAAGACAAAGACCAATGTTGTCTCATGGCTAGACGAAGATGACACTGCAGAATATGATTGGTTTTCTACACTTGTTGATGCTACTCCTTCATTACCTGAAGGTCAAGAGATGGTAGATGGCCGTACTATAGAGCATGTGAAGTTTATTCAAGAACAGTTTAATGTGAAGAAGATGACTAAAGCTGAGCTAAGGCGAATAAAGAATGATGCATTCCAACTGCTTAAAGACAGCTCAGAAAGTGCAATTGAAGTTGAATACCATCTCGAAAACATTGCACGAGCCATGTCGAACAATATCGATTGGCTCAATCCCGAAGCTAACATCAACTTCACAAGACAAGAAAAAGCTCCATACTACACAGACTGGACCAGACCTCTACCAACAATTGGCCGACCGGATCAACCTCAAATTCCATACCGTTACTTCTTTAACAATGACCTCGAGTTTCTTCTACACGGTAGCGATGTTACAACGAAGTACGCTACGTCACTCACATTTCCTTTCCCAATTTTGCAATATATTCTAACAATCCGACCATCGAGGAAGAAGCCACACACATGTTTGCTAACCAAGTGGTAAAGTATGACCTTGATGCGATGTATGGGATTCATCATTGGCTTGAACGCCGAAGAATCTTTTACAAAAGCTGCCAGGTTCAAAGATCGAAGAAGGAAGTGTATAGTGATAAACGGATAATTGCTATTAAGCATGTTACTCTTTCGTCAAAGTGGGACTACACATTCCTCAAGAACATTGTGGTCAAACGACAAGAAGAAGAGGACTATGACTTCTGTGAAGCAGATTTTCCGAGACTGTCACTAAATGACATTGAAGATATGTATCTCGCTAAGGTGCAAGGACGAATGCGACATTTCTCCACAACTGTCCAACGCGAATATGTTGGGTTTTTTGGTTCTTTGAATCATGAATTACTTTAAGTACTGGAACCACAGACAGGTTTGATATAACCACGGACAGAAGTATGTAACCGCTGATAAAGACAACCACGGCTAGTAGTAATGTGTAACCACGGATGATATATTGTAACCACTGCTAGTGTTTTGTATAGTTGGTTTAGTTTATTGTATTAGATAAATATGGTAAAGATATTTATCTTGTAGGTTACGTATTGTATTATGTAAAGGACTCCTTAGTCTATAAAAGGAGGTCCTAGGTTAGATTAGATATACATAAGTTTTATATCTAAAGGTCGATACACTTCAAGGTTGCAAAACCCTAATACTGTAAGAGTATTCGTATTAATAAATAATATTGAGGTGTTGAGTATTAATTGTTCTTCTTCTTAAGATTAAGTGTTAAATTCCGCATAATACTTAATAAGTTGTTATTCTAAGTCAGTTTCTATATTAGATCGTTTGCTCAACTGGGATCAACAAGTGGTATCAGAGCTTGTGATCTAGAAACTGTAATCAAGAAGAGGTTTTGTTAAGTTTTGTTCAAGGAAGATAAGATGTCATGAAACTCACATGGTGATGCTTCAAAGGTACCCATGCTCAAGCATGGTGAGTATCAAATCTGGAGAATGCGAATGAGGCAATACATTCGCATGATTGATTATGCTCTCCGGGATGTCGTTGAAAAGGGAGACACTCTTCCTAAGAAGGGTGAGGATGGCAAAGAAATTACCATTGTTAGTGAAATTGATAAGGCTAAGAGAAAGCTGGAGATCAAGGCTCATAGTATTCTCTCCATGGGAATACCCAATGACTATGCTTTGGACTTTGAATAATACGAGTCGCTAAAGAGTTACTTGGATGCTCTTGAGACAAGGTTTTCTGGCAATGAAGCTACTAAGAAGTCCAGGATGAATATGCTCAAGCATCAATTTGAAACCTTCACTGCTCTCAGTGGAGAAAAGATTGATGGCACATACAATATACTTCAAAAACTTATCACCAATGAAGTCTAGATTATAAGGTTCTTCAAGAAGATATTAATTTGAAGCTCATTAGGAGTCTATCATCTGAATGGGCTATTCATACAATTGTGGGGAGGAATAAGGAGGACTTTCCTAAGATGACTCTGGATAATCTCTTCAACAACTTGAAGGTTTATGAGTCTGAGAATAACTTTGCTAATGCGTCTTCTGCTAATCAAAACATTGCTTTTGTATCCAATAATCACAAGAGCCCACAAGATGTATCCACTGTTGCCTATGGTATAACCACCGCTATTGAAAACAATACCACTGTTAGTGATAATGTCAGTGATGGTGCAATTTGTGCTTTTCTGGCTGATTTAACTACTAGTATTACTGTGTTGAATCAAGATCTGGAAGAGATTAATCTTCAATGGCAAATGGCAATGTTGACTCTCCAAGCAAGGAAGTTTCTGAGGAGGACTGGAAGACAAGTTAAGTATGATGGTCAAAGGAGAGCAGGGTTCGATAAAAGCAAGATGGAGTGCTTTAACCGCAAGAAGAAGGGTCACTTTGCAAGGGAATGTCGAGCTCCTAAGAGGATTGAAGGTGTTAAGAAGATCAATGAAGAGTCTGCTCCTTCTTCAGCATTGGTGGCTCAAGATGGTCTTGGTGATTATGATTGGAGTGATCAGATTGAAGAAGGACCCAATGCAGCTTTTCTTGCTAGTGAAGCTTCAAAAGAGCATAACTTTGCTCTTATGGCTTATTCTTCATCTTCTGGTTCCGATTCTGAGGTATCTAATGAGTCTACTTGTTCTTTTAAATCATGTAATGATAACTTAGAATCTCAAAAGGCTATCACTGAGAGTATGAGGAAAGAAGTAGACAGACTAACTATGGATAACTTAGGTTATAGAGTTGGTCTAGAGAGTGTGGAAGAGAAGCTTAGATATTGTATTAAATGTGAGTTTGAGTATGTAGATAAGATCAATATATTAGGTGGTGAAATTGATCTTAAAAATAGAGATTAAAATGCTTAAAGAGAAACTTGAACTAGCAGAGAGTGAAAAACAAAAGGCCCTAGATGAAAAAGATAAACATGTTGTTAAGGTAGCTAAAACACAATTTGCTTCTGATCTGGTTCATAAATCTATAGAGAGTCATCTAATGAAGAAGGGTTCTGGGATAGGTTACAACAATATGCCACCACCCACTCTTATGCAACATGCACCACCTGCTAAAGAACTGTCATTTAGTAGTGAATTTAGTTTTAACAAACCTGTTGAAGGAATAAGTAAGACTGAGACACCTAAGATAAGTTCTGATACGTCATCTGATGCTCCCATCATTAAAGATAGGGAATCAGATTCTGAGGATGATAGAAAAGTATCAACACAGCCTGAAAAGTTAGAATCTATTAAGAAAGTTGCTACTAGACAAGCTAACCTTGTACCTAGATTTGGAGCTCAAATAACTAAGAAAGTGGTAGAATACAAGGAAGTACCTAGGGAACAAATGAAAAGATATATACCTAGGGGCAATCAAAGAAAATTTAATGGCCTAATATCTAATAGGTTAGGTAATGAGTTTCAATGTGTCAAGAAAGCTTGTTATATTTGTGGTAGTTTTGAGCACTTACAGAAAAATTGTTATAAAAACAGACCACCAGTGTGGAATCATTGGAGGAGGGTAAATCACCAAAACTTTTCAAAGAAAACAAACCCTCATCCTAACAACGACATGATTCCTAGAGCAGTGTTAATGAGGAATGGGAATACAAAATCAATTGTCACTGCTACTCCCAAATGGGTTCCAACCACTGCTAAGCAAAGTGTAAACACGGCTAAGCAAAATCAAACCACTGATAAGCCAAAAATCACCACAGATAAGGAAGTTTTAAAAATTCCAAAGGTGATAACTGATATAGTGGTTGGAAATCATTTTTATCATTAAGGCCTCACTAGTTGGCAATAGAAACCTAAGACCAAGGTTTTACATCATGTCAACTGTGCATCAATGGACCTAACCAAATTTGATTATATTGATGCGCAGGGCAGACCCAAGTCAGTATTGGCTTGGGTCCACAAAAGGAACTAATCTGTTTAATTTCGTGTGCAGGGCAATCTACAAAATGAGCTAAAAGACAAAGGAGTTTTTGATAGTGGTTGCTCTGGACACATGACTTGGGATGGGAGCAACCTGGAAGATTTTGAAGCTTTTGATGGAGGATATGTGGCATTTGGCAATGATCCAAAGGGAGGAAAGATACTTGGAAGAGGCACAATCAGAACAGGGAATTTGGACTTTGAAAAAGTCTATTTGGTACAGGAACTTAAGTACAATTTATTCAGTGTTTCTCAAATGTGTGATAAGAAAAACTGGGTACTTTTGGTGCCTGAGTGTGTGGTGTTGTCTCCTGAGTTTAAGATGCCGATGAGAAGTTTATACAACTTAGGGTACCTAGGAAGGAAAATATATATTGTTTTGATCTTAAAGATGTAATTCCTAATAGGTCCTTAACTTGTTTGTTTGCTAAAGCATCTGTAGATGAGTCTAAGTTATGGCATAGAAGATTAGGTCACCTCAATTACAAAACAATCAATAAACTAGTTAAAGGGAACTTAGTGAGAGGGTTACCTTCTAAGGTGTTTGAGTGTAAGGAACTGTGTGTGGCTTGTTCAAAAGGAAAACAACATAGAGCTTCTTGTAAGTCCAAAACTGTCAACACCATTTCACAACCATTGTTTATGCTTCATATGGACTTATTTGGACCTACTTTTGTCAAGAGTTTGAACCATAAGCGGTATTGCCTAGTTATCACTGATGATTATAGTAGATTTTCTTGGGTTTACTTTTTGGTTGCTAAGAGTGAAACTAGTGAAGTTCTCAAGAGTTTCATTACTAAGATAGAAAATCTAGTAAATCATAAAGTAAATATAATCGATGTGATAATGGAACTGAGTTTAAGAATGCTGTGATGAATCAGTTTTGTGTAGATAAAGGCATAGAAAGACAGTTTAGTATTGCTAGAACACCACAACAAAATGGTGTGGCTGAAAGGAAAAATAGAACACTAATTGAGGTTGCTAGGACTATGTTGTCGAGTCTAAGTTACCAACTACCTTTTTGAAGTCTGTAGCACCTTGCATGTTATGTGCAGAATAGAAGTAAGGTAGTGAAGCCTCATAACAAGACCCCCTATGAGTTGTTACATGATAGGAAGCCAATGCTTGCTTTCCTAAAACCTTTTGGGTGTCCTGTTACTATCTTGAATACCATAGACTACCTAGGCAAGTTTCAACAAAAAGCTAATGATGGATACTTTTTAGGCTACTCTTCAAATAGTAAAGCCTTTAGAGTATACAATAAGAGGACTAGAATTGTAGAAGAAAATCTACATGTTCAATTCAGTGAAAAGACTCCTAGTGTTGAGACCAAAGGACCAGACTGGCTGTTTAACATTGATATGCTAACAAAATCTATGAATTATGAGCCTATCATTGCAGGTACTTCCACTAATGTTGATCAGGTACTCAAAGAATTCGGTGAAGAAGCAATTTCTTAGGAAGCTGATTCTCCTCAAGAGTTCTATTTGTTTGAAAAGTGGAAAGCTAGTTCTGTCTCACCCATCATTGAAAAGCAAGGTTCCACTGATGATGATGTCTTGAATACTGGAGGCAATAGTGATCATCATCAAGATAAGGATGAGTTATTGACAGATAATTCAGTGTTGGTAGAAGAAATTGAAAAGAAGAAAAAGCAGTCTGCAAGCACGGATAGAGTTAATACAACCACTTCTAAGCCAACAACTTCTACCACTGACATTACAAGTGAAATCCCGGATGTAAGTACTGATAGTAGTACTTTCTTTGGACCACATGCTAAGCCATTACATGGTGAAGAGGAGTATCCACATGATCCTGATATGCCTGCTTTGATTGAAATTGATACTCCTACTGATGATGAAGACATGGATGATTTCTTCAATGCTGATTTAACTAATTTAGAACATGTCATTCATGAAAGTCCTGTTACCTCAACAAGGATACACAAGATTCATCCCAAGGAACAAATACTTGGAAATTTGAATACTCCAGTTCAAACACGAAGCAAGGTTAAGAACACTGAACCCTTTCCTGAACATGGGTTCTTTGCAAGATCACTTCACAAAAGAAACAGTCATAAAGATTTGCAAAATTGCCTGTTTGCTTGTTTTCTGTCTCAAAAGGAGCCAAAGAGAGTTGAAGAAGCATTATCTGAAGAAGGATGGGTAGAATCAATGCAAGATGAGCTTCTTCAGTTCAAACTTCAAGAGGTTTGGACATTGGTAGAACTTCCTAATGCTGATGGTGTTGATAATCTTTCAGATGTTGAGATTGTTGCTGGTTTGGAAAGGTTAGGTTATACCCACAGAGGTGATAAGGTACAGTATTTTAAGAGTTTCTTTTCAAAACAATGGAAGTTTCTTATTCACACCTTATTGATGTGTATGAGCAATAAGACCACTGGATTTAATGACTTTCCTTCCAAAATTGCTACTGCTATTATTTGTTTGTCTGATGGAAGAAAGTTCAATTGGTCTAGGATGATCTATGAGGGGCTAGTTCAAAACATTAGGAAAAAGGGTAAATACTATTTGTATCTTAGGTTTGTTCAGTTGATTGTGGAAAGTCAAATAGAGTAGCCTGTTAAGCATACTCAGGAGTATGAAGTAAATCATATGCTTTCTAAGGTTTTTGCACATATGAGGAATCACCCACAAAATGTAAATATAATAGAAGTTCCTTTATTTCCTCATATGCTTACTTTGCCCACTGATCATGAGTTTGATGACGATTATGCACCAACTGAAACCACTGCTGATGCATCTCTAATCCCTGATAGAATACCTGTAACTACTGATAGTGAATCTCAACCCATTTCTAGTCAATCTCATACCACTGATACAACCATTGTTTTCACTAGGAGATTGAAGGGCACTGAGCTACCTCAGGCTAGTGCTAGTGGTGTTGCTCATGAGGCTGTCACAGATGATGAAGGTGACATGATTGGAAGGGCTTCCACTTCTGATACATGCTTAGATGCTGATCAGGATAGTGGAAACATAAATAAGACCCAACCTTTGGCAACTTCTAATGTGGAGAGTTCCTTGGAACTTAACACAGGTGGAGGAATCCTTAGCCACTTGGCTAATCAGAGGTGCATAGATGTTTAGGCTCGGTCGATGTTATGTTTTCTATATCCAGGATTCACCTCGGAGCAGTTAACACAGCTCGAAGTGATGAGGATAGGTTGGAACCTTAACATGAATTGACGGATTCTGAGTTTGTACACGATGACTTTTCCAATGAACCACCTCTCGGACCAGTTCACACAGGTCGAAGTTGGGAGGATATTCTTGAACGCTTAAATGAATTGACGGCTAAATGTACCAAGATGGAGGAGACGATCTCGAATCTCAAGGAATTGGCTGGGTTTCATGAAAAGGATATTAGGCGCTTGAAGCACCGGGTTTTGGTTTTGGAGAAGATAAAAAAGGCCTGGGCTTGCTGCTTTAAGGAAGCTTTGGAAAAAGAAGGTGGACTCCTCTCCAGCTCTGAATATGGAGGATGTATCCAAACAGGGGAGGAGTGAAGGCATGAATTCAGGGGAGGCTGTTAATGTATCTATGGAAGAAGATGTTGATAGTGGAGATCAAACATTTTTGGTATCTGATAAAGATGGGAATGAGGCAGTTCTTGAAAATGTGAAGAAAGTTGTAGAAGATGTAGTACATAACACAAACACTGATGGTATGTCTGAAACCACGGTTAATACACTTCTAACCACCGATGTTTAATGCAGACATAGCAACTATAACCACTACAACTATACCTACTACAATCATACCCACTGCTATTATAACCACTTCCACTATTGTCACAACTCTCTCTGTATCACCACCTAAGTCTAAAGAAGTTGAGAAAGAAGCTGCTAGTACATTGATAAATCTAAGCAAAACTTCATCTATTTCTACACCTGTAATATTTGTTCCATCTACTGCAACTAAACTCAAACCCAGAAGAAAAAGTTTAGTTATTGGTGAACCTCTAAAGAAGAAGGTGGTTCAATCTGATGTTGGAAAAGGTAAAGGGGTTGCAGTACCAGAGTTGAAGTTTAAATCTAAAGCAGAACAAGAAGCTTATGATGCAGAGTTTGTAAAGAATATGGTTGCTGAAGAACAAGAAGCTTTAGATAAAAGAAAGCGAAGAAGAGGAAGCTAGTCAGAGAATGTTAGCTATATGGTATGAATCACAAAACTTTCTTCAAGCTTCTCAACAAATAAATGATGAATATACTGCACAAGAATGGAATTTGTTGGATGATAAGGAAAAAGCTAGGCTTTTAGGTGAATGGGAAAGAAAGGTTGGTAAAGAAAGGAAGCAAGTTATAAGAAATAAACCTCTTTCAATGGCACAGATGAGGAATGTATTAATGAAAATTATTAAGAATTCAGGCATTCACATTTCTGAAAATCTTAGTAAATGTTCATTTGAAAGAATTCTTGAGATTTATGAAAGATGTATGAAGATTAATCATGATGATTATTGTCCAATGAATTCTGAGAAGGAAGAAGAGTGGATTAAGAAGCATGATGAGTGGATGCAAAGTAAAAGAAAGAGAAAATATGAGATTCAAGAGACATCTGATTCTAAAAGATTGAAAGAAGTTGCAGATGTTAATCAAATTGTTTCTTATGAATTTAAGCTTAATGATGGAAGTGAAGGAGTTTGGAAAATTCAAAGACTCAACAATGAAGTTTATGAGTATAATAAATTTTCACAAATGCTTCAGTATTTTGAAAGGGATGATTTGATGGATCTTTGGAGACTTGACAAGAATAAGTTTGGTGAAGTACATCCAACTGATTATCATGAGAGACTGGTCCATTATAATTTGAAGATTTTATTTGAACCAACTCATGATGAATCTGAATGGAAAGGACTCTACAATGGTACTGTAACAAGATGGTTTTTATATCAAACTTGTGGAGTTCATGTTTTAACTGTTTCTAGAAAAGTTATTCACATGCTAGTAGAAGGTGATTATCCTCAGTTGAATAAGTATCCAGAAATTATTGTTCAGATGTTGAAACCTGGTATTATCAAGATGCTGTTACCCTATGATGGTCAAGCCTATGATTTGTTGAAGAAATATAAGAAAATTCTCAAATCTCATAAGTGTTTGGCTACATCCTCCATTTCAGATGTTTTGAGCTTAAAGGAAACTTGAGAATTCTGTTGGAATGTATCAAGTTTAGGGGAGGATTGTTGGGTTTTTTGGTTCCTTGAATCATGAATTACTTTAAGTACTGGAACCACGGACAGTTTTGATATAACCACGGACGAAGTATGTAACCCTGATAAAGACAACCACGGCTAGTAGTAATGTGTAACCACGGATGATATATTGTAACCACTGCTAGTGTTTTGTATAGTCGGTTTAGTTTATTGTATTAGATAAATATGGTAAAGATATTTATCTTGTAGGTTACGTATTGTATTATGTAAAGGACTTCTTAGTCTATAAAAGGAGGTCCTAGGTTAGATTAGATATACATAAGTTTTATATCTAAAGGTCGATACACTTCAAGGTTGCAAAACCCTAATACTGTAAGAGTATTCGTATTAATAAATAATATTGAGGTGTTGAGTATTAACTGTTATTCTTCTTAAGATTAAGTGTTAAATTCCGCATAATACTTAATAAGTTGTTATTCTAAGTCAGTTTCTATATTAGATCGTTTGCTCAACTGGGATCAACAAAATACATCAAGTCATTACTCATCTACATCAGAAGCATAGTGATCCAAAAACGTGTAGAAGACATACAGCTTGCCGTGGAATCGTATCAGACGCGTGTTAACCTCACTAAACCACAGCTAAACCTTCGGACATAAACCAACTTCCTCAGTACACTCTCATCAGCAAACCATTTGGAGTAGTCTACCGTAGTGAACTACACCGAAATTGCTTTATGGCGTGCAAAGAGCTTCATACGTTTGGAGATCTCACATTGAAGAAAGTCAGGGATGGGTTAGCTTATCGGTTAAAGGCGATACAACAAGGCATTGGGTCACCTAAGAGATGGAATTCGAGGGAGAGAAGGGATGTGAAGAAGATCATCACTCGCATCGATGAAAGGTTGTTCAGAAGGGATTAGTTTAGAACTTTGGAAAGTTTCGTAGGTGGTCGTCCCAAAGATATCTCTCACAGGCTATCAACGTCCAGAACGCATTCTCGGAGTTATTGCTGGACTACCTGATTCTCTTGGTAACCCTTGATTTGGTTCATTATCTTATCATTTGGATGTGTGATTCTTAATCTGACTATGGCTTGTGCACACATAACAGTGTACAACCCGTACTTGTAATGAAAGGACCCTGTGGTACGCTTCAGTGCCACAATCCTATAAAAGGAGCGAAAGCTTCTTACTTTTGAGTAAAACTTATCAAAACTTTCCCTTTTCAAAGTTTTGCTCAAAAGAACAAGTATTTCCCCTTATGATTTTCAAAACCTCAAAAGTTTATATCATTTGTTGAGGGGGAGTATTTGCTTAAAAACTTTGTTCAAAAAATTGTTCTTCATGGTAATCTTCCCACAAAACTCGAAATGGTCATATTCGATATCAAAATTTCATCAAAAATAACATTTATATGCCATTTTTTAGGGGGGGGGAATTATGTGATAAGAAATATGTTGAAAATTGCAAATGAATCGTCGTACTAAAGACTTAACCAATGAATTGACGAAATCTTAAATGTTAGTAACTCGAAAAGACTTGTCCGGGACGGGTAATAATTTCAAGCTAGTTCGCTAGTGATGAAAACGTGTGTCGCAAAGGACTTGTCCGAGTAGAATGTACAATTCGAGAAATTCTTGGTAGACATGAACTTTGACGGGTTTGACAATCTTTCGAGGTTTGTGCACACCTTCAAGGTAGTTATTAGAGCTAGTTGCCACCTAAAAGCTGTCAATGCAACTCTTTAACTATGCAATGTAACCGTGTCTCGCGGGGGATTATCTATCATGAGTTGATCAATTCAAAAGTGCGCGCTCTTCTCTCACCGTGAAATTTTTTGTCAAAATCCTAAACTCTCAACACTGGTACAAAAATGCTTTTACTCATAACCACGTTGAGAGATTTTCAAGATAATGGTTTTAATGGCAACATAGGTTAGTCATGGAGTTATAAGGTGACTAAGGTTAGGAATAACCGTCCTATGATCCGCCAGAGCCGGAGGGATCTACCCAAGGACACCACCAATAGTTAGAATTAGAAGTCCTTAGGTATGATTATAAAAAGGAGAAAATGAGAATCGGAGAAAGAAGGAGTTGAGGAATTAAAAAGAAAAGTAAAGAAAAGGGTGAAAAGAAATAGCCCTCCAGATTATTCAACTTAGGGCAGACACCGGGTTCAATTCATATGCTACTGGTTGTCACTTGATGACACCGGTATTGAAGATTAAAAGTCGTCAAGGACCCAGTGACGCATGCACTAAACCTTCTTAGCCACTCAAGTTTCTCTCAACAGAAGCTTGTTTCATTCTCACAGGGAACCCTACATAAACTATCGGCTTTCTCTTAGAGATTGCTGATATTGAAGCAAGGAGACCCTCTCCCTAGTCTCCGCTCAGGAAAACCAAAGCGCACTAATGAGTCTAGGGCCACGAGATTCATCAAAAGATCTCTTAGGTACACTTGACATTTCATCACTTGTCGTTCAACAATAAGGAAGCAAGTGATACATTATCGAGTCCTACACAGATCTTAGCAATCTGTCGAGAACATTTATGAGAGGTTCACAAATGTGATCCTCGGTGATTGAATGGAAACTCCTGCCAGGGTCAACATCAAACAGCCCTGACAGTAGGTTACTTTGGTAACTCCTTGTGGGTTACGCTTAGTGTGTCTCAAACGGTCTACAGTCGTGAGGTGATGCTTCGATGTACCTCGTGACTCATCGAATCTGTAGGTGTACCCGGATATCGCGTTATCTCACTTGTGGGACTCCAGTTCAGGAACAACCTTTGTGAGAATTAGAGTTGTGTTTTCACACTATGCTGTTAACACTCTCGAAGTTCAAACCTGTAAGCGCTGGATTATTTCTAACCCATGTTTTGTGTTTTCTTCTTATGGATGCTTGTGGGTAGAAAAGATTGTGCAGATTCTTCACATGCTCATACCTACAACATCACTAATTGAAGTTCTCTCAAAAGGCAACACAAAGTCAGAATGATTCTTCATCAAAGTCAAAGAATCTACAAAGTTTTAAGACTAAGAGAGCTACATCAGTACTGTAATCCAACGTTGAAGAGCGTGTGAACATGTTGGAGAAAGACGTGGAGACACTGGAGCAACGAAGCGGACCTGATGCAGACAACCACAACATACTATCACTTCCATCACAAAGAAAAAAGAATATGATGACGTCAAAGCAGAATATTTCAAAGGAAACAACTTCCCTACACTGGGGAGATTGTTCGAATCCAGGCACTTCTTCTCACAAGAAAGAAGAATGTTAGAAGACGTCAAAGCTACTATTACATCAGCACTTACAATGTTTAAAGATCAAATCATCAATCACTAACACTTAGGGGGAGATTTTTGGAATCACTCCTAAACTAGAATTCAAGTGTTAGTAATTAATATGTAATAGTTAGCTTAATTAAGGCTTTTATGTTAGTAATCAAGGTTAGGCTCATGTAGAAATCCCATGAGCCTATCCAAAGCCCAATAAGGAAAGGATGGGAACTTGGTGTGTTGCTCTAGTTCCCTCCTATAAATAATCTTGTAAACCTTCTCTTGAAGGTTGGTTGTTCATTTACTCTCAATACTCACGCATAACCTTTCTTAATATCCTACGCGTATTGTGTGTTCTTGTTCATCTGATCTCTTCTTAATCTCTATTTCTTATATTGATGCTTGTGTTACAAATATGGGAACCTAACATAACGTATAATGGAATTATAACTGTTTATGTTTTCTTGTTGAAACATGGACATGAAGTGACTTGATCAAAAGTACTTGTGTTATAAAGCATGCAATTGGCTTGGAATTTTATTTTACCATTAAGATTATTTAGTTGATAAATATGTAAGCCAAAAGGAATATGTATATCTTACATATTGTTAGATTGTCTTACAATATTAATTCTAATGAAATACTGTATGTATATGGTATGTTCAGTTAGAAGAATCAAACTTTTGTCATATTGTTTGATTCAAGATAACTATATCCTCTTTTCTTCCAAAAGTTATCAAGGTTAGAAATTGGGTATTGATTGGATATACTTAATAAAACTCAAAACCTAGAAGATTAATAAGACACCATTTTAGTATGGAATGTGATGAATCACATTGAGTCTTATATTGAAGTTTTGTTTTGTTAAAACTACTTATGGAGTAGGTTATTAATAAACAATATTTACGAACTGTCAATGTGTTTTGTAATATCCCAAAAGAAAACAATTTAATGTTGTTCTAATTGCTAAAGTATTTATAGATAGTCTTTAAATTACAAAAGCAAGTGGGAGTTTTGTTTAGATCTTGAAGAGATTAAATTACAATTACAAAACACATAATCTTCTAAAACATACTAGTGAATATCATGATGAGGTCAAATCTGATAGACCTCAAGATGATGGAATTCTCATTCATAGATCCGCAAGGATATCTCAGATATTTGATATGATGCGAAATATGAATTACAGGATCATGTTAAACCTGTTAATCATAATGATATATTACCTAATATTGAATTGTGGTAAATTATTCATACTATGAATGTTAAGATGCTGTCCATAAAGATAATCAACTTTGAAACTTGGTTTATCGTAACAAAGATGAGTTTATTCAAAGAGAAGGAAAACCCCAGTGGTTTAAATCTTTGTGTAGAAAGCATATGGACAAAATTGTACATGTGTTTAATGCATGACTTGTGAATAGATTATTAATCACACTTAAGCAATTAACTGTGATTGAATACTCTTTCCTAGACACATTAAATATATAAAGATGATAATTGTCATACTTATTTTCATTGATATGAAAAATGACAATGAAATATTAAAACTCTTTCTTGTGTGATTGCTTTTGTGAGGACGATAAGTAATACAAAGGAGTTTTATGAATTCACATAATCTTTGAAAATGTACAAAGTGCAAGAATCCATGAATGGATATATGCATGCTTCTAGGAGATGATTCTTATGTTTAACTATTAAATCCAAGTTTTGGTTTAAAATTAAAATAAGATAATTTCTAAGTATTCCTGAAAGCTAGTGGGAGTATTATGTTTATTTTCTTTAAATCTTATATGTTGTGGGTAGTAACATTCCATCTAAGATAAATGTTAGTTTTAGTTTGGAATGGAACTTCACTTGAAAGATTATGAAAATAAGACAAACAACCTTGGAATATATGTTTATTATTAATAAACATGTGCGGTAAATAAATGAGTCTAATAGAACATGATATATCATTTGGAAAATAGATATGTAGAACATGAATGAAATCCTAGTTTGACACAAGGATTTTTCATGTACATTGATAACGCTCAGATTGTACATGTTTTCAGTAGCGTTATGTGTGCTTTTGTATATGTTATTTGGTTATATTTGTACGATTTCAGTGCTTAATCGCATCAAAAGATGTTTGTCTAGTGTTAATAACCAAGTGCAGAGAAACGGAAGGAAAAGTAAAGGAATGATCAACAATTAGAAGATTCTCGTTTCAGTGAAGCATGTCAAGCACAAATCAGTATCTCAAGTACCATTGAAGACCAAAGTGATTGAAGAACCAAGTTCTACAAGTCAAAACGGCAAAGATCAATTTTCCGTAACTCAGAAAGACCAACCGGATCGGTTGCAATATCAACCGGATCGGTTGGAAGTCGACCAAAAAGTGCCCAAACACCCATCCAACCGTTCGGTCGCCGCCCGCAACCGGAACGGTTAGAACCTTTGTAGAAGACCAACCGGATCGGTTGGTCATGTGACCGATCCGGTTGGAGAGCCTGCTTCTGCCAAATCTTCATCACTAATTTTCCCCTTTGCATCCAAACAATTCTAGGTCCTTCCCTTGGTGTATTCTAGTCCCTTCCTAACTCCTTGGAGGCCAAGTTCAGCAATTAATACCCTAGGCCTTGGAACTAGAATAAATAGAGACCTCTTGTGAGCATATGAGACATACACTTCAATACAACTCTCTCTACTCATCAAACAAAGCTCTTAAGCTCTCAAATTCGTCCTTAGAAGTCCAGGAAAGTTTTGTGTTCCAGAAGTTCCACATCTGGAGGCCAAAACACCAAGGAGTCTACCCCAATACTTTGGGAATCTGATAATGCTACACGCGTCGTTCGGGGTCAAAGGAACTTCCTTTTCTTCGAGCCAGTTTTATAACACCCTAGGCAGTGAACCTAATCATTGTAGTGTAGTATTAGGGTAAGCCACGGGTATTGATATCATTCTCTAGGGGAATAGGAATGCTAGTGAGAAGTTACTACGCTAAGGTTGGGGTTGAGGAAGATTATTTTGTGCTTTTTATGTTTTTTAGGAAATGGAAAGGTACGAATCTCGGGGTTTGGATTTGGAGGTTGGTATTTCTACCGATTACTCTACTTATCTAATTATCTAATCTAAGGTGTATGTAGTCTATGTCTAATTATTGTGTGCTCGTATGATGGTTTAAAGATGTGTTTACTTAGGTTTTTTTTACTCCTTAATTATCTCCTATTGATGGTTGAATTGTCACGTCCTTATTCCTAATCGCGTTGTGTGTCTAAAGTCGTAGGGTATGCGTTTGTCCCTAACTCTTTGAAACTACCAAAGGATCTCGTCTACAAAATCTCTAGGAATTATAGACTCTAACTCTAAGGTACTCTTTGGATGGTTTAGCCTACAACTACTCTAGGTGTCATAGTCTAAGGTTCACAAAGATTAATCAAGCATTAACTACACAACGAATGACCTATCGCATAACTAGATCATTAACAATTAAGATAAGAGACAACCAATCAATATTCAATAATTAAGTTTCATATTCCCTAAGCAAACACACAAGTAAATTAGCTAGACATGGAGAACATGCAAGCATACATACAAATAATTGAAGACATAATTGAATTAATGAAGTAAAACACTTATCTTGGTGTAAGATAGGGTTTGGAACCCTAAAATAATGTACAAGACAGCCTTGGTTCGGTTTAGGTTTTTACTCCAAAAGACTACACACACTAATAATCAAAAATTAATTCTATATATAAGATTACAATCGCGAACGCGGCTACCTTATGAATTGTGACCGCCGGGCCTAGCGCCATTAGGTTTCGCTATCTTGGCACGTTAGTCATCGCGCGGCTACTTATGATTGTGACGCCATCCCTTCATCTCGGCGCGATGCGGATCAAATCTGGTACGTCTGAGTGCGATGACCTACTTTTAAAGCCGACACCGTCACTTGAAAATAAGCAATTTGGCATCGCCCCGTCACAAAGTTATGCGACGCGCCAGATAACACCGGACGATCACTTGTAGAACCTCGACGCCGTCCCCTAGTATTTCAAGCAATTGTGGCTTGATTCTTGACTTTGGCCATTTTCTTCATATATCCCGCCTTTTCGTCCAAATAGTGCCATTCCTAGGCAATTTGCCTTCAAGAGACCTAAAAAGTGAAAAGGAACGATATTAAGTAATAACAGATACAAAAGTGATCAAATAAGGGCTTAAACGACCCCTCAAAAAGGTACATTTTAAAACCTTATCAGAATCTTTACTTCACCATTTGTAATCTTATTCCAAGCATTGTAAGACTCTTAATCATGTTTTCTAATGTTCGAAGTTCTTAGTTTATGTTTATGTTTGCTATGAGTGGCTAGTTTCTTTATACACTTGCTTAAATGATGTTGATTATCATATGATTAGTTAGTTATTGTGTTAACATGTTTTAATTCAATTTCAAGTTGATTCTAAGATCCAATTATGCTAAAGTTTCATAGTGACATTTGTTAATCAAGTTTGACTAGTTGATAATAATCGTGGAGGTCGAAAGAACTTATTGTTGTTCAACTAGTTATAATCATTTTGTCTATAGATGATTGTTTTTACCCATTATTCTTGATTAAACAAAGAAACTAAAGTGTGGTTTTAATAAAGACGCTTTTTGATTATCAAGTTGGATTGATTGGAAACATCTAAAAGGTCGTAAGATTAGTTGTTAATAATCAATTGTAGCCTTTTGTCTATAATCGGTTACCTTTTGTATTGACAATTTCTTAAGCAATTTGATAAGACAAGTGGATATTTTTGTGTTTAAGTTTATGAAAGTAAACTTATGAAACTTGAATTGATCTTGAATTGATTGGTTAAACTTAATGCTTGTTTTTATAAACTAAAATCTTGACGAAGGTTTAACTTGTAAGAACAATAGATTAGTAAACCAACTAATTATCACAACCAACATGTTAAGAGGTTAACACAATCATACTAATCATGAATAAGAAACTAGTTTAAGCAAGTTTAGTTTTTAATCATCTGAATTTCATTATATCTATTTGTGTTGTTATATGTTTTGGATTGTCTTAGTTGATTCAAACTTGTTAATCGTGATTCACCAAATCCCTCAAGCGAACGATCCCGACTTACCTTCATAATCTTGCTATAATGGACGAGTGCACTTGCTCGTATGTGTTATTGGTAAAATTGGTAATTTGTCTTTTATAAATTTAAAACTTGTACACACGTAGCACATCATACATCATGTTATTGTTGTATCATGCTTGAATGCAAGATGATTTGACAACATTGATATCTAATGAAGTTATTAGATAACCGGTGTAATGAATATTCTAATAGAATATGTTTGAATTTAAATTACATTTTCACCGAATTGCTCTCAAAATTCTATGGATGAGCAATATATCAATTGTATTGTGTCATCATAGCCACAAAACTTGAAAGTTTTGAAGGCATCAAACATTACACTGTAGATATTGAAGTTTACAGAGATTTTAAAGAGCATATTGTTGTTTTGAATACAATGATGCTGGTATAATTGAGATGACACTCAATACTAGTCATGGGATGATTTCATCCTTGTAAATGGCCATGTGAACTAGTAGTGCTCAACTAAGAGCATAGTTGCATTATACATTAAAGAATTAGAATACTTTAAACTTTAAAATGTTTGAAAGTTTGATTGTCATAAATTGGTGGTTGAGGATGTCACACACTTTATGAAATATTATGTGGCAATATCAAGATATTTTGAATGCAAACATACAAGAACTTCACTAGTTGAATTATTGGAATAAGTATTCTCAAAATTCCGATAGATCAAAGTTAGTTGAAATTATGCCTTGTCAACAAGTATGATTGTCAATTTGTCATTACTTGAGACATAATTCATTAACCAGTATTATCATGCATTGATCTATTTAGTATTTGGATAAGGGATGTTTTGAACAAATATTATTTAAATGAAATAAAATATTGGTTATGTTTATTTTTCATTTTCTTAATATTATATCCTATATTTGCATGTTTAATCCTTGAATAACTTATGTTATTCTAAAAGCCCGTAGTCGATCAATTATATGGGAATGTCATTGAATTAAGATAAATCTGAGTTTTTGTAGAATATACTTAAATTATATTGATGCGTAGAACATGCCAAATTCACATGATATTCAATGAATTGAATATAGGACATATCCCAACTTAACATGATTGTACTTTATGGATCTTTGTCATTAAGTAAATCATGTATATTTATCCTCAAACTTGAGATACCAGATAACTGTTATGAATGTAGTACACTTGTGTGAAATAGTCTAACGCTATCCATAAAAGGTGGTTATAAGGGCTATTTTCATAAGTGTTGCAAAGTTCATGAGTTTTGCTTGTAGTCAAGAGAATTTGCTCCTTTGAATTTGTTTCGAAGCATAATACTGTTTGGGCCCTTAGTAGGATTGGCAAGATGTTTGTAAGGCCTTACCCAAGATCTATTTGGAATACGTTCAGATGATTTGGTAATCTTGTTCAATCAGATATAACGAGAAACAAAATATTAACTTGTGAAATGACTCGATCCATACTCACACTTAATGAAGTATTAGAAGTAAAAGGATAAGTAAAAATGATGAATCATTAAATGGTTTTCGGAGACCATACTGACCGGATCCGGGTCATTAGCGTGTTAAGCTAGACTAAATCAATGTCATTACTATATTAAGTAATATCCAATGGGGAACCGAAAGGTTATGGATATTTTTAATATGCGTATGACCGGACTCGAACTCGAGACTTTGGGATTGCACACATTACGTATGAGAGTTGATGTTAAAATAATTAATATATATAAATGTTATTATTATTAATTATTTGTCATGAAATAAAACTTAACGATAGTTAATATTTAACGAGTTTAGACTAACGGTCGTTAAATGTGAACTACAAGGACTAGAGATGAAATTAGTTGACAAGAAAGATCTAGAAATCCTCTTTGGGTCCTATGGCCGGTCGTGGGTCTTCAAGCCCAAGGGAGGATCTTTTAATGGTCACCAAGTTATTAGAAACCTATAAATACAAACCCCTTGTATTCATAAATATAATCTTGGATCACCTAGAAACCTAATTTCTTTTCTCCTCTCTCTCCCTCTTGGTTTGGCCAATCGTACACCATCCCTCCCCAAGGGATTCGATTTTTCCAACTCCAAGAAACAAGTGTTTGGTTTTATTTGTGATTCAAGAACCTAGCTTTTC
This sequence comes from Chrysanthemum makinoi, assembly GCA_910596185.1. Lineage (NCBI taxonomy): Eukaryota > Viridiplantae > Streptophyta > Magnoliopsida > Asterales > Asteraceae > Chrysanthemum > Chrysanthemum makinoi. The sequence continues at coordinate 37,409,848 of OU343223.1, forward strand.
ACATCAAATCGATATTAGTACGTGTGTACAAGAATGAAGAACAAATACAATTGTGTTTGTGGTATTCTTGGGTGTCGACTTTAATTGGGTCGATTGGTATAAACCCTTTTCTAGGGTTTGGGTTTTTGTTCCTTGTTCTTGATATCGTGTGTTTCTTGAATTGCTAAAAGGTACGCATTTTCTTTTAATTCGGTTAATTAAATTACAAGTATTATTCATATTACTTCCGCTGCATGTTTTGATGATGTTTACTTGTTTTCTATAATTGTTATGATTAGTAAAACCCAACATTTGACCCGTTAGAATAATATAAAAAGTATACCCATTTACCGGTACGAACCAAGCAAGGGTAATTTCCACCTTAAATAACGTGAAGAAGGTTTCCTGAGATGGAGACTGCATACAACTAGATTAGCTAGTGTTTCTTGATCCTTTGCATCCTGTATCAGAGCATCAAAATATTATATTAGACAAATACAATTTAAAAGCCAACCAGATGGAGGTGTTAAATTTTTTTTATTTTTTTTTAAACGGCACTTTTTACTCTCTCACAACATTTACATGACAAATCTATCTCACATGTCCTAAGCAGGACTTGAACCCACAACCATTTGGTTTGGGAGCTTCTCACACACAATGGAGTACCATTGGGACACAAGCCCTTTGGTAGATGGAGGTGTTAAATAAATTAGCTATTAAACTTGGATATCAAGAAAATTAGACGGGACAGGTAACTCGACAAAAAGAGAAAAACAGATTCAATAGAACATATACGAAAAGAAGCATCTCATAGTTATAAGTTTAAATGTAGCTAGAATCAACAAGTAATGAATAACTTGGTTCAGTGACGGTCAATACTATGCGAAGTGAGAGTGAATGAACAAACCCAACATAAGTATACAACTGGTTACAATTTTACCTTGTTCAGTGCTTCTAGTAAGTAGGATCCTGCTTCATCAAAATTGCACATGTGCATGCAGCTTACAACCTTCCCATTTGAGAATCAGACTAGTCATTCAGTACTTCTCAGAAAAGTCCTGGAAGATGAGATACACCTCATAAATCTTTGAACCACCCTATTACAGAAAAAAGTTTGAAAAGTAAGAATAAGATAATGTAAGCCACTTAAGAGTTTTTGGGTGACTGGTTGGACACTTGGAGGTTACGAAAGAGCTCATTTAAGATTATCTAACGAAAACCCGTAACTCTCTCAAACTGGCTTGGTCAAAGCATCCTTGGACTAGTGGATATATAATGAATTTATATTGTTCCTATTCTTTTGGTGATTATGTTCAAATTAGAATCCCCTATAACTGTATTTAGTATTTATCAGCCTAAATATTCCTATGTTTAAATATGTACCATCTTATTAAAAGCATGTTAAGTTTATAGTTGACATTGCTGTAGTTATGGAGCGTCTTGCTATTAGCAGTGGCAAATGCTAATTGGTAAAAGATTAACATGTACAGCGTATATTTTATAGGGGCAAGTAAACGTTTAAACCTAAAATCAAAGGGAAAAGTAAGACTCTACAATTCCATAGTCCTCCCAGCATTGGAGTATTTTAGAGCCTCATTGTAGTCCTGATCATGCATGAATATGATCCCAGCAATAAGCCTGAGTATCGGATTGTTCCGAACAGCAGCATCGGCCAACAGCTCCTTTATACTTGAAATTGTGATTCCCTATCATATTCAGCAACCGTGTAATAATACTAGCTAGATAAATTGTCCATTCAATCCCACTCTAGATAAATTGCCATGACTCCATACTTGAATGCTAATTGTCAAAAATGGACATTTTGCAAGGAATGCGAGTTTGCTAAAGTATCAAAACAGGATGGTTGAAAACCAAAGTTAGGGTTGAAAAAATTCCTATAACAGAAACAAAAGCTTTGGTTGCTCGAGAGTTTATCGAGGTTATTTAGTCTTGAGTTTGATGATGAACCGGTAACCTACTGTATGGTAGGCTGTGGAGAGTCGAGTGAAGCGTTTGATTAGCACGGTCTTTGTTGAGGAACTGAACATGTTGCTTTGGAATCAGAGATGGTCTAGGCTTTGATTGGAGCATGGAGAGTGAAGATGATCTGTTACTTTAAGCATGATGGCTACTTCACCCAGTACCCCTATCTCGAGGTATGTTCAAATTGTCATGACTTTTATCAAAAAGTTCTGAATAGTTATGTGATTGAAAGAGATAATGCGTATAAAGGCTAGGTGCGAGGTAGCGGGTTATCAAATAACTAGAGTCAATGGAAGCCAAAAATAACACATGAAAATAATGAAATGGCTTGGGAGAAAAATATGAACAACAGTTATCAGTTGAAATTAAGTGAATGGAAGTTAAACGTAAGATCTGAAATTGAGAAATTAACTAAGGAGAGGGATGAATTACTAGAAAAGTTTAATGCTTGGGGACAATCGGTCTTTTCGCATGTCACTATGTTGAAAACAGAGAAGAGCTTACATTAAAGCGGCGGTTTTGGTATGGATTTTAATAACATAGAAAACCCACCTAGTGATCGGATGAATGTGATTTTGAGGATATAACCACTAGTGATGATGAACTCATTAATTATGTAGATACATCAAGTAATGAGGAATGGGTAGTGACCACCTCGAGTTTAAGAAGATAATGCTTATCATGCCAGTCCTCATCCCTTGGTAGTCCTCAACCTCTTAGGCACGATGTTTCGTTTGGAGTAGATAGCTTAGAGTTTAGGAAGAAACTTAAAGGTCAATCTATGTCTGAAATCTCAAAAGCTGTTGCAACACCTAAGGTAGATGATGTTCAAAGCCAGCGATTACTACTTCCAAAGTATGCCACTTCTCAAAGTCTTGCTACACCTCAAATCTTCGCACCTTGGCGGTGCAAAACCTTTTCAGAGGCTGCTAAACCTTTTGGGATAACTTTGGTCAAAATAGTTTTCATCATTCACCTAGAAGACAGGATAAGTTTTGTCATACACATAGAAGAAGAAACTTTGGAATCATAGAACAAAAACTTTGTTTTGTTTGTTTTAGTCCTACTCACTTGATTAAAGACTTTAACTTACATTCAGTACCAAGTAAGTTCTCAAAAACGAGAGCGCCAACCAAAAATAACCAATGGGAGGTAGGCCAGAAGCTTGGAATCCTCACGTAGGGTTAACAATGGCTTCTCACCAGGACTATAGATACCTACTGAGGAAGACCACTTTTGAAACCTCCAGTGCAACAATACTCCAAAGGCTTGCTAGTAAGACCGACACTTTCTCAAAGTCTTGCTCGAGTTTCTGAAACACCTCTTGGAATAGGAACCTAAGAGACCACAACTACTATCAATCTAGAAGCGTTACAACTCAGCGTGGATTAGATCTAGAGACTTCTTCTCAGAAGTTAAAACTTCAATGGGTTAAGAGAAATGCGATGATGAACAAGCGATTACTTTCAACAAGTCTTCTTTGAAAGCAATTGATTTTTGGCATGAGATGATTTTGTTGTTGAAAAATAAAGGAGATCTTTGTTGAAAAATGTTTTCTTTGAAAATTCAACATGAAGTTTGAAACAAAGATAATGGCTGATTACATCTGCAAAAGCGGCAATTGG
>OU343223.1:37413534-37481049 GCA_910596185.1 Chrysanthemum makinoi
AAATACATAAACTAATATACAAAATAATACAAAGTTTACATCCAAAATCCTCCCAAGGCTTATGCCTCCCCTTAAACTTGAGTCAAAGGGTTGAGCATACCAATATGAACCACAAGGTATTGAAACCTTGGTCCATCAAAACCTTGGATTAGGTCTGCCACATTTTCATCAGTGTGAATTTTAACCACTTTTATCAAATGTTTATCATATGCATCTCTTATAAAGTGGTGCCTGATTTCAATATGCTTAGTTCTACTATGAAAAACTGGATTTTTAACAATGCATATGGTACTTTGATTATCAATAAAAATTGTTGTGTTCATGAAGTTATACCCATAATCCAACAATTGATTTTGAATCCAAAGAACACTGTCGCAACAATTTCTGGCAGCAACATACTGCCCATTAGATGAGGTAGCCACAATAGTTTGTTTCTTGCACGCGAAATCAATCTCTTTCAAGGAATTGGCAACCTCTAGTTGTGGATCTCCTATCCAGTTGCACCAGGCATAATCACTATCACTATATGCTTCCAGCTTTAAAGGAGACTCTCTTGGGTACCAAAGGCCTAAATGAGGTTGACCTTTCAAATACTTAAAATCTTCTTCACTGCATTCAAATGGGAAGCAAGTGGAGTGACTTGATGTCTAGAGCAAGCACTCACAGCAAAAGTGATGTCGGGCCTAGAAGCGTTAGATACATCAATGAACCAATCATAGATCTGTATAAATGAACATTCACAGGTAGATCTGGATCATTGTTTGTCTTTGACTTTGGAGCTTCATAAGGTGTTGTGGCAGTCTTGACACTCTCCATTCCAAACTTTCAAGATGTCCCTCACATATTTGTCTGTGATAAAGATACCATCGGTTTCTTGAACTTGAAGACCAAAAGAAAAAGCTCCCCATTGCACTCATCTGAAACTCTCCCTTCATCGCTCCTCAAACTTCACACTGCAAGCTTCTTTTAGTGGACCCAAATATGATATCGTCCACATAAACTTGCACAAGAATAATGTCTTGGAATTCTTCTTGAGGAAAAGTGTTTTATCAATGGCACCTCTTCTATAGCCATGCTTCATTGCGAAATGATGAAAGCCAAGCATACCATGCTCTTGGTGCCTGATGTAGTCCATAGAGAGCTTTAACTACTTTGTAAACATGATGTGGATGATCGGGATCTTCAAATCCTTTAGGTTGAGTGACATAAACCTCCTCTTCTATTTCACCATACAGAAATACACCTTTAACATCCATTTGATATACCATGAAACCCATGTAAGATGCATAAGCCAAGAATATCCGTATGGCCTCTACTCTAGCAGCAGTGCAAACACTTCATCATAATCAATCCCTCCTCTTGTCTATACCCACAGCTACTAATCTTGCTTTGTTTTTAATGACAACACCCTTGCATCTCTCTTATTTTTAATATCCATTTTGTCCCAATAGCATATTTCCTTGGGTAGTGGGACCAATATCCAAACTCTGATTTTGGGCATTTGCATCTCTTTTGCATTGCTTCAAGCCAACTTGAATCTTCCAGGCTTGAGTAACTGGTTGGTTCCACTTGAGAGAAGCGGCAAACAGACAATGATCATAGTCGTTGTGATTGTCTCTTTGTTGATTGGAGAGATAAGAGATAAAAGCCAATTGACCATATTTAGAACTTGTTCTTGTGCCTCTAGTTAACAGGGTGCATGAGGATCACCATAATATTGTTGTGGATGAGCAATGTTAATCCTTTTAGTAGCAGTGGTGTTTACATCAATGGTGGTATCAAGATTAGTCACAGTTGGTTCAAAATCATGTCATAGGAAGGTGAGGTGAAGACTCCAGCTTTGGGTTGATGATTACCAAGATCAGGGTCTTGGAAAAGCGTGTATAAGGTTCTCCAAAGTCTATGGACACTCTAGTAGAAATGGGAGTAGAAACAGCATCACCTCCAGCGGTTGGTGATGATAGGAGAAACAGGGATCACTTTCAGTGAAATGTGATTTCCACGATTGCTTCTCTTTTCTCCTCGGCATTCCTCTCAGCTTCTAGATTAGCTGCATACTCCTGTTTCTTAAGTCTAGCAAGGTCCTCGGCATAGTTGGACTCATCTTCACTCTCATGAGTAGAACTTTTGGAAGTGTCACCTGCAAAATTGTTAGGGGATAAAGAAGGTACAACAATAGGATGCTCATCATCCTCAAACTCACTATCAGAATCAGCATTCATGGTAGCAGCGACTGTCATTGGAGACACTTGTGAACCTACATTTTGGTTAGCCACATGTCTAGAATAACCCAAATAGTCAGTTAAGTAATCAAGGTCAAAGACCAAACATGACCTTGTCCTTGAACATTAGGCTTGTCTTCTAGATATCTCAGGTTCAAAGTCTCCTCAATCTTCTTAGCATTCAAATTGTATACCCTATATGCTTTACTATGAGTCGAATAACCCACAATATAACCCTCATCAGCCTTCTCATCAAATTTACCCAATGGATCACTAGTATTCAAAATAGTCACTTGGCAACCAAAAGGTTTAAGGTAATGAATAACAGGAACTTTCCCATATAGAAGTTCATAAGGTGTCTTAAAGTGAGGTCTAGTGATAGATACCCTGTTTAGAACATAACAAAATTTGTGCCAACTGCTTCATCCAAAACATGTGGGTAACTTAGAGTCTGCAAGCATAGATCTTCTGCTCTCTATCGGGGTCCTATTTTTCTTTCACCACCCCATTTTGTTGAGGTGTTCTTGGAGTACTATAGTTCCTTTTGATTCCTTTAGACTTACAGAGTTCTATCAAAATAGCATTCTTGAACTCTGTCCCATTATCACACCGGATACCTTTAACCTTTTGTTGCTTGGTTTTCAACAAGAATAATGTACTCTTTTAAAACTGGAGAGGTTTCATCTTTAGTCCTCAAGAAGAATACCCAACAAAACCTACTAAAGTCATCAGTAATAACCAGACAAAAATACTTGTGATCTATGCTTCTGACTTGGTTGGACCAAAAGATCCATGTGAGAAACAGCGAAGGGTTCAAATATAAGGCTCCTGCATTAATAGCTTTATATGAGGCTCTGTGTTGCTTTCCTTTGTTGCAGGCAACACAGTTATGTTCATTGGTGAAAACTTTGAAGGAAGTCCTTCAACAAGACCCAGTTTAGATAGCTTGTTAATGGTCTTGAAATTCACATGTGCCATCCTTCTATGCCATTTGGTAGACTCATCAGGGGATGCTTTAGCCACCAAACAAGTTAAGTCACCTTCTGGTTGTACATCATTTAAGTTGAATGTGTATAGATTGTGAGTCACGAGGAACTCTGCAAAATAGATGTATCTTCTAGAAGTTTGAAGTCTTTAGACAGCACAAGACATTCATCCTCAGAGAAGAGTACTTTGTTCTTTGTATCACAATTTGTGAGACGAGAACAAGTTGAAGCATTGTAGTTCCTTGACATAGTACACATTCTCAAAGTCCAGTTGAGGTGTTTTGATGGTCCCTTTCCCAGTGATTCTACCATCACTTCCACAAAATGTCACATTGCCTCCTCCTTCAAGGGGTACAAAATCATGCATCATATCTGTTTCCGACATGCTTCTAGAGCATCCACTATCAACAATGCCAACTTCCTTGTGCTTAAGAGGATGATCCTACAACAACAACAAAATATATAATATATATATATATATATATATATATATCGTTAGTACACTATTGAGGCTCAAGTCATTCTTGACTTGAACACGCTTGTGGATCTTTAGAATGAGGCCATGCAGATTTATAAGATCCACCATTGTTCTTGGGTTTCCATTGAAATTTAGGTCCCCTTTTGTGGCCAAGAACAACTGCTGAGGGCTAGCGGTATCCCAATAACCTTTCCACAAACATTGAGTCAACATATCGGGCCAATAACCATTTTTAAATTATGAACTAGTTGGTTGCACATATGGTCTAGCTACAGATCTTCTCCAAGGAGAAGGTTTATGAGTAGCTTGTGGAATATAAGGTGGTATAGCATTAACATTAGTCCACATTGGTCTCGATTCCCCAGCACATACACCCATTCTTTGTTCATGAAAATCACAATCCTTAATTAAATGAAATTTACTTCCACACACAAAACATGTCTTCTATTTAGAAGATTTATTCAAACCAAAAGATGTTCTATTACAAGCGAAGTATTCAAACCCGAAACATTAAAGAATTGTTTTTAACATTATTATTATGCAAGATTTAAAAGACAAGTCTTGAGCTGGCGGAAGATGACTCTTCAACAGCAAGTCTTAAAGGCTTGTAGGTAGGCTTGGGTGCAGGCATAGGTGAGGTCTTGGGTAGGTCTGACTTATCACTTGAATCACAGTGGCATAAGTAGACCCTTGATCAGAAGATTTGTCCTTTGTCGGAGCAAGAGACAAAATCATTAGATGAAGAATCGAGTGCTGCAAGTCTTTTGACTTTTTGCCATAAAGATGGTGTGATCCATCAAAGTCAACGATGGAAAGGTCAACTGGCATAGGTATTCCTCTAATAGATCCACGTCTGACATGTAGGTCACCTTCTTTAACATAATTAGCTAAGCTTCTTTGGTGTAGTTTACGCCCATCATGTCTAGCTTCTAATCCTACATACTTTTAAAACCTAAACCAATAGCGAGAGGTCTCGAGATTGACTACCATAGATTTCTCTAGCTAGATTATCACCAGATATTAACCATTGTTTATGTCTAGCTATTTCAGCATCTAGTTTTCTTTCAACACTTTGTTTTCAAACACCACATCAGCTCTCAATTTCTCGGACCTTTTTAATTCATTTTGTGTACATTCTAGATCACATTCTAACACCCTAATCTTTTCATCATAAGCTATTTGATTCTTCTGAAACCAAACCTTTTGTCTTTCTAATGTTTTAAACTATGTTTATAAGATTCAACTTCAACATAGCATTCATTATATTTAGGTTTCAAAATATCATATGCTTCCTTAAGTTCATTATAACGTTCACTACAACCAAACAAACAATTTTGTACCTGAGAGATGCCCATCAAGGCAATCTGATCATGCCTATCTTCGAGTACATCTTGCTAGCAACCCAATATTATCACCACGGGACCATCATCATTCACAGACTCATGTGACTTCCAGTCGACATTGGCATCCAAAGTGACCATAGCAATTGAGGATCTAGGCTTTGAAGTTCCAGCATCCCTTTGATTCTGCTGATAGGAAGAGTATCTCATCTCCGGCCTTCCTATCCTTGCATTCTCTGGAGAAGTGACCCATCTAATGACATGTAAAGCACTTGACCTTCTCTTGTCAAACCTTCTGGATCTCTTCCCGGAAACCAAACTTCCTCCCATCCTTACGCTCAAATTTCTTGATGTCCATAGAGAGCATAGCCACTTGCCACTTCAACTTCATCTCTTCCATCGGAGGATCTACCGATCAAAATCCTCATATGCAAGTTCTGTGAGGATCATAATCATCAAAGAAGGATCCAAGCACATCTTCCATTATACCACTAGTTGTAGATTGAGAACTTGATGGAGTGGTAGTGTAAGATGATGATGTATAAGTTGGACTTGGAGCATGGATCATCTTTGGAGTGGAGGCTCAACAAAGGTTATGTGACTAGCAGTAGATGATGAACGGAATGGACTTGAACATCATGCTCAAGAGCTTTAAGTTTGTTGTATAGCTCATCAAAGGTAAGCATATCAAGTCCACCTTTAGTTTTGAAGGCAATGCTTACTTGTAACCAGGATTGAGGTAAATCGCAAAAACTTGGAGTTGCAATCTTCATTATCTGGCTTTGCCTTAAGTTGATTCAACTGACTTAAGATCTTGTGAAACCTGTCATAGCCTTTGTGAATTCCTTCCTCTTTAGAGACTTGAAAATCTTCAAACTGTTGTCTTAGCATCGATTTTCTCATTCTCCTAGACTCCTCATTCCCTCCAAACTTAGCCTTGATTGCCAACCAAATATCCTTAGCATCATTCATGAAGTGAAAATCACTCAAGTGATCTCGAGGAATAGCTTGAAGAAGAATGGTTTTAACTTTGGTTTCTCTGAACCACCATAATTCTTCAGCAGATTTGAGAGGTACATGAATAAGATTACCATCAGGATCTGTGGTAGTTCTCTTCAAATGTTTCCCTTCCGACAACTTCCCATATTCCAATCAATGTTGGAATCCGTTTGCATCTTCATTGCCCATAAATCGTATTCCTCCTTCTTTAGATAAGGAAACTTGGCGTTCTTGTTGAGAGACTTAGTTGTTGCAGATGGGTGGTGTTCTGGTTGTTGGTGACATCAATATCATCTTGTGATCCAGGCATGGTGAATGATTTGTTGGTTGTATGAGTGTTTATGAAAATTTCTTAGTATCGTAGAGACTCTCTCGAGGCTCGATACCACTTGTTGACTGTAGACCTTGATAGATCTTGAACACTCGCAGATCGTTAGTATTACTTATGTAATCACAAGCAAACTAATAGACAATCTCGACTTATATTTCTTTAGCGGAAAATCAAATATAAGCACAATCACAATAACTAAGAACACGTTGATCCTCTATGGATCTTTATATTACTAAAACTTTGTTTTCAATTCGTTACATTAATCATTCTATTGTGTTCCTTTTATAAGCAAGAAACCCTAACTTGTTTCCTAAGCGTTATAATCATAAAACTACATAAGATATACATTATCACTTCCTAATAAAGCTCATGCATATCCTAACTAACTATATAAAACGGAATAACTATTTCGAGAAACAAACTACGTTACTATACTACTTCGCATTTCTTCTTGAAACATTGTACTTCAGCAGAATCTCTTGATAACATCGCGAATTCTAACTTAGCATAATTCCCAACATGAGGGATCCATCCAGTGTAAACTGGGGGAACCGTGGGATGCTCCTCTTTGCCCATGGGTTTTGGGCCATGGGTCATGGGTCCTAGACTTTGGACCATGGGTATCTAAGTGGATACTATGTATCTAGTAGATCATGATGCATTTAGTCCATATGGGTTATGGGTTAGCTCCATGGGTCATGGATAATACCCATTATGACTTATGTATGATGTCATGCAATGGGTTATGGATTATGCTCCATGGGTATGGGTCATGGATTTTGGGTTTTACCCAACTACAATCAATGTATTTAGTTAATGGGTTAAATACTTAATCTTCTACCCATTATAAATAATACATACTAAGTATGTATATATCTACCCAATATGTACACACTAGTTGTTGTACATATGTATCATGAAAGCACTATTACTTTTTTAGTGTTTTATATGAAAATGTGAGTGTGTTAGTAAACTATTGCCTCAAACCTTTTACGTATTTTATTTGTTTCGTTAAAATGATTTTACGTTTGTTATCGACAAAACTTTAGAAGATCGTAAAATATAAAAAAACATTTTTACGGCTTACTTGTATTAACAATCTCCCCTTTTTGTTGATGACAAAACATAATATTATTTTAAGTAAAAACTAAAATTCGTAAAAGTTTGAATTGGAGTTTTTACTCTCTTCTCCCTTTTTGTCAAAACAAAAAAGAGCGTCGAAAGAAAACTAAACAATGTTGTTTAAGAAAAACATGTAAAGAAAGAAAAGAAAAAAAATAGAGAGTAAGTGAGAGAAGTATTCTCACTTAGCTCCCCTTGGCTTAGTCCATCCTCCTTTGAGGGCGCAAGTAAGAAGAAATACTAAAATAGTGCATTGCAACTATGTTTGCAAATGGTTTCGTCTTTGTGACGAATATGCTCCCCCTTGATGATTGTAACTTTGCAAGGAGGACGTCATGTAATGTAATCCTATGTGAATGATATTGCAAATGATTTTTCAATGTATTGCTTTGACACGAAACTCCCCTAGCTAAGGATGTCAAAGTCTTCACGTGTGTATTGAAAATCTACAAAACAAGGGTTAGAAAACAAGTATATAGAGCATTATTTCCTACAAATAAGACTCAAGTTAGTAGTAAACAAGTCTTCTGTTGCACGGATCTCACGGTTCCCTCTTTGGAGGGATCCGTCTAAGCTAAACTGAGGGATCCGTCTGTCTGTCATCTTAAGACAGCAATGGTAATGTAACAATTGGTGTTTAACATCAAAATGAGATATGCATTAATGCACCAAACATATTCTCAAGATAATATGGCATATAACATGTGATATCATTTAATAAAACTAGAGAAATGATGTACATAACTCCAAAAACTAAGAAAATGAATAATACATGACTTAGGATTCCTAAACTATCTAAGTTGAGCTTGAGACTAGGGCACCACTTGAATCTTTAAGCTCAAGGTTGTTTAAGTTTGTTGATCTCGTCAAAACGTTCGAGGAGGTGATAGAACATGAAACATTGATCTTCACGTACTTCATGTATCAAGCTTTCAATGTGTTGACAATGATAACAATCTTTGTCATAACTTGGAAGAGGTGGTGGTAGAAATGGAGTGGCTTGAGGTGGAAGATCAAGTGAAGAGGGTTGAGGATTCTCAAAGGAAGGAGGGATTGGCGGAGGCACATTCGATGATGGCTTAAAGGATGGTGGTGGAGGTAGAGAGGTATCAACTTTCATGTGGTCGGATGGTTGACTTTAATGATTCCTCATAATCCAAAATGGACCATTTGAGGGAAATGGAGAAAAGAATGCCGGTGCAAGTGTTGATTCAACACCTTGGTTTTGTTGTTGCACAACTTTCTATTGAAGAGAATGTCGGCAATGGTGGAGGATGGGATGGCCTAGGAGGCAAGTCCTCCAAGTTGTAGAGATGTGGAGATGAATGTGGAGTGGTAAATGATATGGCTCTAGGCACCAAAGGTGATGGTTGGGTGGAAATGGGTGTGTTTGGTTTAGAAGGAATTGTGGTGTTTGGCGATGATATTTTTGTGGGGACAATCCTGTTGGGGACTGGTTTGATTGGTTGAGTTAGTGGAGGAGAAATCCTAGCGTTTGTGGATTTAACGGGAGATGATTCGGTTAAAGAAATTTCGTTAATAACACGAGCAAGTTTCTTGGGTGGTCCTTTGGTGGATGAGTTACCACTAGGAGCTTTCCTCATGATGAGATGATTAAAATTAGTGTTATAAAGGTTTCTAAATTCTGAGAATGAGGATGTAGATGATGACTTTAGGAGTCTTAACAAGATGGTTTATAAGGGGAAAGATTTGGCAAGTGCATTCAAGACTTAAGCCACTAAGATCCTTTGGAATGTGATGATTTGCATGCACAAGAGTCAACTTCAGAGTTGCACTGATCTAGGAGTTTAATTAAAACAAGATGGAGTGTTCAAGTTAGCAAGGAGAGCTTGAAATGATTGTTTTAGCTAGAGTTTAGCTGAATCTGTCATCCGGATCCCACGGTTCCCTCCAATGAGAGATCCGTCTAGGCTAATCCTAGGGATCCGGCTCTCAGCAGCTAAGAAAGGAGAAAAAATGATGTTTGTAAGGTCTAATACCTATACCTCTTGAGCGTTTCAGTCTTCCTAAGTGTCTTGAATGAAAGGGTACTTAAATGATCAAGGGCAATGAGTGATGGTAGCTAATGATTGCCTTTTATAGAAGAAAACGGGACTTTATGAGTACCAATGAATGACCAAAGATGACACTAGAAAATTTGAGAGTGTTAAGTGGTGCTAAATGATCCTAGAGACCAGATAGTAACTTAAGATAATTTTGGAAAATACCTTAAAAATTATAAGAAATGAAAAACTAGTATTTGATTCATTTTGGGGTAAGGATGATTAATATCAATTTGCTAAAATTGATAGAATGATAAGACTATTTGAGTTAACATGTGAGCAACGATGTATGAGTATTGGAGCGGAATGATGATGAGTTTTGGTGAAATGATAAATCAAAAAGTACCTTGATTGTGATCCTAGATGGGCTATGAGTGAGTGTGAAACTTACTGAGCTTGAGAAAGACTTAAGTGGTCCTAAGGCATTATGTTTAGCTAGTGTGAAGTGGTCTAGTGGGTTGGTTTGATGTGTGAAACTCTGCATTGCATTTCTGTTTGCCCGGATCCCACGGTTCCCTAAGTAGAGGGATCCGTCTAGTGCAAAGCGAGGGATCCGTCTCCTGCTAAACAGTACCTTCACAGAAGGTATGAAAAATTTGCATAAGGTATCGTATTTTCAAAGGCAGTGCTTTCTAAGGAATTTGAACAACTATATAAGCGAGTCATCAAACGTTAAATGTTTTATTTCATGAGAAAGATCACATTACAATGATAAAAGATGAAATCTAAGGATTGAGCCTATTTGAAAAGGAAACTAAGTTTCTTGAGCGTTTTCGCTAGATGGATCGTCAAATGGATGGTAAGAATTTGCCGATACAGGGATGCAAAAAGACTTGATGTAAGTTGTGTTTAGAGGTTCCATCATCTTATTCACGAGTACGTACAACGGACTTTGAAATTGAGGGTGGAAGTACATGATATGATGATAAAGGCGTGTCAGGAACATTCCATAAGGGATTAGTTTGTTCTTGTTGCCTTAAAGGTTTACAATTCTTCTTGCGAAGAAATAGGCGATATTGTATGGTTGTTGAGTTAGCAAACAATACATTATGTGAGCACAACAAGTGGGAAGGATTTCTCGATTTCCCCTATGACACCAAACATTTTCACGTAGGATGACTGCGAGAGGTTTAAACTCATCTCGGATATCACGTGTATAGATTATGTTTGGATCACAGTAATATGGTCGAGGTTTGCATAACATGCGAGTTAATTCTTGAGGGGAAGGTATGTGGGAACAATATGGACTATTTTCTTCACGATGGTTGAAGAGAGAATCTAGAGACCAATCTTCTGTGAAGGCACATTGTCTATGATTTGGAATTCGGAGAATGCGAGCAAATTTCCCAAGAGTTAAGACAAACTTTTGGTTTTTGATCCAAAACCAAAGAGATAGAGATCGATCCTTGTTACGAACGAGTTCAACTTGACGGAAGAATTCCAATACAAATCGTGGACAAATTTTCTCGTTAATTCCGCAAAGGCCTTCTAGTCCTATGGTTCGGAAAGAGGTATTGATACCTTCTTCGTATAGTAGAGGTGTGTCGACAATACGTCCATCATGGAAGTGACGAGTTTCGAGATTATTGAACCCACGGACATGATTGCCAGGTGTGTTGGGCTCAAGAGAGATATTAGGAATGAATACATAGGTGAGTTGAAAGTCGAATTCATACTCATGAGACATGACGAGACCTATGGAAGTAAGAAGTTAATATGATGAGACGCATTAAGGCAAAAGGATGATCACCTAACGTTTTACTAGATTTCTATTAACAATGACAATGAACTTACTTAGTACTTAACATTGTAGGTTTCTAAGGTGTCTCAAGACCAAATGTACGAAAGACAAAAAATAAAAGAAATGAAAAACACATTATGAAAAATAAACTAGATAAACTAAAACATTGGTAATATTTCATTTCAATGCTAATAATGATACAAAGGATTAGATATATAACACCAATGTAGATTAACAACATAAAGTACATGTCTCCATGAAAAAACTTGATCATGGGATACACGAGAGCGATGAGTGTCAAGGCGATGATCACGAAGGCGATGTAAACCATGATGATGAAGTTATTCCTTGGTTTTGATTTGAGATGAGATGGGATGAGGTGGAAGATGAAGTTTGAATGAGAGGTAAATTTTTGAAAGCGGAAAATTTGAAAAATGAGGGTTTGGTGGAGTTGACGAGCGGAGGAAGGTTTTATGGGGAAGGAGGAATTTTTGAGATTTGTGTTTTGTTTTATTATTAGAAGAATTTGATTTTTGGATTAAGTAAAAATAAAAACACATGTTTATAAACCTAGACTATAGACGGAAAAAGTAGCACGTATGCAAGAAAAGTTTCCTACCGAAGCTACGTGTAATACATGAGTATGTGAAAATATAATCATATAAGTTCCTATGCAAGCATACTTATTCTAAGCGTAATTTTATTTAAAAAAAGGATTAGAAAGTCATACCTCTAATGTAATTATGAGTGTCTTCTACTTTTGACAAAAGAATGTCAATAGACAACTCTGGTTCCTTTGTGATCTAGATGATAATTAAGACACCTTCTTAGAAAAGGTAATCTTATTATCAAGGAATTCCTATGGCTTGACAAACATGAGCTTTAACTAAGCAAAATGACAAGAAAAGTTAGTGCACTTTAGTAAGATAAATGAGAAATAAAAGGTATAATGTTGTCATCTAATCAACATCCTACAGAAGTGTTTTTAAGATATGATGTTTATTTTTGTAAAATACCTTCTTTGTAGTTTTCAATTATACACGGATCGTGTCAAGTTTTTAAGGTACAATATACTTTAAAAACTTGGTAACGAAGCTCTGATACCAATTGTGGAAAACTAAAAGGGGGGGGCTTGAATAGTTTTGCCAATTAAAACTTGGTTTTAAACTATTTAGATCGACTTATGTCTATCTATTGAAACATGTGTGTTGGATGTTGATAGATAAGCATATGAATAAATAAGACTAAGATAAAGAGTAAGAAGCACAAAACCACAACGCGAGTATTTATAGTGGTTCGGCTACAAGGACACCTTCCTTGCCCTACTCCACTCCTCGAGTCACCTACTCGAGAGTTCGTAATCACTACACAACACAAAACTCCTTGTGGCGGAGAAGCCTTCACAACGTCGCCTACTCTTTATCCGGTGCAAGGCTACAAGCCGGGTTCTTCCACAAGGTAGAACCAAACCTATCACAACGTCGCCTAAACTTTATCCGGTACAAGGCTAAATACCGAGTTCCATTACAAAGGAGGAACTACTACCCAACACTACACAAATCCTATCTCAAAGGAGATCTACTCCTTATGAAAACATCAACAAGGATATCAATATCCTTTGACCCAATACAAATCTATCTTGTACATCGACACACTATATCGAATGTACACCTTAGGCACCTTTCACTAATGCCTTTGACTCGACTTCTAGGCACCCTTCACTAATGCCTTTTGACTTGACTTCTAGGAATTCTTCACTAATGCCTTTTGAGTTGACCCTTTTTGCATCCTTCACTAATGCCTTTGACACGGACGTTCGGCACCTTTCACTAATGCCTTCGTCTTGACCTTTTTGGCTTCCTTCACTAATGCCTTTGACATGGACGTTTGGCACCTTTCACTAATGCCTTCGTCTTGACCCTTTTGGCATCCTTCACTGATGCCTTTGACATGGACGTTCGACACCTTTCACTAATGCCTTCGTCTTGACCCTTTTGGCATCATTCACTAATGCCTTTTACACGGACGTTAAGCACCTTTCACTAATGACTTCGTCTTGACCCTTTTGTCATCCTTCACTAATGCCTTTGACATAACACTTCTAGTGAGGAAGAAAGAACTATCAACAAGAGAACCTCAGTAGTCTTGATGATGACGAAGCATGGTAACTCATGGACTTGAGCTTGCTCGACTTCAAGAGGTGGTGATCTCGCCTTTAAGAGGAACCTAGAGAATCATACAAAAACAAACACAAACTACATAGAAAGATCCTTTGGATCTGAGGTTAGAGAGTTTACAATACTAGGTGAAAGTATGTGTAGGAGTGGCAACCTACAATGAAGAAATGGCTCACTATTTATAGAAGAAAACATGCTACTGTTCCATGGATCCCACGGATCCCTTACTTGAGGGATCCGTCCAGTGTAAACTAGGGGAACCGTGGGACGCTCCTCTTTGCCCATGGGTTTTGGGTCATGGGTCATGGGTTATGGGTCATGGGTCCTAGACTTTGGACCATGGGTATCTAAGTGGATACAATGTATCTAGTAGGTGCAATGCATCTAGTCCATGGGTTATGGGTTAGCTCCATGGGTCATGGATAATACCCATTATGACTTATGCATGATGTCATGCAATGGGTTATGGATTATGCTCCATGGGTATGGGTCATGGATTTTAGGTTTTACCCAACTACAATAAATGTATTTAGTCAATGGGTTAAATACTTAATATTCTACCCATTTATTACCCATTATAATACATACTAAGTATGTATATATCTACCCAATATGTACACACTAGTTGTTGTACATATGTATCTTGAAAGCACTATTACTTGTTTAGTGTTTTATATGAAAATGTGAGTGTGTTAGTAAACTATTGCCTCAAACCTCTTACGTATTTTATTTGTTTCGTTAAAATGATTTTACGTGTGTTAGTAAATAAACGTTTTTACGGCTTATTTGTATTAACAAAGGGGATTAGGGTAAAATTGATGTGATAGAGGAAGTTTTAAACACCGCAATATTAGGGTTATGCTGAGATTGGACCGGATTTGGAGTGGGCTTGGTATTTTTTTTAAATGGGTCGTGTGATTAACGTGAAAATTAGTAAAGTTTAAGTGATGTTAGTGTTTGTGTGAGGTTTGTTTGGATCGGATTACGTTTTGGTTTGGACCGGGATATGATATACATGGGCCGTAAGTTGGGCTTGGTATTATGTTCATCTTTTAATATCGTTTACTTGTTGTGATATACTTGGACTTAATCTCGTTCACATTCTTTGGTCATTATTTGTTCATCTTTGACCGGGATTTGGATCGGATATATTTGCATCGGATATCTTTGTTATTTGGGCGTTGTTGGTTTAATCTCATTCATGGGCCGAGTTAAATGGATGGACTGGATTGAGTTCAAGGTAATTAGGGTTGTGATTTAATAACTGGGTGTTCTATTAAGGAATTGGATCGGATTTTTGCACTTTGAGCTGTTATTGGACTTACCCCAATTTTATGACTTTTGGGCTAATTTGAAACACAAAGCATGGTGATGAGTGTCTAAATACTCATCATTTTTGTTCCTTCTGCACTGCAAAACCAGTCAAAAACACTTTAAAAAGTCTCAAAAGAGAGAAAAAATATTTAGACTGTATTTTATTCAATAATTGTCAAAATCTAGTCCCTGGTTATTCAAAACATGTAATTTTTCATAAAGGCCCTCGAGAATTTTAAGTTGTCAAATTTAGCCTTATAAAGTCTAGTTTGCAAAATGACAACTTGAGTCCTTAGAATTTTAAAGATTGACAGAAATTACCCGGGACATTTTTATTTGAAAATTATCATTTTTGGTCCTTGGAAAAATTAATCTTGTCATAATTAGTCCTTATGATGAAATTTGGAAAATTTCATTTTAGTCCTTCAAGTTTGGTCAAATGGCAAATATGGTCCTTGTGTATTACTTCCAAATCAAAACCGGATCAAACACACCCAGTTACTAAACCCAGCACAAATAAAAAAACCCCTACCCACCTTTTCCCTCCTCTTTTCTTCTTTCTCTGAAACACTCAACCTCCATCCCTCCTACTACCCTGTCATCACCAAACCCACTTACCCATTCTTTCCTCTTTCCCAAGGCGCCAAGTTGGCAATCCAAGCATAAAAGACCCGTTGGATGGCTCGGATTATCTCCATTTGGTACCTACTAATTGGATGGAGGAGATTGGCACAAAAGAAACACAAAACAAGGAAATGAAGTGAAGACCTAGCTTTTAGTATAAATAGTCATGTATGCCATTGATATATAGCGGTCTTAGTTTGTTTTTTTTTTCCAGTCTAGAATTCTTCTTGTTCTAGCTCAGTTTAGTGTTATTGTCAATTTAATTTACATGAACTTTTAATTTTCAGTAATGTAATTTCGGTTGTTTTAAAGCCCATTTTTAGTGTATACAGTCTTTAATTTATCCATAATCTTCAATTCTGTCTCAGCATAGCTTTTTCCAATAAATTCTCTGGCTTATTTAGTGATTCAAATTTCTGTTAAAATGATTTTTCATAATCTCTAGTTGCTTTACTTCAACTGTTTTCAGCTTATAAAGATTGGTGTTATCTTTTTCGTGCTTATTTTCTTGTGTAAAATATCTTGTTTGGCTCCTTTTTCTTATGTCTGTGTCAGGTTATTATCGGTCTAAGTAGCCATATTCATAGCTTTTTATCTGCTTATTTAGTAGTCATATAGATCAGATTGTTGGTTCACAAATAGTTCCTAGTAAAATCTTGTTAGGTCTTAGACTCTTAGCTTATTGAGTCCTTTAGTGTTTATTTTGTCCCTTGAATGTTTTTCTGCATCACTACACAAAAAAGGGGCCAAACCAATCTGAAAACAGCTTAATCTTAAGATGTGTCGTTTTGCTCGGCTTCCACTTTGTGTTTCTCGGATGTCCTCTATGCTAACTTTTAACTTGTAGCTTCTCCATGCCCTTGAAGTGACTTTTCAACGTAAAATTAGCTCCAAGACAGGCCCCTGGGCAGGCTTTGGAACTAGCAGCAGATACAGAGGTTAGAATCATCTCTTTAGTGCTTATTTGTGTTGTACTCTAGCTTATTTCAGACTCCTTTAGGTTTCTTATGTGCTTGTTAGATAGGATAGCTTAGGAATTAGTAAATTATCTTGGTTGAAGTCGTCCCGCATCAGCAGTTTTTGTTTTACTCTATTTTCAAGCTTTTTAATGTTCATTGCTAATTATTTAGATCCCTTGTGTAGCTCGTTAGGTTAGCTAGATTAAGTTTTAGGATTTGTTAACTTTATGTAGTTTGTTTAGAACTTATTATAGCTTTTTCTTCCCTTTGGACTGGTACTAAACCAAACAGCCCCTTAGTGGGATTTGCTGATTTAGTAAGCTGTTAGAGCTTGTTTTTAGTCTTTTTCAAGTTAAATTTTTGTTAGAAATATTTAATTTACTGCTTAGATTAGTTTGCAAAAGAAAAAATCAAATAAAATAAATAAGTGAGAAAAAAAGGGGATGGAGGATTAGAACTCGGACCTTACTCAGTCTCTGCCCTACATGACACAACACAACACACCCATCCATGCTCTTGGGTCTTTTTATGGTTATGTCTTGCATCATTAATCTTTTAAGGTAGTTTGCAGTTATATAGTTTTAGCTTATTTATGTTTTCACGACTTATTTCCTCATGCAGTAGTGTAGTTTTTCTAAAAATGTTTTTATTTTCATAGATTCGAGAGTGTCTAAGCTAATTTCTGTAAATTTTGTAGATGTCTCTAAAAATGTTTAGTATTTTTAATTAATTAATTAGTTTAAAATAGTTTTTAATTAATAATAAATAAATAAAAAGTCAAAAAAATATTCCATTTTTTTTAAATCATTTTTAGTCATTTAGAATGTAGGAAAATTAGTTTTGTACCCGTAGACTTAAATTGCATATTTTTCATGTACGTTTTTAAATATAGAATTAAAATGACTTCAAAGTCTTGATTAGATTTAATTTCCTTAGTGTAAAATCAATCATAACCCCTTTCCTGTTCAATATCACCCGATCACGAATTCTTTCTATTACAGTGTTCACACCTCATTGGGACTTAACGACCCGGGGAAACACTAAACTCTCCTGGATAATTGCATTGCGTTCTCAAGTGATTGACTCTTGTTGACCATTCACCTGGTTAATTTGGGTTGACCGTTTGGGACGGATCAAATTTTGGCGCCGCTGCCGGGGAGGTGTGCTGCGTACTACGAATTTGAAGCATCAGTGTTGTTGAATATACATCCATTGTATATTTACCATCCTTGTTCATATTTTCTTATTATTATCATTAAAAAACAAAACGGTTTCCGAAAACATTTTATAATCAGTTTTCAACAAACACAAAAAACCCAAAAAGATTTTCTTTCTTATATTTACAACATGTTTTTCAAAAACACCAAAAATATTCCTCTTTACCCTCTTACCCTTTTGATTCTTCATTTCTTACCCTCTGGAACCCTTTGATTCTTTCTATGTCTTATCCTCACCTTCTTGGTTGTCAATGGTGTGGTGACCCTCATAATGATAATAATTGTCTCAGTTTTAGCACGGTAGAATCAGGAGATGGGTCTCCATAACCAAGCTCCCTATCCTTACCACCGACACATCCGATTCATTCTACCAGCTACCACATCATGAGATATTGACATATCTGTGTGAGTTTTGTGGAGGTCCTCACCAAGGATTTGAGTGTCGGACGAGACACGCTTTTTCTATGAACAAAGCTCTGATAACACTCTGAACTTTGGAAATGATCAATATCCATGTTATTCACCAAATCAGTCACAACAATCATTTTGTTGTGAGAACTGTGGAGGTCCCCATTTCAGCTCTGATTGTCAAACAGGAAATCCATTTCCTTGTAACAATTACGACTATCCATATCACGACCAACCTCCATGCTAAATGACTCAAACTCCTCAACAAACCCAACAAGACACTTATCTAGAGCTTGGAGTTAGTGAAAAGAACCGAGGAATTGAGTAAACAAAGATTTCGAAATGCTCCCAGTTTTCCTTGTGTATATTGTGGGGGTCCTCATGATGATTATCAATGTCAACCTTCCGGTTTTGACAAATCTCCACTCCCATAATGTCCTGTCATTCAAAATTCACATGAGAAATCCATGGAAGAATTGCTAGCTGAAGAGCGTGTGCTAAAATAAATTCTCAAATTGCGTTTGAAAAATCTATTAGGGAATCAATTGCAAAAGAAAAAGCAGCCGGATCTAGCTCTCAATTTCGTTTTATTCGATGACAAGGTGATGATGAGGATAACCTTGATATCCTTCAATTCTATAAAGATTCATCAAGTTCATCAGTTGATATCCTAGCAGTTGAGATTCATTCTCAAACAATCGCTATCACACCCGAAGCTCCCACTCACTCTCTAAACATGGGGATGATGAGCATCTTGACACTGTTCTAAAAAGAATCGGACGACTTCATAAAGTCTAGTGTTGAGGACCTTATCCCAATCCCGAGAGAGTCACAGGAACTTCGATCATATGTGTGATTCTCTTTCCCCTCTTGAGTATTCTCTAGATCATTTTGAAACTTTCTCTGATTTTAGCGACGATTGTGCTTCTTATGGAAACATCAAGTATGTTGAGGCATCACTCCCACGATCCGATCCTCTTCTTGAGGAGCTCACCGATGAACTCGCTCACATCAATCCACTTTCATTGGAAAGTGATGATGATCTCTTTGATTTCGAAGCCGACCTAGGAGAGATTGAAAGTCTCCTTTCTAATGATCGTTCACTCACTTCTTATCCCAACAAATCCTATAGAGAATGTTGATCACTCTGTTCTGGCGGTCAAAACAACTCACTAATCCTCTATTTGAATTCGAATCTGAATTCACTTTAATTTCTGAGAATCCACTCTTTGATACTCGATTGAGGATAGTGATGAGTCTACAGTGGAACAAGAATTCACAGATTTACATCTCGTGAATGATTCTTTTCAAGAGGAGTTCGCCGGTGAACTCACTCATATCATATCTCTGCCGGAGTATGATAACTTCCACTTTGATCTAGACACACCCGGGATATGTCTAGACCAATTGAGCTTAAATGATGAGATTCATGCTATTATGAATTCTCCGTGGGTGATGATGAGTTAGTCATGATGTTTATCATGACTTTCTTTCTCTTCTTCACCTATCCCGTGGCTTCTCCCTGTTCTTCACCCCTTGGGAATGAAGACACTATCTTTGACCCGGCATTTTCATTTACCATTTGTGAGCGGGTCTCTATATCTCATCGGTATGGAACTTTCGCGTGCTTCAAATGTTTATACAAACATTTTGAATGAAAGTCCGATGGAGATTGTCTCTTCCACTTACTCCCCATGAACAAATTAATTGGGGTCGAGTAAGCTAGCTAATTCGGTAATCAAAAACAGTAGTTAAAACATGGGTTTTCACCCGTGTGTACCACCCTAGTGTGGGGAGTTGCCCCCTTTATGTTGTATATAAGTTTTCATCATCAAAAAAAAAAAAAAATTCACAAATAATGGCCGTAGTATTTCCCTTTACGTTCTCGGCGGCATAACGGCCGGTACTTTGAATATTGAGGGCAATATTCATTTCTAGTGGGGGGAATTCTCACGAATTTTATCATGTAATTATACCACCCAATTCCCCATTTTTGGCCAAATTTTGGAGTAAGTGCTTTGCACTTACTCAACTTACGATTATCATCCGCCATGTCTAACAAACAAAAGGATTGGCTAATCCTAGAGCAAACGGCTCTTGGTAAAGATATCTCAAATCCGTTGACGGCTTGCAATTTGCCCAAAATTGTATGGTGTTCATCTCACCATATCTTTAATTAGTGAAGAGTTGGCTAGCCCGCAAGTTTATGGCTTGTGGTAAAGGCAGTTGGAAAACCATAATTGGTAATCGACTCACCAAAGATATTTTATCTAAGAGTTGGCTAGTCCGAAGCAAACGGCTTCGGTAAAGACAAATCAAATCCTTGAAAGTCTGGTGATTTGCTCAAAATCATATGGTTATCGTGTACCATAGTTCTTACTTGAATCGAAACATTTGGCTACTCCTGAAGTAATGGCTTTTGGTAAAGAGATTCAAATCCATTAAGTTTTTCACAAAAGATTGCTAGGGACTAGCAATAGTTTAGTGTGGGGATTGATGAGTGTCTAAATACTCATCATTTTTGTTCCTTCAAGCTTTGCAAAACCGTCAAAAACACTTTAAAAAGTCTCAAAAATACGTAAAAATATTTAGACTTTGTTTTATTCAATAATTGTAAAAATCTAGTCCCTGGTTATTCAAAACATGTAATTTTTCATAAAAGGCCCTCGGGAATTTTTAAGTTGTCAAATTTAGCCTTATAAAGTCTAGTTTGCAAAATGACAACTTGAGTCCTTAGAATTTTAAAGATTGACGAAATTACCCGGGACATTTTTATTTGAAAATTATCATTTTTGGTCCTTGGAAAAATTAATCTTGTCATAATTAGTCCTTATGATGAAATTTGGAAAATTTCATTTTTGGTCCTTCAAGTTTGGTCAAATGGCAAATATGGTCCTTGTGTATTACTTCCAAATCAAAACCGATCAAACACACCCGGTTACTAAACCCAGCACAAATAAAAAAAAACCCCTACCCACCTTTTTCCCTCCTCTTTTCTTCTTTCTCTGAAACACTCAACCTCCATCCCTCCTACTACCCTGTCATCACCAAACCCACTTACCCATTCTTTCCCTCTTTCCCAAGGCAGCCAAGTTGGCAATCCAAGCATAAAAGACCCCAGTGGATGGCTTAGATTATCTCCATTTGGTACCTACTACTTGGATGGAGGAGATTGGCACAAAAGAAACACAAAACAAGGAAATGAAGTGAAGACCTAGCTTTTAGTATAAATAGTCATGTATGCCATTGATATAAGCAGTCTTAGTTTGTTTTTTTTTCCAGTCTAGAATTCTTCTTGTTCTAGCTCAGTTTAGTGTTATTGTCAATTTAATTTACAAGAACTTTTAATTTTCAGTAATGTAATTTCAGTTGTTTTAAAGCCCATTTTTAGTGTATACAGTCTTTAATTTATCCATAATCTTCAATTCTGTCTCAGCATAGCTTTTTCCAATAAATTCTCTGGCTTATTTAGTGATTCAAATTTCTGTTAAAATGATTTTTCATAATCTCTAGTTGCTTTACTTCAACTGTTTTCAGCTTATAAAGATTGGTGTTATCTTTTGCGTGCTTATTTTCTTGTGTAAAATATCTTGTTTGGCTCCTTTTTCTTATGTCTGGCCGTGGTCATTATCAGCCTAAGTAGCCATATTCATAGCTTTTTATCTGCTTATTTAGTAGTCATCTAGATCAGATTTTTGGTTCACAAATAGTTCCTAGTATAATCTTGTTAGGTCTTAGACTCTTAGCTTATTGAGTCCTTTAGTGTTTATTCTGTCCCTTGAATGTTTTTCTGCATCACTACACAAAAAAGGGGCCAAACCAATCTGAAAACAGCTTAATCTTAAGATGTGTCAGGTTTTTGCTCGGCTTCCACTTTGTGTTTCTCGGATGTCCTCTATGCTAACTTTTAACTTGTAGCTTCTCCATGCCATTGAAGTGACTTTTTCAGCGTAAAAATGAGCTCCAAGACAGGCCCCTCAGGCTGCTTTGGAACTGCAGCAGTAGCAGAGGTTAGAATCATCTCTTTAGTGCTTATTTGTGTTGTACTCTAGCTTATTTCACACTCCTTTAGGTTTCTTATGTGCTTGTTAGATAGGATAGCTTAGGAATTAGTAAATTATCTTGGTTGAAGTCATCCCGCATCTGCAGTTTTTGTTTTACTCTATTTTCAAGCTTTTTAATGTTCATTGCTAATTATTTAGATCCCTTGTGTAGCTCGTTAGGTTAGCTAGATTAAGTTTTAGGATTTGTTAACTTTATGTAGTTTGTTTAGAACTTATTATAGCTTTTTCTTCCCTTTGGACTGGTACTAAACCAAACAGCCCTTAGTGGGATTTGCTGATTTAGTAAGCTGTTAGAGCTTGTTTTTAGTCTTTTTCAAGTTAAATTTTTGTTAGAAATATTTAATTTACTGCTTAGATTAGTTTGCAAAAGAAAAAATCAAATAAAATAAATAAGTGAGAAAAAAAGTGGGATGCAGGATTCGAACTCTGGACCTTCTGGTCTCTCTGCCCTACGACACAACACAGCACACCCATCCATCTGCTCTTGGGTCTTTTTATGGTTATGTCTTGCATCATTAATCTTTTAAGGTAGTTTGCAGTTATATAGTTTTAGCTTATTTATGTTTTTCACAGCTTATTTCTTCATGCAGTAGTGTAGTTTTTTCTAAAAATGTTTTTTTATTTTTCATAGATTCAGTAGTGTCTAAGCTAATTTCTGTAAATTTTGTAGATGTCTCTAAAAATGTTTAGTATTTTTAATTAATTAATTAGTTTAAAATAGTTTTTAATTAATAATAAATAAATAAAAAGTCAAAAAATATTCCGTTTTTTTAAATCATTTTTAGTCATTTAGAATGTAGGAAAATTAGTTTTTGTACCGTAGACTTAAATTGCATATTTTTCATGTATGTTTTTAAATATAGAATTAAAATGACTTCAAAGTCTTGATTAGATTTAATTTCCTTAGTGTAAAATCAATCATAACCCCTTTCCTGTTCAATATCAGCCGATCACGAATTCGTTCTATTACAGTGTTCACACCTCGTTGGGACTTAACGACCCGGGGAAACACTAAACTCTCCTGGATAATTGCATTGCGTTCTCAAGTGATTGACTCTTGTTGACCATTCACCTGGTTAATTTGGGTTGACCGTTTGGGACGGATCACATGGACTTGGGCTATTTGGTTCAAAATGAGCTAATACAATTTTTTAATTCATATTTTATCAAATGTGTTAATCCAAATTTAATCTTTGGATGAATATGATTTGACTAATTTTGGTTGAAAGATGGAATTTTAGTCATTAAACTTCACGAGGAATATGTATTTCACGGCTAGATTCTACAAGTTGAATTAAAATGACTACGGGGTTGTTTGTACGGTATTTCTTACTTGGATTTGAAGTGAGGTTTTCCGGGCGCGTGTACTTATTTTCATCTTCTTTCCTTCTTCCCTTCCGCGAAGATGACGTGTTTGGGCATATATTGAGTGTGATGAAGACTTGGCTATCTAGTTACTTTTGTGATTCTTTTTCGCTTAACCCACAAAGTAGTTATCACTTTCGGTGTCTCACGCAGTTGAGGATAAGTCAAGAGGTTTTGTACATTGGGCACACCGTTCTTTTTCACAAGGATAGTACAAGCGTAAGTAACAAATCTGGGGAATTTTACTTCATGTTCAAGTTTGGTATATCGGGTTTACTTCACCAAATGGTCAAAGCAATTGCTGGCAGAATACGTGGATGGTGTGTTTGCCAAAGAAGTTAAAAGTTAAGATGTCATCTGCAATTCTCATGGGTTATTCGACGTTATAGAATTTCAATGATACTTCACAGTCTAAGCAAAATCTTTCAAGAATCTTCAATGTCACTCATGATTTTTCAAGATGTTTGCTTAAGACAAGAACTTCTCGTGTGAATGGTCATACACGTCAATGATGCTTCCGAAAGTTCGAAACCATCATGGGGGAGAAACGTGTACTTTGATGTTATAAGGTCAACCTCCAGGGGGAAGTAGTGTATACTACTTTACTTAGTATGGTTTGTGAAGTATTCTACATCTGGGAGAAGAATTGTTGATGATTTGTTGCATGTTCCCCTAAAACAAGATATTCACCAAAGCCAAATTTGTCATAACACATTCAAGCTGTCATTGCTTAATGGTTTAATCTTGGTTTTGTAAAATCCCGCGAAAGAATCTATTTCTCGGTTTAAATCATAGATTTGTAAAATCCCGTAACAATGGAACCATCCTGGAAAAAGAAAAGTGCATTTCCGGATCTATCTCTCGGTTTATTCTTGGTTTTGTAAAATCCCGCGAAAGAAACTATTTCTCGGTTTAAACCATAAAACTGTAAAATCTCGTGATGATGGACCATCCTAGAGAAAGGAAAGTGTATATCTGGATCTTATATGATTTTGGTGATACGGTTTCAAATTCGAAGAAGGGATAAAGTGTGTACTTCATGTCTTGGATGATTGTTTGGATATTCTTCATGGAAGTTTGGTTATCACTAAGTTTCATGGGATTATGTACGTTTGACTAAGGTCGGGATAAAACCATTATCAAAGTTCATTTAAAACATCGAAAAGGGGCTAGATCTGGGCACTTAAACCAGAAGATGAGACTATGGCGTTAATTCAGTATTATTTATTTGAGGTTGAAGTGAAATTTCTCAAGTGCGTGTACTTAGTATCTGAAGGTACCGGGGATGGTTGGATGAAGATTCTTTGAGATCCTTGTTTGAGCTTTTAACATTTTCAATGATGAAGACTTGGAAATCTATTTATTTTTGGGTGATTCTTCCTTTTTACTACCACAAAATAACTATCACTTTAAGGAGTTACGTTGTAGTGCTCAGTGTCACACGAAGTTG
Source organism: Chrysanthemum makinoi (assembly GCA_910596185.1). Classification (NCBI taxonomy): domain Eukaryota; kingdom Viridiplantae; phylum Streptophyta; class Magnoliopsida; order Asterales; family Asteraceae; genus Chrysanthemum; species Chrysanthemum makinoi. Next base: position 37,438,395 of record OU343223.1, read on the forward strand.
TGGATTCTCAAGAGGTGATGTACGTCTTATACTTGATGGTTGGTTGGGTGAAGAGTATAGAGTACTTAGGGATTCAATGTTGCATGAACTCTCTGCACCGCTCTTTGTTACACATTTGTGCAATTTTAAGTCACGAGTTCGGGTTATTTTACTTCAGTGTCAAATTTATCATATTGGGTTTTCTCCATCAGTTGTCACGACAAAGAGCCGACTGAATGATAATGGGGTTGGTAACAAGTTAGCTAAGAGAAGTAGAAAAGATAGAGATGACGTTTGAATGTTTCAATTCAAACCTCATTCCTTAAAGAAAAGAAAAGTGTACGCTTCAGTGCGCTTTATCTTCAGAAGAAGAGAAATCTTCTTGCTAATGACGTTTGAATACTTCAGTTCAAACCTCGCTCCTTAAAGAAAAGAAAAGTGGACGCTTCAGTGTGATTTATCTTCGGAAGAAGAGAAATCTTCTTGTTTATGACGTTTGAATACTTCAGTTCAAGCCTCGTTCCTTAAAGAAAAGAAAAGTGTACGCTCCAGTGTGCTTTATCTTCGAAAGAAGAGAAATCTTCTTGTTTATGACCATTCTCATCAACAAGCTTCATGATTTTTCCATGCTCGCTCAGTCGTCAAGTGGATCTACTGATCGTTGATTGCTCTCTTATTTCACTTGCTCAATCAAAAATGGCAATGGTGACACCTGATGCAGTTTTTACGGGGGAGAAGCGTGAATATACTACATTTGGATGATATTCACTTTTTTAATCAAGAATGGCAAACTTCGTATGCAATTCTTGAGGGGGAGAAGTGTGAAAATACTACATGTTGATTGACATCTGAGAATAAATGGTCGTACGGCTCCAAACTCATGTAAGAACCAAGTCTCTCCTTTTATCAGGTTATCTCAGCATGTAGTTTCTTCTAAGAGCCGTTGGTTGACATCTTCTCACGGGCTGATATGATTAATGATTAAGTGCTTCCAGTTAATACTTCACGTACACATCATCATGATGATTCCAATCAATCAGAATCATCAGGGGAGAGAGAATGTGTACACCAAGGACTCACAACAAGTTCACCTGATTGGGTTTAATGACTTATGAAGCGATTTGTGTCGAAGATTGGTTGATTCTGTATCTCTTCGTGTCTTATTCTCCGTACTTCTATCTTATCCACCTTAACCTATCTCGAGCAACAAATTCAAGAGTATTAGTGTTCCAACTTGTTAGTTTGGTGTTACCATTTCATGTGTTCATTGCGGGGCTGATCTCCTTGATAAACATCTTTCTGTTCTTGTTTGATGTGAGGGATTTTTAGTTAAGGGGATTTTCAATATGTAAGTTAATTGGAATGCATTTGGTGAGATGAAGATGTTGACTTTCTATTCCCCAAGCGAACAATCTTGAAGAAGGTCGAGCCACAGTATGTTCTACATTTTCTGTTGCGTGTTAGAAGACTAAAGACGAGTTGCATTTAACTATCAAAAGACTTCTTCTTATTCCAGGCATTCATCAGAAAGATTTTCAGTTTAGGGGAGAGCACTAATTAGGGGAAAGTGAAAAGTCAGATTTAATCCCTAATTAGATTTGCTCACATTGTTCTTCAGCAAGTTGATTCTCACAAGATTTCAAGTGTTCTTCTCACAAGATTTCAAGTATATGGGCTTATAATGTGTTGTTGATTCTGAAGTATCAAAACCAGCAAGGGGGAAGGAGACATACTTCTAAAAGCACAAAAAGTACACATGATGAACTTAATACTTCAGCTTGATTGAAGTTATTTCGGGAAGAAAAATGTCATAACCGCAGAGAAACTCAGTGTGTATCTTGTGGCTTCTGGTGTTCTTACTCCAACTACGTGGGGGAAGAGATGTAAGAGACGGTTTCTGACAATAAAAGAGGTACACAATTGTGTGATGATTTCGATCAGATCGCAATCATCAGGGGAGAGAAATGTGTACATTGGGGACACACAGCAGGTTCACGTGATCGAGCTTAATCACTTATTCCGGAGTTGACATCCGGAGAGATAATCAGTGATTCAACCTGCTACTTCGATGTTATCGGCTATTCTTCCTTTGGGTATATGTGTACTTTGGGTCCTTGAGCTTCATATAATGAGACTGATTGCATCACTTCAACTACTTGGAGGAAGTGGTCTCTTGAAACTTTTGGTATACATCACTTAGGACTTCAGAGGAAAGAAATATGAGAAGATATATTCAAGCGTGAGATGATACGTTGCTGTTCTATTTGATTATACCCGAACGGAGAATCACGATGATCATTCTTAAAAGGAGCAACAAGATTTATGATATGGTGTGCTCTACTGTGCATCTGGCTAAGGCAAGCTTAAAAGAGAGCTTAGAATCTGCTCAACAAGAAGATCTTCAGTTTGGGGGGAAGTTACCAAAGTCTCACTTTCAGAAGGCTCTAGTTCTGACGATGATTCAAGAGCCTCGAAAGCTTTGGTGGTGAAAGTTTAAGAGATGACGAGTTCTATCTTCTACAACGTGTTGTTCGATATCCTTATCTCGGTACTCGTATCATCATCCTCTTAAACTATATCATCTTCTTTATAAATACTTTTTAAAAACCAAAATACAAAATTATAAAACCAACAAAAATAAAATAGAAAAATATAAAACCAACAAAAATCCATAAAAATCAGAAAATTTGAAAAAGACCAAAAATATTGTTTTTCTTAAGACATGTCTTCTGGTCTCGATAACATCTACGGTCTTAGAAATCTCATTCAATAATGGCATGGGACTTTAGATGAAGTTCGAGCAGAAGGTGTAAATATTTTCAAAACATGTCTCAAACTATGGCTTGCAGTTATTTCAGACTGTAACCCGCGCTTAAACAATGGTTTGCTATTATTTCAGATATGCAACCCGTGTTTTAAAAAGGAAAGTGTTGCGCTAAACCAATTTTCATAAATATCGAGCATTTATCCAAAAACTAAATGAGGAAAGCATGTCGCAAAAAAACTGTTGTTCCTACACAAATGTTTTTCTTTCTAAAGATTCTTCAGAAAAATATTTGTTTTTCAAAATGGTGGAAAATGAGTTGCTTAAAAATCAATCAGACTTGGAGTTTTCATAAATTTGCAAACTCAATCAATGACTTCAGCATTTTTAAAACTTTTCATAAAATGGGTCATTGATTGAGGGGGAGAATGTTTTCAAATTTATATCATCTAACAGGCTTATTTAATCATCCTATATACGTAACTGAAAAAGGTGTTTGCCAACTTTGAAAGGCTAGGAGCCTAGGATATGATTATTAGGATTAGATGATTTGAGTTTGATGGGAGAAACCTAATCCTCATGCCTTTATATGATCTGAGTGAATGATTTTATATGTTGGAGTGACTTTTATTAGTCGATTGCTGTTTGGGTGTTGTCGACCACCATATATGTCTATCTGTGTTGACTAATATATGCAGATTACATGGTTTATGAGAATGTTCCCGCCCTGCTTCCACAAAGGAATAAAATGAAAGGGAAACTATATCTTGGGTCGAAAAAAGAAGAAATGGAACTTAATCAGATATCTGTGGATGATATATACAAGTTTAAAGGTCTTACTGCATCTGCAGATGGTTTCTTCCATCCTTACAGCAACAACTGAAGCAACTTTTGTTTTTATCCACCTAACGTATCTTTGTGCAGGACAAGTAGTGATGATACCATGTTCGTATTTCTCATGGTAGAAAAATATTTGTTTGAAAATAAATCGGACTTTAATTTTTGAAAATCAACCGGACTTCATTTTGTTAAAACATAAGTCACTCAATCAATGACTACGATCATCGATTGAGGGGGAGAGTGATTTCAAGTTAAACATTTTTCAAACGATATTTCATCAAACGTTCCATTTGTACGATATGAAGTGGTGATCTAAAGATTTAATGTTATGTGTCAGTATATGATTTTTTTTCATTAAAATCAAAGATCTTTCAAAATGAATTTTTTTATTTTACTTAAAGATCTCTTAAAATTATCATACCTGACACACTAACAATCTTTAATGTAACAAAAATTTGTCCTTATCAGTTAATTTCAAAATTAAGCCACGTCTTTCCCCAAAATTTTTTAAATAATTTATATCAATTGGGATCACAAATCTCAAAAGGCTTGAAATTTTTGATCGGGGGAGAGATCATGATTTAAATCTCAAATATGTTTAAATGGTGATTGTTTCAGATTTTTAAAAGCACTCATTCCTCCATGTGCCAAACATTTTTAATACACAATGCACATGTTGAGGGGGTGCATTTATCCAAAAATCCAGAACAACATTTAATGTGGCATGATTTAAAAATAACCACATTTTCTCCCATGCTTTCTAAACCTATTTAGATCACTTGGGATCCAAAATCTCAAAGGGTTTGATATTTTTGATCGGGGGGAGAGAATGTGATTTAAATATGAAATCTGATTAAAGGTGATTGTTTTGATTCAAAAGTGCAGACTGCTCTCCCATATGTGCTAAACGTTTTCATTAACTGGTGCGCATATTGAGGGGGAACATTTCAAAGGATAATAAACTATCGAGGTACAAAGGACTCAATATCTTAAGTACCTTGACTGATTTTGAAATGGTTTATCTATGACAAGTGTGATCGTGGAAGTACCTCAAAGACCTCTTTCCTCTATGTGCTAAATGATTTCAAGTAACCAACGCACATATTGAGGGGGAGCATTTACCAAAAAAATCAAAAGGCTTTTCTATGGAAATTGTGATCAAGGAAATATTTCAAAGTCCTCTTTCCTTCATGTGCTAAACAATTTCAAAATTACAACGCACATGTTGAGGGGGAGCATTTATAAAATTGATCAAAACAATTAAGGTACAAAATACTTTGATATTTTATCACCAGTATCTTGATTGATTTTCCTAATGATTTTTCAATTGGTTTCAAGGAGAAAAGAACTATACCACAAGACCGACCATTTACTTTATGTTGGAGTTATAATGATGGTAAGGTTATGTATTCGTTCCCACGATCCCGCCAGAACCAGAGGAATCTACCCAGAGACAATTCACTAGATAGTGTAGAAGTCCTTAGGTGTGATGAAAAAAAATAGAAAAGTGAGAATAAGGGAAGAGTGCCAACTGAGATAGAGCTAGGACTGGAATAAACCTAACAAGGTTCTAGTAATAAAGTCTCGGTAAGCACTGAAGGGGTTGAAGAATGAAAAAGAAATGAAAAGTAAAAAGAGTGAAAAGAAATAGCCCTCCAATAATTCAACCTTAGGGCAGAAACCGGGTTCAATACATATGCTACTGGTGGTTACTAAGGTAACGCCGGTATTGAAGACAAAACGTCATGGACCCAGTGACGCACTGCACTAAACTTCCCAAGCCAGTCAAGTTCTCTTAAAAGGACTTGTTTTATTCTCATGAGGAACCTACATTATCTATCCACTTTATCTCATAGATAGTTGATATTGAAGAAGGAGACCCTCTCCCTAGTCTTCGAATAGGAAACCAAAGTGCACAGTTGTGTCTAGAGCCAAGAGATCATTCACAATAAATCTCACTAGGACACACAATTCATGAAGACTTGTTGTTTCACACAATGTGGAATGTAAGATTATATATTGAGAGTCCTACGCATTATCCTTGTGGTATTGCCAGAACATCCGAGTGATTTTTTTTAGAAAGGCAACATCTGAGTGATATGTAAAAATATTCACAATGAAGATGAAAATCCTTCTAGAGCCAACATCAAACAAGCTCTTGGTGGGTGACATTCCAAAGATCAAGCTTGTGACAACTGGATAGAAACAATGGGGTGATTCACTCTTAAATCAACCTTGGTCCAGGAAATGCATTGACGAATACTTTTGAAAAACCTTTCGATGTGCAAATCTATTATTTTCTCTAGCGCATCGACTGTGTATTAATTTTTCAAATCCAAAAAGAGTATTTATGATTGAAAATTGATCTTTCTCATAAAACCTTCGTCGTATTGCAAAAATCTTTCCCTTAAGCAATACGCGATTTTTTTATCAAATTTATTTTTTTATCAATCACTGAATCTCAATTCGCTGGTTCATTCACTCCGTGTTGTCTACTTTGGGATGCTCCGGTTTAAGAATGGCTAGATCAAGCTGCGAAACCCTGTCAAGGAGATTCTTAGGAATTCTATCTGATCACAGGCAGTATTTATACTGATCAACGGGGAACCGTGGTTCTTGCAACCCTATTCAACGAAAGTGAACAAAGACACTTTCGTGTGTTTTATTGCTAACTGTTGTTTGTAGGAACATTTGACGGTTGCACTGATCAATACGGAGAAGTCAATTCATAACTGCATGCTCACAGAACACACGCTTAATTAAAGAAAATCATGACAATCAAAGACATACAACAATGCTTCCGCTACTTTGATAAAAATATGTCATATTTCAGAAAGTGTGAGCATGTCGGTCCAAAAGTTACAACATCACATGAAGGCTATACAACAATGGGTGATCCAAAGATTTATTATGGCTCATGATCCCAAAGAAAGCTCAAGGATCACCAAGTCGTGGATCAGTTAAAGACCTCCTGACATTACGAAAGAAAAATAAAATTAAGTAAAAACATACTTATTAAAAATCCTAATATAGCTCCCCGGCAGCGGCGCCAAAATTCTGATGCAGATTTCCGACCAGGATTTAATATTTATAGCTCTCGTCTACCTAAGGTCTACCTAATGCACTAATGAGCAGTGAACCCGATCGTGCGTAGTATAGAAGGTGGTAAAGCCGAGGTCGTTCCCAAGAGCTATGTAGATGAGGATCCTATTAAGTCTAAGTGTCACTTGTTTTAAAATGGTTTGAGGTTGAAATGATTAATTAACTAAGAAATGAAATAAAACGCGAAAAGTAAATAGAGGTTGTGATCAATGGAGAGAAAGTGTGCTAACCTAATTAATCATCCTATCATGTAATCTCTATGTTTTCTAAATTAGTTCCAATTGATTCAAGTGTGGGTTTAAGTCGCTAGGACAACATTTGGTTAATTCGTCCTAACCTATCAACAAAGGCTCCTACCCGAATTCAAAGTTCTACCCTTTGAGGAGTCGAGGGTCTTGAGTCACCTAAGCCAAGTCATTAAGTACCCTACATGCAAGATTCGAAATAATGAGTGCCCATGCGCTAGCATCTTAGACACTCATCCCTAACTTCTTAAGTTCGTCCATACGAACGGTGATCATTTGGTCAGTTTGCACAAGAGAGGAAGGGTCGTCAGTTGGTCAATTCTTACCGTTCCAAACTCTACCTACCTACTTAGGGTCAGTTGGTCAATTCTCCTAAGCAACTAGATACGACCGCATTTCCAAACTACCGAAGTTAGGGTAACTACCATCGAACTATGCATGCATACACTAGAAATAATTATATGAAAGCATGAAAACACAAATAATACATTCAAGGAATCATAACTAGGCTAGCTCCAAAGGTGCTTAGCCGATCATATTAAAAGATACAATAAATTCAATGTTTAACATAATGAAAGACATGAATTAAAGTAAAAGATAGAAATGATCGCTAATGCTTATCGATATGGTGTGATTCCTCCCTTGTAGATGGCTCCGTATGCCCCGTATGATCTGCCTTTGGAACCCTCTTCACATTCTCTGCCTTTGAGTTGTGAGTAAATGATGTGAAATGCAGAATTTAGGGCTTGTATTTATAGGCACGATCATAGTTACGGCGTAACTTGAGTTGAGAGTTACGCCATAACTTAATTATCTTCAAAATATAACTCTTGTTAAGTAGACTGCGGCGTAACAATAGGGAAAGGTTACGTCATAGTTAGCAGCTCCGCCGTATAGTAGATATGGGTTACGCCGTAACTTAATTATCTTCAAAACATAACTCTCGTTAATTAGACTACGGCGTAATGCTTGTGAGGAATTACGGCGTAGTTGATAGAGGCGCGAAATACTTCATGACCTAGATGATTACGGCGTAACCTTAGTTGGGAGTTACGCCGTAACTGCAGTTGAGTAGGCAATCCGAGATAAAACACTAGCTACGGCGTAATGTGAGAGAATGAATTATGCCGTAGCTTCTTCATAAGTAGCATACTATCATAAACCGTTAGCAAAATCTCCAAATCCACGTCTCTAAGCTCAAATGCTCATAAATTAATTGGAAGTGAAATATAAATGAATACAAGCGTAAATCCATAGAAATGACATAAAATATGAGCATAATCGGGGTAAATTGACACTAAAAAGACAGGACTATTTGATGTTATCAAATATCTCCCCACTTGAACTCGACTTGCCCTCAAGTAGACCTTATTAGAAAATTTTCTAAAAAGATATCCCCCAAAACCTGGAAGATATGAGTTTAAAAATCCCTTATGCTAGAATAAATCAAAGCCGAACACCTCACGAAATGGGAACAAACACTCATAATCTCTCATCTAGTCTAAGTGTCAATTTCGGGGGATCACTCAAAGCACAGTTATAGCATGTATTCTATCATAAGCTTGGCGGTTACACAAATTTCCACCACTAAAGTTAAGGACTAAACAATCTTTGAAGGCAATATGGGTGGACACAACATGATGTTAAGGGTGAAATGTCATTACTAACGTGTCACGGCAAAGTGGACAAAATCAATGATACATGACCAAATCCATGGCCAAGACACCAAAGATTACTCGCTTCATCACCTAGATACGCTTTATGACTAAACGGTAGGATAAAACATGAGAAATAACTGGTGTAAAAATAAAAATAATAAAACAAATAGTCTTAACCTATAACCAAGTTGTCACCGCCTACCGTCCATTCAAAGTTCAAGCTTTAAGGTGAAGAAACCGGATCATGATGTATCAAGTAGATGTGTCATTAGCGGACTTCATGATGTGCACATTACCTATTCTCCAACTGTTGGTGTAATATAATCACCAACTCAATTCTTCAAATGTGACCGAGGTGGCCTCCTCGATGCTTAATATCCGATGAGCTCCTATCACAGTGCGTATAACATTACACTTAACAATAAACAATAAACTACTAAATTATTATTATTATTATTATTATTATTAATATTATTATTATTATTATTATTATTATTATTATTATTATTATTATTATTATTTTTATTTTTATTTTTTAAAAAAAAACATCACTTTATAAAAAACTTAAAGAATTTACAAGAAAAACTTCATTATTATTATTATAATTTATTATTATTATTATTATTATTATTATTATTATTATTATTTATTTTTTTTATTTTATTTTTTTTTATTACAAAAACATCACTTTAATTAGAAACAAAACCAGTGGATTACAAGAAATTAGTTGGGAGCCTCGAAACAATCTGGGCTCCCACACCTTTAGCAATAGCAAAACTAATCCTATGAAGATATGACCGCGGCGCGCCCAATGTCTTGAGTTATAGAGAACTTCCGGATCCGCTTAAGTAAGGTCACCGCGTCAGCCTAAAGTTCTCCTAAGGAGGAAAATGAGAAAGGGGTGAACCCATATCCAATGTCTGTACATTTGGCTCCGTATTTGATGCGCTTACGTTTTGCGGCGTCAATCATGCCGCACGACGGCACAAAATCCATCATACCAGTTTGTGTGAGGGGGGACGACCTCGTCAAATTGACACATACGTCCTGCCCTCCATCCCAAGAATAAAGCAAGATATCTGCTGGTCGTAAGACTTGCTCCCTTTCTCCACCCAATCCGATGTCAACCTCTTTACGAGCTGAGACCCCAGATCGAGAACAGATATCAATCAAAGTGTCACGCACCACATTATGTCGATGTTTAATACCAATAACACCTGCACATGATACGGCATGATCCCCATAGATATCACCCGTAAATACCTTGGAACAAGCAGAACACGGCATCTGAACTGAGAAGAGGGGAACGCCTAGCCGATAACATAGTACACATCTGTAAGTTCTGGCATTCATAGTCTGTCCGCCCATCGGGACCACTCGAGCAGCCTGAAGTATGGTCTTCCATTTGCGATCTCCATAGGCCATTGTCCTAGCAGATAAGCGAAGGTGGATTCAGCCTCTTTGTGACACGCGAAATAAAAATCGCCAATTTCTTCATGAGTTTGGGGGCAGCAATTTCACAAGAGCTACCTAAAAGGTCGGTCTCCATTTTCTCGTTAAAAAGATGGAGGGCATCATCAAAGGAAGATCCAGATAGCACCAATACCCGCCGAAGAAGTTCACCTGTAGGCTGGCCGATTGGAGTCTAGAAGCAAGGAAGGCATAGTTCAAAACATCGCCAGCCAGCCAGTAACGCCAAGCCCTCCAAATTCAAAGGGAAGAGTGGCCAGTCTCCATTGCCAATTTCCAAACCCGCCCAGATGCTTGACAATTCGCCCAAAGAGGAGCGAAGTGCTTCATCGAATGTAATCTCGAGCACGTTCAAAGACACGGGGAACATGTGCGATAGAGAAATACAGCTTGGAAATGCCAAAGACATGCACGGAGAAGCAAACAACTCACATTGGGGATCATTAAGCTTAGCAACAACGTCCATAAGTTCAATGGTTTTAGAAACTCGTTTCAAAACAAGCTTACTACTAAACTCAAGATCTACACCAACAGGCCCACCCAACAATTTTACGCCATGCAGGGGCCGGGCAATATTAGGAGGGAAAACACCTTCGAGTCTGCTTCTAGGATCTTCCCTTGGCCAAAAAACCTCAGTTTTATCGACGTTGAGGTGCAAACCATAACGAGGTCCATCTATCATAATGAGCTCCAAGGCCTTCCCAACAAACAGAGTATCTCCAATGATCGTACCATCATCTAGGTACCAAGCTTGAAAGGGGAGAGAAAAGGAGTCTTTGATCTTGCGAGCCAAAGGATGTAGCACCAACGCAAAAAGGAGAGGTCCAAGAGGATCACCTTGTTGCACGCCTTGGTGTGACCATAAGGTGTGTTCCCCATAGTATAATCTGGCTGGGCTGGAGTAGCAAAATTCAACCCAACGTGATATGGCAGGATAATGGAGGCGAACCTCTTGTAACATAACCTCACGTTCAACCAGATTGAAGGAGTTTTTGAAATCCACCAACAACATCGAAAGACCCACATCACCTCCCCGGTCTTCAACAAGCCGATTCACGGCATGGAGAATGGCTTCCCCTCCTCCGTAAAACCCCAACCCGAACCGCAGATCATTCAAGTATCCATCTAAAGAGTTTCCAATCATAGAAGCTCCCACCTTCGTGACTAAACGCCTCCAGACAGTCCCCACCGCAATGGGACGGATACCACCACCGGCTTGATCACGTATGAGAGAGCACTGGCAATATACTAGCCCAAAGCCTTAGGACACTTACCATCAAGAAAAAGATTTACCACCTGGGTGATGGAATTGATTAACTCATCAGATATAGCCACAGTAGCTCCGCTAAAACAATCCAAAAGGTGTTGGGCACGTAAACCATCTCGGCCACAAGATGTACCACGGGGGAAGATCTTAATCATATCAAGAACCACAGCAGGAGATGCAATGAGGTTATGATGATCAATAGCTATATCAGGCAGTGAAGGAGTAGACTTGAAGGGATGCTTAGCCTTTTGGTCCTCAAGGGTAGTATCATTGTAAGGGGCAACACCTAAAGAAGAAAGAACTCTGACAGCAGCCGTATAATGACCATCACAAATCTTCCTCCTACATTGCTTGACATTACGCTCACCCAACTCCAGGTTTTCCACCTCAACATTAGACCAAGCAGGAGAGGGTTCAGCTAAAACCTCTCTAACAAGCTACAAACTACCACCAGAGGTACCCCAAGCCCGAATGGCATTAGCGATATATTCTTCTTGACGCTGGCGCTTAGTAGCAGACCTACACTCCATGTTACTCCTCGGACAAAAGGTTTTAAGGAGACAAAGAGTCAAGGCTAACAGGCTAACCCAACAAGAAATGTCTTCAGGTGTGCAGATCACCTTATCAAGAGCTCCTTTCAAAACATGAGAGAATCCCAAACGGCACTTTGGTGGGATGGATTTGATAGTGTGCAACCCTTTAGCGAGCAAAGTGTCAAGTAAGTGTAGATCAAAACTAGAGTGCTCTTCCGAAACCAAATCTTCAACACAAGCGAGTTGAACAGAAGAGGGAACTTGGGGCTTAGCGAGATCAAATAGCACAAATCTAACAACACCATCACCGCAATCGGGGGGCGGCACAAAATCAGATCCATGCCGGCATTTTGAGCGAAGAGTATGCGTCTTAAAACAAACTCCACACAACCAAAGATCCATACGTTTCAACGTAACCTCAGCAGGCTAAAAAACAACCAGAATAGTGGCCAAAGAAAGTTTGGTGGTTGCAAGCGCATCCTCATGGAAATGACGATCCCGAAGATAAGAAATCAACGAGTTTTTGGTAAGCCCATTCCCACTACCATCTTGACAACCATTCAAACCCGCAAAGGGACAATGAAACCGAATAATAGCCATAAAGTTTTTTTTTTTTTTTTTTTTTTTTTTGGTACAAAATGCAGGAAAACAAACTAAGTATTAAAGGCTAGGCGCTAAAAATAAAAGCTGCATGATAACCATCGCGGGCCCCACTAAAACAAAACACAACCAAAGTTTAGAGGGCAAGTCGCTATCTTAAAAAAACAAAAAAAAAACTAAAAAGAACAAAGGCAACTAAAATATTATCAAAGGCATGGGACCTACTAAAATGTCAAACAAAGAAATAGAAAGCAACACGCTAGGGAATAAAAAGCAAAAGCAGCTGAAAAGTCAAAAACCAACATGGGCCCCACCTAAAAGACAAAAACGGAAGAGCAGCTGAAACACTGCCAGAGAATAAAAAGCAACACGCTAAATAGCAAGTCGCTGCCCAAAGTGTTGAAGCAACACGCTTCCAGAAGTGAGCAACCCAACAAACGCTAGCAAACAAAGTGCTAGCCAACTCGCTACCATAAATAAAGAACCAACTCGCTACCAGGAATGAAGACCCAAAACACTACCGGAAACCGGTGATGAATCGGTATCACAAAAAAAAGAGAAACTGGGGATGACAAGCTTCTATTCCTAGGAGGAAGACGGTGAGGACACCGGTAGAGTACTCAACCACCCACACTCACAAATGAGAAAGACCCATCCGAACGATGGTTCGGAGACTAAGACACACACACCCACGGGACACAAAAACGGCGTGACCAAGACGATCAAGGTGGTTGGATCAATGGGGGAGAAAGGATGAACGAGATAGGACAGAAGATCCAGTGGATCACCCGATCGCCATTAAAATCGCCCACACAAACACCTTTTATTATTATTATTATTATTATTATTATTATTATTATTATTATTATTATTATTATTATTATTATTATTGTTGTTGTTGTTGTTGTTGTTTTATTTTATTTTATTTATTTATTTATAAAACCACATCATTAGAAAACCTAGGGGATTTTACAAGAAATTGGTGGGAAGCCGAGACACTAGTGGGTTCCCACTCCTTTCTGAATACAAAAGCTTAGTCTATGAAAAATAAAATCCCCACTCTTGACATTATTCGAGTGGCTAACAGCAACAGTCCTGATACGTGAAAGTGTATCCAAGGCTTCCGCATCAAGCTCCCCGAATGTAGAAAAAGCAAATGGAATGAACTTGTAGCCATTTTCTTCACATTTGGACACATATTTCTTTTTCTTCTTCTCCACAGCGTTATGTAAGGCTACCCCTGAAGCCCACAAATTTGCATCAATACCCGCAAAAGGAGAGATCCCAGTCACATCCAAATACGTGTCCTTACCTTGGATCCAGTTGAATAATAGCAAGTCTACCGGACGTAACTCTTTCTCATCCCTCGAAAGAAACCCCATTGGGGCCTCCTTTTTCACCATAATCCCAACAAGAATATCACGCACCAGGTTATGTCTGAATTTCACCCCCACTTCACTGGAACAGTGAACTGCATGGTCTCCCCATTGGTCCATACGATGCTTGCAACTCAGACAAGGACTACCTTCAGAAAACATAGGTATGGTAAGCCTATAACACAATACCGAACGGAATTGGCGATGGTTCATCCTTTGGCCTAACCCATCAATAGGTATGGTGAATAGGAAATCTTGTGCATGTGGAGCCCGGGTACAAATGAGGATAACCACTTGCCTAGGACTTAATGTATACTTAAAAACAAGATCTTTCTCGATGACACCAAAATAAAACTTTGCCAAGGTTTTCATCATGTGGGGCAGGAGCGTCAGAGGTGACAGAGAACGTGTCTGTGTTACAAGCACTGTTAAAAATATCGAGAGCATGCTGAAACGAATGACCAAGAGAATTAATGCCTGTTTTTACCAAAATCTAGTCCTGCATATCACTAGTTTGAAAACGCGAGGTGAGGAAAGTATATTGAATGATGTCACTCGCCGCATGGATGCCCAGTCCACCCATCTTGATTGGGAGGGTGGAAAGCCGCCACTACCAGTCACCAAACCCTAGTCTGGAGGCTGTAATAATCTTCTCTAAGGAAGCACGTAACATCTGATCAAACCGGACTTGGGACTCTCGCACGTACAAAGGGGAACATGTCCTCAAAGCGTAAGATAATTTCGCAATCCCAACACAATTACGAAGAAGAAGGAGCTCACATTGGGGGTCATTAAGTTTAAGAATAGCTTCTATTAGCATGATAGTTTTAGAAACCCTTTTCAAAGCCAGCTCCTGACAAAAACTTTCATCCAAACTAACTGAACCACCAAGTAGTTTAACACCATCGACTGGACGAGAGATATTTATAGGAAAAACACCCTCCACCCTGCTTTTGGGGTCCTCCATAGGCCAGAAAAGTTCAGTCTTATCGACATTCAAAAACAACCCCCGAGCGCCTTGGCAACCATAAGAGTATCTCCTACAATAGTACCATCGTCAAGATACCAAGCCTAGAGAGTGAGCTCACAGGACCTATTATTATCATTATTATTATTATTATTATTATTATTATTATTATTATTATTATTATTATTATTATTATTATTATTATTATTATTATTATTATTATTATTATTATTATTATTATTATTATTATTATAAAAACCTCACTTCATTAGAAAAACAAAGGAAATTACAAGAAATTAGTGGGGAGCCGAGAAACTAACTGGGCCCCTACTCCTCTAGCAATAGCAAAACAAATCCTACTAAAAATATAGTTAGCACCGCGCGCGCCAATATCTTGAGTGACCGAGAACTTGCGGAGACGCTTCAACAAGGTCACCGCCTCCTTCTCGAGTTCACCAAAGGAAAAGAAAGAGAAGGGGGTGAACCCATATCCAATATTAGCACATTTGGTTTCGTACTTGGCACGTTTGCGTTGTGCAGCTTCAATCACAGCACGCCCTGCCATAAAGTCAGTCATGCCAGTTTGCGTTAAGGGCGATGACCCAGTAAGATCAACACATACATCAAGGCCTCTCTCCCACGAGTAAAGTAACAAGTCAGCTGGGCGTAGGTGTTTGTCCCTCTCTCCGCAGAGCCCAATATCAACTTCTTTACGAGCCGAAACCCCCACCCGGGTGCAGATATCAACGAGAGTATCACGTACCACATTATGTCGATGTTTAATACCAATAATACCTGCACATGATACGGCATGATCCCCATAGATATCACCCAGAAAACCTTGGAACAAGCGAGATAGACGGCAACGAGTGGAGAAAAGGGGGACACCTAGGCGATAGCATAAAACACACCGGTAGGTTTTAGCATTCATAGTCAGCCCCACCCCAACTATCACTACTCTCGAGCCGTCAAGTATGGTCTTCCATTTGCGATCTCCATAGGGCCATCTATCTAGCAGATAAGTAGAAGGCGGATTCAGCCTCTTTTGTGACCCGTGTGAAATATAAATCTGCCAATTTCTTCATGAGTTTGGGGGCAACAATCTCACAAGAGCTACCCAAGAGGTCGGTCTCCATTTTCTCGTTAAAAACATGCAGGGCATCATCAAAGGAAGATCCAGAATCACCAACACCAGACTGCCGGAGAAGTACAGTCTGTAGGCTGGCCGATTGGAGTCTAGAAGCAAGGAAGGCATAATTCAAAACATCACCAGCAGTGTATACACCAAGCCCCCCAAATTCAAAAGGAAGAGTGGCCAATCTTCATTGCCAATTTCCGAAACCAGGTCCAGAGGCAGTGACAATTCGCTCCAAAGAGGAGCGAAGTGCTTCATCAAATGAAATCTAAGCACGTTCAAAGACACGGGGGGAACATGTGCGCATAGAAAAATACAGCTTGGAAATGCCAGCACATGCACGGAGAAGTAGCAACTCACATTGGGGGTCATTAAGCTTAGCAACAGCGTCCATAAGTTCAATGGTTTTAGAAACTCATTTCAAAACGAGCTTACTGCTAAACTCAAGGTCAACACCAACAGGCCCACCCAACAATTTTACACCATGTAGGGGCCGAGCAATATTAGGAGGGAAAACACCTTCGAGTCTGCTTCTAGGATCTTCCCTTGGCAAAAAAACCTCAGTTTTATCGACGTTGAGGTGCAAACCATAACAAGGTCCATCTATCATAATGAGCTCCAAGGCCTTCCCAACAAACAGAGTATCTCCAATGATCGTACCATCATCTAGGTACCAAGCTTGAAAGGGGAGGAAAAATGAGTCTTTGATCTTGCGAGCCAAAGGATGTAGCACCAACGCAAAAAGGAGAGGTCTAAGAGGGTCACCTTACTGCACGCCTTGGTGTGACCATAGAGTGTGTTCCCTATAATATAATCTGGCTGGGCTGGAGTAGCAAAATTCAACCCAACGTGACATGGTAGGACAATGGAGGCGAATCTCTTGTAACATAAACTCACGGTCCACTAGATTGAAGGCGTTTTTGAAATCCACCAGCAACATCGAAAGACCCACATCATCTCCACGGTCTTCAAAAAGCCGATTCACGGCATGAAGAATGGCCTCACCTCCTCCAAAAACCCCCACTCTGAACTCTAGATCATTTAAGTATCCATCTAAAGAGTGGCCAATCATAGAGGCTCCCACCTTGGAGACTAAACGCCTCTAGACAGTCCCCACCGTAATAGGACGGATATCACCACCTGGTTTGATCAGCGGTGTGAGAGGAGCACTGGAAATATACTCGCCCAAAGCCTTAGAACACTTACCATCAAGAAAAAGATTTACCACTTGGGTGATGGAGTTGATTAACTCATCCGATATAGCCACAACAGCACCGCTAAAACAATCCAATAGGTGTTGGGCACGTAAACCATCCCGACAAGATGTACCACGAGGGAAACTCTTAATCATGTCAAAAACCATGGCAAGAGATGCAATGAGGTTATGATGATCAATAGGTATGTCAGGCAGAGAAGGAGCAGACTTGAAGGGATGCTTAGCCTTTGGGTCCTCAAGGGTAGTATCATTGTAAGGAGCAACACCTGAAGAAGAAAGAACTTTGACTACAGCAGTATAATGACCATCACAAATCTTCCTCCTACATTGCTTGACATTACGCTCACCCACCTCCAGGTTTTCCTCCTCAATATTATACCAAGTAGGGGAGGGTTCAGCTAAGACCTCTCTAACAAGCTGCAAACTACCCCCAGGCGTACCCCAAGACCGAATGGCATTAGCGATATATTCTTCTTGACGCTGGCGCTTAGTGACAGACCTACACTCTATGTTACTCCTCGGGCAAAAGGTTTTAAGGAGACAAAGAGGCAAGGCTAACAGGCTAACCCAACAAGAAATGTCTTCAGGAGTGCAGATCACCTTATCAAGAGCTCCTTTCAAGACACGAGAGAAACCTAAACGGCACTTTGGAGGGATGGATTTGACAGTGTACAACCCTTTAGCGAGCAAAGTGTCAAGTAAATGTAAATCAAAACTAGAGTGCTCTTCCAAAACCAAATCTTCAACGCAAGCGAGCTGAACAGAAGAGGGAACTTGGGGCTTAGCAAGATCAAACAGCACAAATCTAACAACACCATCACCGCAATCGGGGGGTGGCACAAAATCAGATCCATGCTGACATTTAGAGCGAAGAGTATGCGTCTTAAAACAAACCCCACATAACCAAAGACCCATACATTTCAACGTAACCTCAGCAGCCTAAAAAACAGCTAGATTAGTGGCCAAAGAAAGTTTGGTGGTGGCTAGCGCATCTTCATTGAAATGACGATCCCGAAGATGAGAAATCAATGAGGTTTTGGTAAGCCCATTCCCACTACCGTCTTGACAACCACTCAAAACCGCAAAGGGACAATAAAACCGAATAATAGCCATAGAGATTTTTTTTTTTTTTTTTTTTTTGCGTACAAAACTAATGCAAACAAATTTAAACTAAAATAAAACAAAGGCTTAAACAAAAGCAAACAAACTAAAACTAAAATAATGCAAGCTTAAACTAAAATAAAACAAAAGCAAAATAACGTAGGTCCCACTAAAGCAATACAAGACGCAAGTATACAGGCCAAGCCACCAACTCGCTACCCATTTTCTGTGTCAAAACACAGAAAAGATAAACAACAAGTCGCTATCCAGCAGGCAAATCAAGTCGCTATCCAGAATAGGTAAGCCAGGTCAGCTACATGCAAAACAGACCAAGTCGCTATCCAGAATAGGTAGGCCAACCAAGTCGCTATCCAACAACACGCTAACCTGTTTTCCAGTGTCGAATACCTACAACACCAGAGAAACAAGCAGCAAGGAGGAAAACCAAACACCAACCAAAGAACCCACACCAAAGGACACAAAACCAAGCAGGAAGAAAAGATGAGGGCACGGGCAGTGGCCTCCAAAAACCCCGACGACCAAAGAGAAAACGTGACCAGCGCTGAAACAACCCTGCAACCACAACCCCGGTAAGATCAAGAAGATCTAATGGGGAGGGTGATCCTGGTGATCAACAGGAGGAGGTGAACAAGGAGCCAATCGCCCACAGTGATGGTGTATTATTATTATTATTATTATTATTATTATTATTATTATTATTATTATTATTATTATTATTATTATTATTATTATTATTATTTCCGAATCATCATTTTTTTTAACTAAAAACATAACATCCCCCCACTTGAGATGAACATATAATGAGAATATGGGGGGTCTTCGATAATCTTCAAATATAAGTCTTTGAAGAAAGCGTGATTTCCGAACCTCTCTACTTGAACCTTGAACTTGGGCAAACAGTGACTTCCCGATCACAAATTAAGATTACACGGTAGACTAAGGTGAATGGGTGTAACGAAACAAACATAAAAGGTATGAAATGAAAGGCTCTGAAGGGTGTATCTAGGGGTATCTTGCACTAAAGGTGAGTGAAACAAAAGGGTTTAACAAGGGGGTCGAAGATTCGAGGTGACTAATCGATAGGCACACAAAAATAGGCTATTTGGGTGATAATCCTAAAAATATTGCCTTCTCAAACTGATTATTTCATATATATTAATCAAACTCAACATACATCGTTTATGGCCTCGAAATGGTGCAAAGAACAAGTTCTAAAGTTTACAAACTACCGGCACACTCATAATTTGGTGGATTTGGGGTAAAATATTGGAAACGGATAAAAACAAAAGAAATGGATAATTCGGGTTGTCTCCCGAACGAAAGGAAATACTTCATTGTCTCCTGCAAAAAAGGTTAGAAAACACAAAACCCAACAGAAAGGAAATAAAAACAAAAGAAAGGGATAATTCGGGTTGTCTCCCGAAAGAGCACTTTTCTTTATTTACTAGTCTTTAAGTTAGACTCAGAGTTGCGGGACTCCTATGGGGGTCTTTGAGCTTGCCCCACTTCTTCGATATCCTTCATCAAATTATGCCTCATCCATGCAACATTAGAGGCAGTTCGGAGGTACTCAATAGTTTTGATCTTTCGGACTTTACAGAATTTCTCCTCCGGACCTAGGTGGTAGCGAGTAAATTCATATTTTTCTACTATAATATGGGGTGGTCTTTTGTAGGGAATCCCCAGGAGCTTGCACCTTCTTTGTTCGTAAGCTTACTCATCGGATCGAATGAACTCTTCATTTCCTTGCAACTCAAGGTAATCTAGCATCCCTTTGATATCATCGCCATCGGTCTCACCCTTGAACCATTCTTCATCGAGTAGATTTTCCACTAGAACGCGCTTGCATTCTTCTTTATCATTACTCACCCGCTCTAAATCCACGTCAATTGTTGTTTTACTCGTGTTTTCGCTACTTTTGTCGTTAGAATTTTCGTGATCCATGTATTCCTTCCAAATCTTATCTTTTGTTAATGCATCCACATGCCCATACTTAATTTTTACCCAACTATCAAACCCCAGGTTGTCTATCCAAGGTAAACTTGTTCTTTCCTTGTCATTGGTTGAGGACCAAAAGAATTCATATTTTCCTAATCTTCCAGAGTTGCCTCCACCATCACACATATCGTTATACGGGTTGCATGATGCCCAAAAAATTTCCCCAGGGGGTTTTACTTTCTCGCACCAGTGACTGCGTAGTTCAATGTTGTCAGTTTCATTTACATGCTCTTCCGTGCAGAGTATATCTTTATTAGTCTCGTCCGTTTGAATGTGCATCGCGTAATCAACTTTTAGCTTCTTAAGAAGATTTGGATTGATCTTGGCATTCCCAAATTGAATCGCGTACCAATCTTTAAAGGCTAAATTACCGAATTTTATCCCGTGTCTTTCACGCTCATGAGGGCATGTCCATTCCTCCACTCTTTCATTGTCTCCTCCGTTGCAATATTCATGGAAAGGGCTGCATGTAGGCCATGCCCTTGTGGTTTCTTCATTAGTAATAGCGATAGGTGTACACCAGTGAGTGATAAGTGGCTCTTCATCATCATCAAGGGAGAGTTCCTCGAGTTTTTCAGATTCGTCTAAGTCGAGGAATTTTTCTGCCCATGTATCCCAGCTACGCCATAATGAGATTCTTGGTTACGCGTAATTCATTAGATTCGTATTCCTCAAGATTCATCACAACTCCTTTGTTGTCGCTTTCAAACACCGTGTTACGGTAACTCATTAGGTATGTTACTACGTAACTCGATCTGTTAACGGAATCATCCCCTAAACTCGTATCACTGGCCTGAACCTTCGAGTTATCATCCGAGAAAATTACCTTACATTCCATAGCTGGTTTAGACCCTTCAGGTTTATCGTTATTCCTTCTTACTTTTTTGCTGAGCTTTATCACCATGGATTCAAGGTTTTTAAGAGTGGAGTCGTGTTTGGAAATGTTTCTATCAGTTTTTTCCTGGAATCCTTTCAACCATTCATCTTGCTCCTTTTGTTTTTGGGCTGAATTTTCCAGAAATTTAGTAATTGTTTCTTCAAGACTGGGCTTTCCATAAGGCCCACGGTTATAATTACTGCGATACCCATTTTGATTGTCACCGTAAAATGGTCGATTTTCTCCATACTTAGCTTCCTCGATATCCTCTTCGTCCATATGAGGACAATTTTTCGTAAGGTGTCCTCCTCCACAGCTTTCACATCCCACTTGAATGGCATGAACGGTTTCCCTGACTTTTAGCATATCACGACCGAGGCTTTTAATTTTACTAGCGATTGCTGCAATTCCATCGAAACTTCCACCTTGGTTTCTTTTACTTCCACCGTCGTGCCATTTTTGAGAATGGTCCGCCATTTTTTGAATGGCTTCAATTGCAGTAGTAGGAGTCATATTTGGGATAGGTCCTTGATAATCCAACATCTGTCTCGTAGTTACATTTATTCCTTTGTAGAAAATATTGACCTTCTGCCGTTATTAAGATTGGTAGGACACTTGTAAAGAAGATCGTTGTATCTGTCCCAAGCTTGATATAGAGTCATCTTCTTGTTTGAAATTGTGGATCTCCAAGAGTTGATTAGAAATCTTTGATGGTGGGCAATATCTTTGGATAAAGTGTTTCTTAAGTAGCCCAAGTATAACCGCCTCGGCGGGCAATCTTCGATCCATCTTCTTGCTCGCTCCAGTTAGAGTCATAGGGAAGACCTCGAGCATAACAAAGATCATGAGATACGCCCGAATGTTGAAAAGGCTAGCGATGTATAGGACATTTTCAACGCGGCTCATATGCGTCTTCGCCCCTCGTTTCCTCGAAAAGGGTTAGCGCGAAGCTCCCCATAAATTGGTCTTTAATCTCAAACGAACATCCGCCCGATTGCCATACATGAGACCCGCCCTTGATCGCTCTAGTCAACGCCAAGTATTCCTCAAGAGTGAGGTCATCGATGTTAACCACCTCCATGGTACCTGAAAACTTGAAATATGATCGTGAGAAAAGGTTAAATTTGAAATGAAAGACTTAATATTAATCCTAATATAGCTCGGGGCGCCAAAAACTTGATGCGTGTTTTACTGACCGTGTCTTAATATTTATAGTGTCTCGCTATACCTAAGGTCTACCCAAATGCACTAACGCAGGCAGTACCCGGTCGTGTGTAGTGTAGTAAATGGTAAAGCCGAGGTCGTCCCAAGAGCTATGTGTGTGGGATAATTACTAAGTCTAATTGTCACAGAATATAAATGGTTTGATATGGTTTTAATTAAGTAAACTACTAAAGCAGAATATATAAAAGCAATTAAATGGTAGAAAGGAAATCAATAAAGGAATAGTGGTGCTAACCTAGTTAATCCTCCTAACTAGTTATGTCTACGTCTACTTACTTCCAATTACTTCGGTGGGGTCAAATTTAAGAGGACAACATTTGGTCAATTCGCCCTAACCTATCAGCAAAGATGCCACCACAGTAGAAATCAGGCGCACCGTCATAAGTCCTGTTGTTCCCGGTCCCCTAAGCCAAGTCATTAAGTACCGCTACATGCTAGATTCTAAATAGTGTGCCCGCCATTAGGAACTTAGACACTACACCCCCAATTCTTAAGTTCATCCAAACGAAAGGTGATCAGTTGGTCAAATCGCACAAGTAGAAAGGGTCGTCGTCAGTTGGTCATATCTTACCCTTCCCATCTCGGTCCGCTCATCTAGGGTCAGTTGGTCATATCTCCTAGGCAATTGGCCTCTACCGCCATTCAAAACTACCGAACTGTGGGTGACTACCAAAGAACTATGCATGCATACACTTAGAAATAATTGTACATAAGTAAAGGTAAACGTAAACAAAACAATTAAGGAATCATAACTAGGCTAGCACCAAAGGGTGCTTAGCGCCATATTAATCATGCAAATAAATTCAATATTCAAAGGTACGAAATACATGAATTGAAAGTAAAAGAAATAATAAACACTAAAGCTTATCGTAATGGTGTGACTTCTCCCTTGGAAACAGCTCCGTATGCTTCCCTAGACCTCCCTAGAGCTTTTTCCCACGTTCTCAGAGTATTGTGTGTGGAATGGAATGAATAGAAATGCTTGAATTCGTGGAGTATTTATAGGCAGTGTCTGAGTTACGGGCGTAACCAAAAGATAAGTTACGCCGTAACCTCCGTAAATGCACTAGATCTGCTAGTTACGGCGTAACCTAGTAAGTGGTTACACCGTAGTCTTCAATAAACCAAGTTACGCCGTAAATGATGCAGAGTTACGACGTAAGTATCACGGCGTGGAACCTCATTTGACCTAATGGAGTTACGCCGTAATCTTTGGTAGGAGTTACGCCAGTAACCTCTTGATGAGTTGGACTTGGTCGCAATAGTTACTGGCGTAATGTGAGAGATGAGTTATGCCGTAACCTCTTCAAAATAAGCATACCGTGATAAATCCTTAGTAAAGTTTCCATTTCCGCGTCTCATTAGCTCCAATGCTCGCAATTTACCTGAAAGTGTAAAACAATGGAAAATAAGCGTAAATCCATATAAATGATATAAATAACGAGCATTAACGGGGGAAATTGACACTTAATAATCAGGACTATTTGATGTTATCACATACCCACAAAGTTCATTTAAAACTAATACAAGGTTATCGTTTTAGATTGCATGATGAATTACGGCGTAACCATACGAATGAGTTACGCCGTAATTTTGGTTAAACATGGAATATGTCTACAGAAGACTGTTACGGCGTAACAATAGATGGAGATTACGCTGTAACGGTTGAAAACCTGGAGAGAATCAGCTACTAAAGAGTTGTTACGGCATAACCTTAGGAAGAGTTACGCCCTAACATCATAACAAGACAGAACAAGTCCCCATTTTAATCGATGTGAATTCGTCTTCAATTCCTTCAAAAATGTTAAAAACATAAAACCCAACAAATAAAAATAAAAAGGAATAAAAATGAAAGGGATAATTCGGGTTGTCTCCCGAAAGAGCACTTTTCTTTATTACCGAGTCTCTAAGTTAGACTTAAAACCATGGAGCTTGAAAGTGATTATTTGTCATTTCATGGATGAAGCATTCTCCACGCTGAATCCACTCTATGAGTGCTTCGTCCTTTTTATATTCATTCCCAATATGTAAAAGTTTCTTATCTTCTGGTGCGAGTGCTTAACCCCATTTACTTTATCCTCCTCACTTATTTCCAGAAGTGGTCGGGCGTGGCTTAATTGCTTCTTGGTCCATTTTTTGAAATTCGAAACGGTTCTTAGCGTTTTAAAGATAGTTTTGTCATTCCTGATCTTTAACCAAACAATCCCTTTTTCAGCATCCCCATCTAATCCAAATATATTCTTGAAAGGCTTTCCAAAAATTACACCTGGGAGTCCATCCTCTACAAATTCACTAATGTCGTCTAACACAACGAACTCGGCCCAAAAAGTATGCATCTCGACGAAAACATGAACATTAGTTGTGATTCCGAGGAAATTATTCCCTTTATATTCCAACTCTTTCATCATAATTTGGTTGTAACAATCTTTTGATATGATATTCACCGGAGAATTCATATCTATGAAAGGATGGAAATCGATGAACCTTATTTTACACAAAATTTGAAGGTTATAAGGGTTTCTATAATGAATCCGAGTTCCCATGTCAAAGAACATTGGTTGGTCCGATGTTGAAAAAGTTTCCTCGTGATTGTTATGCTAGGAGACCATGTCAATGTCACTAGAAAAGTCATCGGGACTAATTCCTAAACTTTCCTCTTCTTCTTCAAAGTTAACGAACACGTCAAAATCTTTACCTAAAGAAAAATCGTTAAGATTTGAAGGAGTCTTAGGAGCTTCACTCAAAAATTCTTCCAAGGCATCGCCAAAATCACCGTTATGATCGACCACACAAACCTTCTTAGGGGTAGACAAAAGTTCATTTGCCTTGAAGGTAACAACTTCTCTGTTAGCTTCTATTGTCATTTTCCGAGAGAAAACATCAACTTTCGTGTGAGCAGTTGCAAGCATGGGCCTCCCTAGAATGATTGGTATCCGGTTATCTTCAGCAATATCCAAGATAACAAAGTCCACTGGGAAAAGAAACTTGTTAATTTTCACTAATACGTTTTCAACAATCCCCAAAGGCGACTGCATGAACTTATCCGCCATCTCGATGTCCATTTTTACTGGCTTAAGACTCCCGACTCCCATACGTAAAAACATCAAATGGGGAATGATGCTAATACTTGCCCCCATATCAGCCAAAGCATTACAGATGTTTAGATTACCAATTAGGCAAGGGAGAGTAAAACACCCTGGGTCTTTTTCTTTATGTGGCAATTCATTCCTTAAAGTTGTCGAACACCGAGCATTCAGTTGAACCGACATTGTCTCATCAAGGACACTCTTCTCATCACTTAATTCCTGCAAAATATGAATTTCATTAGTTTTAAGAGAATTATTTAAAGGAAAATTTACCGGAAGAGCCCCTAGATCTTGAAGCAAGAGTTTTTCTTTGTTGATCCTCCGACCTTCAATTAACCACTGAAGTTGACAATTTCTTCATCACGCTTATCTAGATAATCAGTAATGGCTTTTGAACACAAGTCCACTTTCTTTTCTAAGCTTTTGATCCGATCATCATGAATCATAAGGGAAGATATTGTGCTCTCAACAAATTCTCTCATAATTTTTTCTTCCTTCTCATCTCTTTTCTTGGATTCCTCAATGTGTTTAAGAATCAATTCTTCCAAGTCATTTTTTGCTTTGGTCCCAACTAAAATTTTCACTTCTTCCATCCTAAAGGCTTCATCTTCTTTAGCTTTCTCTATTCTCCTTTTCTCAATTTTTTTCCCATAATCATCTCCCTTTATTGTCATAGTTTTCATGACCTTGTGCTGGAAATTGTCCTTGGGCCCATAACCTGTTTCCACATGCCATTTGTAGCAGTGATCAACTATCCGACGAAACGATTCCAAATCTTGGTCAGGCGTCATGCCCGGAATAGGTCTATGTGAATCAAGAAGCTGACGGGTTTTGATGTTAATGCCTCTATAAAAAACGTAGACAATTTGATGCTTATTAAGGTCATGAGTAGGACAACGATAGAGAACCTCATTGTATCTTTCCCATGCTTGATAAAGTGTTTCTTCCCTTCTTTGAACGAACCTATAGATATTACTGAGAAGCTTAGCAATATTCGAACGAGGGCAGAATTGTTGTACAAACTCTTTTCTGAGTCGTCCCCATGTTTCCTTATATTCGGCAGGGTGTTTATTAAACCACTTTTTAGTTGTCCCCGTGAGATTCATAGGGAAGATCTTTACCACAACCGAGTACCTAGAAACATTTCGGATGCCAAAAAGAGAAGACAAATAAAGTACTTCCTCAACATAATCTTGCACATCTTCATTCATGTCTCCTGAAAACTGTAACTCATGCAATTCCAGAATAAACTGGTCAGGAATAGAGAATTTCCCGATTTTAGAGTTTTTTGTGAAAGCCCTTTGACAGATTGTGTTTGTTTTTTCCAGATATTGTTCCATTATTAGCCGCTCAACACTAACTTCCTCAATTGTTTCGGGCTCAGCATTAGACTGATCAGACTCGTAAAACGATAAGATATTATGGATTGGAATAGGAGAGTAGTCTTTTCTTGTCTGGAATTGTCTTTCCGGATTGTCAAATGGAGTGGCCAGGAATGGCTTGAAGCTTCTAGTTTTAAATCCTGACATTACGAAAGAAAAAGAAAATTAAGTAAAAACATACTTATTAAAAATCCTAATATAGCTCCCCGGCAGCGGCGCCAAAATTCTGACGCAGAATTTCCGACTAGGATTTAATATTTATAGTTCTCGTCTACCTAAGGTCTACCTAATGCACTAACGAGCAGTGAACCCGATCGTGTGTAGTATAGAAGGTGGTAAAGTCGAGTTCGTTTTCAAGAGCTATGTAGATGAGGATCCTATTAAGTCTAAGTGTTACTTGTTTTAAACTGGTTTGAGGTTGAAATGATTAATTAACTAAGAAATGAAATAAAACGCGCAAAGTAAATAGAGGTTGTGATCAATGGAGAGAAAGTTTGCTAACCTAATTAATCATCCTATCATGTAATGTCTATGTTTTCTAAATTACTTCCAATTGATTCAAGTGAGGGTTTAAGTCGCTAGGACAGCATTTGGTCAATTTGTCCTAACCTATCAACAAAGGATCCTACCCGACGTCAAAGGTCTAACCTTTGGGGAGTCGAGGGTCTTAAGTCACCTAAGCCAAGTCATTAAGTACCCTACATGCAAAGATTCGAAATAATGAGTGCCCGGGCGCTAGCATCTTAGACACTCATCCCTAACTTCTTAAGTTCTTCCATACGAACGGTGATCATTTGGTCAGTTCGTACAAGAGATGAAGGGTCGTCAGTTGGTTAATTATTACCCTTCTAAACTCTACCTACCTACTTAGGTTCAGTTGGTTAATTCTCCTAAGCAACTAGATACGACCGCATTTCAAAACTACCGAAGCTAGGGTAACTACCATCGAACTATGCATGCATACACTAGAAACAATTATATGAAAGCATGAAAATACAAATAATACGTTCAAGGAATCATAACTAGGCTAGCACCAAAGGTGCTTAGCCGATCATATTAAAAGATACAGTAAAATCAATGTTTAACATAATGAAAGACATGAATTAAAGTAAAAGATAGAAATGATCGCTAATGCTTATCGATATGGTGTGATTCATCCCTTGGAGATGGCTCCGTATGATCTGCCTTTGGAACCCTCTTCATGATCTCTGCCCTTGAGTTGTGAGTGAATGATGTGAAATGCAGAAGTTAAGGCTTGTATTTATAGGCACGATCATAGTTACGGCGTAACTTGAGTTGAGAGTTACGCCGTAACTTAATTATCTTCAAAATATCACTCTCGTTAAGTAGACTATGGCGTAACAATAGGGAAAGGTTACTCCGTAGTTAGCAGCTCCGCCGTATAGTAGATGTGGGTTACGCCGTAACTTAATTATCTTCAAAACATAACTCTTGTTAAGTAGACTACGGCGTAATGCTTGTAAGGCATTACAGCGTAGTTGATGGAGGCGCGAAATACTTCATGACCTAGATGATTACGGTGTAACCTTAGTTAGGAGTTACGCCGTAACTGCAGTTGAGTAGGCAATCCGAGATAAAACACTAGCTACGGTGTAATGTGAGAGAATGAGTTACGCCGTAGCTTCTTCATAAGTAGCATACTATCATAAACCGTTAGGAAAATCTCCAAATCCACCTCTCTTAGCTCCAATGCTCATAAATTACCTGGACGTGAAATATAAAGTAATACAAGCGTAAATCCATATAAATGACATAAAATATGAGCATAATCGGGGGAAATTGACATTAAAAAGACATGACTATTTGATGTTATCACACAACCACACAAGCAACAATAACACAATCACATAAAAACTTTTAAACTTATTTAAGCTTCACCCATCGAGTCTAAAACACAAGTCTTGTAAACTAAACTTGTCATACTAATCTAAGTCACGTGTCGATGCCGTCCACTATTACTACTTGACTTTTCACTTCAGGCTGCTTATACTGAGATGAGTTTCTGTAGCCCCTTTTTTATTATGTTTTCCTTGGGGGGAAATGGTACTCAAATTATATTTTAACTGTTTTTATGAAGTGATACACTGTTTTCATATTTTGGACAATATATGTGTTTGATTGCAATATGTGCCTTGTTGTATGGTTTCATCATATGTGTGCAATTGTGCGCAACTATTTAACTCCGTTCTGGAGCCAAAGCATTTTGATAGTACTATCAGGGTAGTTCCCTCACTGTTAGCAACTTGTGTGTGGCATTTGGTAGGTTCAGTCGTCGCAAACTTTTTGGTTTTATTAAGTGCTTATATTGGTATATCATGCTCACTATTGTCCTAGATTATTATATTTTACAGCTTCGTAGTTTAACTCTTAAACCTACGAGCTCACCAACATTATGTTGACATTTTCTAGTACCATTTTTAGGTGATCATTATTAAGGTAGTTAAAGGCACATTCATTGGAGTTAGAATACATGTTATCTTGCTACCATGTTTTCAAGACAAATTGGATTCAAAAGAGACATGTTTTACTTTTAAATTTCAGTTGAGGAATATTTTGTAATAATGTAGACTATTGTTGTAACAATTGTAAGGTATGAATCTATGATGTTATCCAATCTGCCTTTCTTAGTTACATCTCGTATTTTTACCATTGATGGTGTGTGACAGTGAGGCACATTGATGAAAAATTAATATGCATCCAATTCATCATTGCATGTTGCAATAAACATTGCAATCAAAAGTTTCAATGTTACAAGTATAAAGCAGCATAGTTAACCCTTGTTAGTTCCCTTACAGTTTCTTTTGTCGTTTCAACTCCATTTTTGCAAAGTCTTGCACCAAGCAATTTGCTAGATTATTGAAAAAAAATGAACTTGATGAGAACTGAGAATGGGCAACTATGCTGAAGATTGTATGTCAATATTGGCAAATGAAGAACGTGTCGGACTTTAAAGAAAAAAGAGTCTAGCTGACAAACAGGTATGTTCTTTTGAAAATTTATATTTTAACAAAAAAAAAAAAAAAAAAAAAAGAGCTTGGTTGATGGAAACTTTGCACTTTAAAATGCACCACATTCTTTATTTGAAAATATTGCCAAATGATGTTAGATGCTACATTTAATTACAAATACACAACCCACGGTACTTAAGCTAGTTCTCAGCCTATGTTCAACACCCCATTCTGTTTCTATGCACATGTGTTTCTTTACCAATATAGGTTAATACATGTAAACCAAAAAATTAGTGTTAAGAAGATGTTAGGAAAAGATCTTACCGTCTCATTTTGCACTGTTTTAATGCATGTGTTCTGCTTCTGCAGTTACACGGACTTTAATAGTCCTACAGACTCAATATTGCTTTAAAACATCATAATTGTAATTAGAACTGCAACAATAGTTGATGGACTATTAAAGCCATTGTGACTTATATTGCAGACTACGTTATGTCATATGTCAACCTTTTGCTATACAATTTTTTTTCGAAAAAGCAAACAAAAATCTAAGACATAATACAAATTCTGTTTTAATGAGGCTCAGATCTGCAATTCCTTGAGCCACTCTACGCGCCCGTCATGGCTGCAACTACATAACATTCCTGGTTACCTCGCCAAGATACAGGAATGCGCGAGGCACACTCATGAAATAGTTAATACGCAGACAAATCATCATTTCCTTTTGCAATAAACATTGCAATCAATAGTTTCAATGTAACAGGTATAAATCAGCATAGTTAACCCTTCTTAGTTCCCTTGTAGTTCCTTTTGTCATTTCAACACCCTTTTTGCAAAGGCTTTCACCAAGCGATTTGCTAGATTGTTGAAAAAACAAAAGGAACTGTATGGAACTTAGAATAGGTAACTATGCTGACCATCGTATGTCAATATTTGAAAATGTAGAATGTGGTGGACTTTAAAGAAGAAAAAATCTAGCTGACAAACATATATGTTTCTTTTGAAAAATAAGATTTAAGAAAAAAACCATAAAAAAAAATGGTCGCTGGAAACTTTGCACTTTAAAGTGTATCACATTCTTTATTTTTCAATATTGCCAAACGATGTTAGATGATACATTTAATTACAAATACACAGTTTCTAGTCAAACACAAAAAAACATTATAAAAATTCAGCCATATGCATGTCTTTTGTGTAAGGAATCTGTTCCAAACATCAGTTTTTATTTTTGCTTAGTTCCTTTGCAGTTGACATTGTAATTGTGATATACTCATCATAAGTCCAAAACAATGAATCATAAGTGTGGAAAACTAGAAGGGGGGGGGGCTGAACAGTTTTGCCAATTAAAACTTTGTTTTAAAGTATTTAGATTGACTTATGTCAATCCATTTAGATCTTGTGTTGGATATTGAAATATAGACATATACATAAATAATTCAAAGAGATAAAGAGTAAAGGAACACAAAACTACGACACAAGTATTTATAGTGGTTAGGCTACAAGGACTCCTTCCTTGCCCTACTCTACTCCCCGAGTACCCAACTCGAGAGTTTCTAAGCACTACACAACACAAGCTCCTTTTTTGGCGGAAAAGCCTTCACAACGTCGCCTACACTTTATCCGGTACAAGGCTAGACATCGAGTTCTTCCACGAGGTAGAACCTAACCTATCACAATATCGCCTAAACTTTATCCGGTACTAGGCTAAATACCGAGTTCCATTTCAAAGGAGGAACTACTACCCAACACTACAACCCAAAGGAGACAAACACCTTTTTACAACACTTCAATGGATATCAATGCCATTTAACCCAAACTACACAAATATATATCGACACCTCATATCGAATGTACACCTTCGGCACTATACACCAATGCCTTCAACTTGACACACTAATGGAGGGAGAGAAGAACTATCAACAAGATGCACTTCAGTGGTCTTGATGATGATGAAGCTTAGCAACTCATGACCTTGAGCTTGCACGTCTTCAAGAGGTTGTAATCTCACCTTTAAGAGGAACCTAGAGAATCACACAAAGAGAAAACTACATAGAATGATCCTTTGGATCTGAGGTTAGAGATGTTAGATCATAGAGAGAAGATATGTCAAAAAAGGGTTGTGAGCAAGAGAGAAATGGCTCACTATTTATAGGCAATCTGCCTACAGTTAACCCGGATCCGGCGGATCCCTTACCCAATGAATCCGACTAGTGCCATCCAAGGGATCCGGCAGCTGGGTCAGGCTAGTCCGGATTTTGGGTTGCAAACAGGGTTATGGGTTATGGACCATGGGTCATGGACTTTGGATCATGAATACCCAACTAGATACATTGTACCTAGCCAATGGATCATGGATCTTGGGTCATGGGTTATGGACTTTGGGTCATGGATCATGGATAATATCCAACATGATTTCACGCATGATGTCATTGATCATGGGTCATGGATCATGCTCCATGGGTATGGGTTATGGACTTTAGATTTTACCCATTACAAGTTATACTAAGCACATATATATTTTTATAAAATATAAGTAAACAAAATTACTTTGTAAGTGTTTTATAAAAATGGTTTTGGTCTTATATAACTTATTCAACTAAACATATTTTGATGATTTTATATGTTTAGTAAAAGTGTGTTAGTAAACTATTGGCTCAAAGCTTTTACGTATTTTATTTATTTCGTTAAAATGATTTTACGATTGTTATCGACAAAACATTAGAAGATCGTAAAATATAAATAAACGTTTTTATGGTTTATTTGTATTAAGAATCTCCCCATTTTTGTTGATGACAAAACATAAAATTATTTTAAGTAAAAAATAAAATTCGTAAAATTTCAAATTGGAGTTTTTACTCTTTTCTCTCCCCTTTTTTCAAAAAAGAGCGTTGAAAAGAAACTAACACATAGTAAAAAGAGTTTTAAGAAAAGATTTTAGAAAGTAAGAATTTTAGAAAAGAAAATTTTAGAGAAAGTAGTGTAGAGAGAAGAAGTAGTAAGGTAAGAAAAGAGTCTCGTTTTAGATCCCCCTTGACAGATGCTCTCCTTTGACGAGGGCGTCAAGTAAATTGGAAGACTAAACGAGTGTATTGCAAGTATTTTGCAATATTTTTGCTTTGATGAAAAGCTCACCCTTGTTGAGGGCGTCAAAGTCTCCCTGTGTATTTTGAAAATCTACATAACAAAGGTTAGAAAACAAGTATATGGTGCATTGTTTCCTGCAAATGAGCTTTAAGGTTAGCTCAAAAATATTTTTGTCCACCCGATTCTGCCGTATCCTTCATCTGAGGGATTCATCAAGAAAAAGTTGAGGGATCCGGCACTGAAGCTTAGTAGCAGCAATATAGACACAAATATTGATGAAAAAGTCCAAGTAAGTCATGTATTGTTGAACCAAACATGTTCACATAACCATATAACATACAAACATGTAATTTCATTTAATAAAATGAGAGAAATGCTACACATATTTCAATTCTCTAAAACTAAGAAAATGTTACAAATAAGTAACACAATAAGAAAAATCCTAAAAACCTAGATTGTGGCTAAGACTATGAAGAACACCACTTATGCTTGCATTTCAAGCTTTAGGGACGGTGAGGTTTGTTGACTTCATCAAGACGCTCAAGAAGGTGATAGAAAATGAAACATACTTCATCACGTAGTTCATGGACTAAACCTTGGACATGTTGACAATGATAGCAATCATTGCCATGGCTTGGAAATGGTGGTGGTAAGAATGGAGAAGTTTGTGGAGGTAAGTTTGATGAAGAAGGTGGTGGTTCCAACATCCATATGATTCAGTTGTTGGGGTTGGAAATTCTTCATAATCCAAAATGGACTATTTGAGGGTGAATGAGAAAAAGATATGGGTGCTAGTGAAGTTCCATCACCGAGGTTTTGGTGAGAAGGTTGTTGTGGTACCATTTCCTCAATTGATGAGAATGTGGGTAATGGTGGTGGATGAGAATGCCTAGGTGGCAACTCTTCTAGAGAGTATAGGTTTGGTGATGAGTGAGGTGTGGTGAAGGAGAGAACTCTAGGTTCTAGAGGTGAAGGTTTGGTTGTTTTAGTAGAGATGGGAATGTTTGGTTTTTAAGGTATGGTGGTGTTTGGCAAAGGTTGTTTGGTGGAAACAAGATTTGAGGAGTTGGTTTAATTGGTAGAGTTATTTGGAGAGGAACTCTAGTTTCTAGAGGTGAAGGTTTGGTTGTTTTAGTAGAATTGGGAGTGTTTGGTTTTGAAGGTATGGTGGTGTTTGGTAAAGGTTGTTTTGTGGGAACAAGTCTTTGAGGATTTGGTTTAATGAGTAGAGTTTTTTGAAGAGGAACTCTAATTTTGTTGGGTGATGACTCGGTTGATGAAATTTCATGGACAACACGAGCAATTTTCCTATGTGGGCTTTTGGTTGATGAGTTTGCACTAGGTGCTTTTCTCATGGTGAAATGGTAAAAGGTAAAAGTTGAAAGAAGAAGTTTTGCTACTGAGAATGAGTGTTTCAATGATGGTTAGAAAGCACAAACTCCAGTGGTTTATAAGGGGAGAAATTAGGCAAGTGAATTAAAGCCTAAACCACTATAATTCTTCAAGTTGCAATGATTTGCATGCACAAGAGTCAACTACAGTGTTGCTCTGTTCTAGGGAGTCATTTAAGACAATGTGGAGTATTTAGGTTAACTAAGATTGAAATTATTATCTCAAGTGATAAATCATATTTTGTGCAACCGGTTCCAACGGTTTCCTCACTTGAGGGATCCGGCTATCAGAAGGTAGGAGAAAGGAATAATTAAGTTCTAGAAAGGTCTGGTACCTACATATCCTAAGTGATTTGGTCTACTAAGGTGTCTTAAATGGTAAAAGAATTAAATGGTCAAGCTTAATGAGTGAGAATAGCCAATGATGACTTTTATGGAGAAAATAGAGTTTTAGAAACACCTAATGGGTGATCATGGATGACACTAAGAGTTTTGAGGATGGTAAATGATTATAGAAACCAGATTGTGATTAAGGAAAAATTTAGAAAATACTGTTAATACAAATAAACCATAAAAACGTTTATTTATATTTTACGATCTTCTAATGTTTTGTCGATAACAAACATAAAATCATTTTAACGAAATAAATAAAATACGTAAAAGCTTTGAGCCAATAGTTTACTAACACACTTTTACAAAACCTATCAAAACCATCATAATATGTTTAGTAAATAAGTTATATAAAACCAAAGATATTTTTATAAAACACTAACAAGTAATATTGTTTACATCTTATAGAAATGTATATGTATAACAAGTAATAGTGTTTACATTTTATAAAAATGTATATTTACTTTGTATATGTTGTACTCCCTCCGTCCCATTTTTATTGTCTCATATTGACTTTTTTAGTCTTTATTCTTCAACTTTGACCATAATTATTTTTGTTTGTGTTATATAATACTTGATGAAAAATATATAAATGTATTGGGTTTTAAATGTATTTTCATTTGGTATAACTTTCATCAAGTATTATATAGCACAAATAAATATATTAACGGTCAAAGTTGAACAAGAAAGACTGGTCAAAGTCAAAGTGGACAATAAAAATGGGACGGAGGGAGTAATTGGTAAGTAATGGGTAAAAACCAAAGTTCATAACTCATGACCCATGACCCATGATCCATTGACTAGGTACAATGAATCTTGTTGGGTAAGAACCAAAGTACATAACCCATACCCATGGAGCATGATCCATAACCCATGACCCATTACATGACATATGCATGAAGTCATGTTGGATATTATCCATGATCCATGACCCAAAGTCCATGACCCAAGATCCATAACCCAATAACTGGGTACATTGCATCTTGTTGGGTATTCATGATTCATTATCCATGACCCATGGTCCATAAACCATAACGATAACCCGGTTTGCAACCCAAAATCCGGACTAAACTGACCCAGTAGCTGGATCCCAGGATTTGCACTAGCCGGATCCCTCTGGTGAGGGATCTGTCAGAACCGTGGGACATTAGACATGTTTTGTCTATAAATACTGAGCCATTTCTCTCTTGCTCGCAACCACTCTTAGATATACTTTCTCTCAGTATTCTAACCTCACTAACCACATATCCAAAAGATCATTATATGTAGTTTTATCGTTGTGTGATTCTCTAGGTTCCTCTTAAAGGCGAGATCACCACCTCTTGAAGACGTGCAAGCTCAAGGTCATGAGTTGCTAAGCTTCGTCATTATCAAGAACCACCAGTGCATCTTGTTGATAGTTCTTTCCTCCCTCCATAGAAGTATCGTGTTGAAGGCATTAGTGAACGGTGCCGAAGGTGTACATTCGATATGGTGCGTCGATGTACAAGTTGTATAGTTTGGGTTATAGGATGTTGATATCCTCTCTAGTGTTGTAACAAGGAGTGTGTCTCCTTTGGGTAGTTGTGTGGTAGTGTTGGGTAGTAGTTCCTCTTTTGTAATGGAACTCGGTATCTAGCCTTGTACCGGATAAAGTGTAGGCGATGTTCTGATAGGTTTGGTTCTACCTCGTGGAAGAACTTGGTGTCTAGCCTTGTACCGGATAAAGAGTAGGCAACGTTGTAAAGGCTTCTCCGCCACATTAAGGAGGTTGTGTTGTGTAGTGCTTAGAAACTCTCGAGTAGGGTACTCGGAGAGTGGAGTAGGGCAAGAAAGGTGTCCTTGTAGCCGAACCACTATAAATACTCGTGTCGTGGTTTTGTGTTCCTTTACTCTTTATCTTTTGCATTACTTACTTATATACTCATCTATCATTATCCAACACACTAACTAAATAGATTGACATAAGTCAATCTAAATACTTTAAAACGAAGTTTTAATCGGTAAAACTATTCAGCCCCCTTCTAGTTTTCCACAATTGGCATCGGAGCTTCGTTACCAAGTTTCTTAGAGTATATTGTACTTTAAAAACTTGGTATGATCCGTGTATGTTTGAAAACTACAAAGAAGGAAATCTTCTAAAACAAAAACTATGTTTTAAGAACATTGTTGGATATTAATTAGATGATTACATTAATTATTTTTCTTTTCTTACATCTCACTTTGTCTTAAAAAATGCACTAACCCTTCTTGTCATTTTGTTTAGTTAATCTAAAAATAGGCAAATCATCAAGATTCTTTGGTAATAGGATAACTTTCCCCAAAAAGTTGTCTAAACGTATTACCAAGTAGATCTCGAAGAAACCGGAGTTGTCCATTGATAAAACTCGTCAAAAAGGGACACTCAAGTTGCAATAGAGGTATGACTTTCATAAAGACTTATCACTAAATAATGTTAGTAAATCATGTGTATGCTTGCATGTCACTAAATGGAAAATTATGTGTTTATATTTTTTTTCTCTCCTTCATATAAATATCCAAACATATTTATATGATATACGTGGCTTCATTAGAAAAACTTTGTGCTTACGTGTCATCGTCCGTCTAAAACTAGGTATATCAATATTTGTTGTCTAAACCTAATTTCTAAAAATCAAATCCTTCTAAATACAAATAACACAAAACACAAATCTCAAAAAATCCTCCTTCCCCATAAAAAGCCTTCCGATCTTCAAACCCACACCAACAAATCCCATTTTTCAAATCTTCCACTATCAAAAACCTCACACTCAAAACTTCATCTTCTTCATCATCTCACTTCGAGAAATCCAAACCAAGGAAGATCTTCGTCATCATGGTTTACATCGCCCTCGTGATCATCATCATCCCACTCATCGCTCTCGTGTATCCCATGATCAAATTCTCACATGGAGACATGTTCTTTGTTTTATTGATCTACATTTGTATCATCTATTTGATCCTTTGTATTGCTTTAAGCATTGAAATGAAATATAAATAATGTAGTAGTTTCTCTCATTTCATTCTCGCATAATGTGTTTTTATTTATTTATTTATTTATTTTTTCTCTCGCACATTAAAACCTCAACATGTTTAAAACTATTAATGTATGTTTAAAAATTAACATTAGCTAAAACACATTTCACTTTGTAACATACGAGTTCCAAAAATAGATCCTACGTCAAAACCAATCTCTGTCAAAACTGCAGATCTCCCGGATCCCTAATGTTTAATTAGTTGGATCCCTTTTAAAAGGGAACCGTCAGAACTGATGACAGAAAGTCATGCAACATAAAAATCATTTCATTAAAACTTACCATAAAAGGAAAAACTCACTAAAATGTCAAAAAGATTTAAGTTAAATGTCATTGTCAATAAAAATAGAATAGACAATAAAAACATTAGGAGATCCTATCAGTTTACCATAGCTCAAAAGTATGATTAAAATACTTAAAAGTATCACCAACCAAAAACGTTCTCACTCTTGAAGTTTTAATATGTACTAACATACTCATGTAAAATATTCATTTCATGTATATAGGTTTCATCATGTCTGATGAGTATGACTTCGATCATCAAATCACTTATGTGTACATTCCAAATATATCTCTTGAACCTAACACTCCTGCCAATCATGTTCGTGGGTTCACCAATCTTGAAACTCGTTACTTTAATAAAGGACGTGTTGTTGACTCACTTCTAATCTTCCCAGAAGGTATCAATACTTCATTCCGCTCCATAGGACTAGAAGGTCTTCTTGGGATCAAAGAGAAAATTTGTTCGTGGTTTGTTTTGGAATTCTTTCATCAAGTTGAACTCGTTCGTAACAAGGATCGTTCTCTATCACTATGGTTTTGGATCAAAAACCAAAAGTTTGTTTTGACTCTTGAGCAATTTGCTCACATTCTCCGAATTCTAGATTATGGATAATGTGCTTTCACTAAAGATTGGTCTCTTAATTCTCTCTTTAACTATAGTGAAGAAAACAGTCCATACTGTTCATGCATATCCTCTCCTCAAGAAATAACTCGTTTTCTATGCACTCCTCAATCCAGTTACTCAAATCCAAACATAATTCATACACGTGAACTCCGGGATGATCTTAAACCTCTTGCAGTCATCCTATGTGAAAATGTTTGGAGTCTTACAAAAATCGTGAGATTCTTCCCGCATGTTCCGCTCACATCATTTACTGTCTCTTAACTCAACAACCATACAATCTTGCCTACTTCCTCGCAAGGCGAATTGTAAACCTCCAAGGAAACAAGAACAAACTAATACCATATGGGATGTTCTTGACACGCCTTTATCATCATGTCATGTACTATCATCCTCAATTTCAAAGTCCTCAATATTCACTTGTGAATAAAATGATGGAACCTTTGAATACATCTCTTATCACACCATTCTTCATTCTTGAATCATCAACTGCTCACAACCAACTTGACGATCCATCAAACGAAAACTTATGAGCAAAAGAGTTTCTTTAGAAAAACGATCCTTAGACTTTTTCTTAATTATAACCTAATCACGCCTATGAAATAAATCAATTGTTAATCATATTTTCTTTACATACTTGAATATTTGATGTCTCTACATGCTACACTTGCCATGTCTTGTATACACGTACACCTACTATGGAGATCATTAGTTTCAAAATTCGATAACTAGAGCAAAATATTGCACGTTCACTGTTAAGAATTATGTCTTAGATGCCGGATCCCTGGCTTATAACTAGCCAGATCCCTCAAGTGAAGGATCTGTGGGATCCGGGCAAACAGAAGTGACTCCTTTATTTTCACACATCAATCTAACCCTCCAAACCTTATTGAACTAGTTGAACATGCTTCATTAGGATCACTTAAATTGTCCTTAGGCTCAGTTGATCTCACACTCACCCATGAATGACTTAGGATCACATTCAAGGTACTTTTTGATTTATCCTTACTTCAAAACTCACCATCTTTCTGCCTCAATGTGCACAAATTGTTCCTCTTATCCCAAAACACCTAGTTTGATATTTCTCTCAATTTTAGCAAATTGATTTTAGTCATCTCTACCTTAAATTGATCCAAAACTAGTTTTTCATTTCTTGTGATTTTTAAGGAATTGTATAAATTTTCCTTAGATCACCATCTGGTCTCTAGGATCATTTGACACCACTTGACACCCTCAAAATTCTTTGTGTCATCCTTGATCACCCATTGGTGTTCATGAAAACTCCATTTCTTTCCATAAAAGACATCATTAGCTACCCTCACTTATTATGCTTGATCATTTAAGTCTCATATCATTTAAGACACCTGAGGAGACTAAATCACTCAAGATATGTACGTACTAGACCTTACTAGAACCTCATCAATCCTTTTCTTAGATCCTGAGAGCCGGATCCCTGGGTTTAGCCTAGCCGGATCTCTCAAGTGAGGGATCGGTGAGAACCGTCTGCTCAAACTAATCAATCCTACTTGATATAATCATTTCAAACCCTCTTTGTTAATCTAAACACTCTACATTGTCTTAAATGACTTCTTGGATCAGTACAACTCTTTAGTTGACTCTTGTGCATGCAAATCATTGCAATTTGAAGGATTTTAGTGGTTTAAGCTTTAATTCTGTTAGGTCACTAGATTTACAACACAAGCTTACTAGAAAGAGATAGAGAGGAAAAGAAAGGCAGTTGAACACTATCCAAACACACACACACGAACAATAATAAACGGTTAGGCGTAGGTATGTGAAAGAGAGAATAAAATGAACAACCAACCTTCAAATGAAGGTTTACAAGAATATTTATAGGAGGGAAGCTAGGGCAACACTCCTAGTTCCCATCCTTTCCATAATGGACATGGGCCTAAGCTCATGGGCCTTCTACATAAGCTTAAGGCTAATAACAAACATAAAGGCCATATTAAGCTACCTATTACATATTAATTACTAACACTTGATTATGATTTAGGAGTGATTCCAACAATCCCCCCAAGTGTTGGTGATGAAAAAAAATGGTGAAGGCGCGATGTAATAGTAGCTTTGACGCCTTCCTGACATTCTTCTTTCTTGTAAGAAGAATTGCCTTGATTCGAACCATCTCCCCAATGTAGCGAGATAGTTTTCTTTGAACAGCAATTTGCTTTGACGCCATCTTAAACTTTGTTCTTTGATCATTGTTCTTTGTGATGAAAGTGATAGTATGTTGTTATCTGCATCAAGTCCGCCTCGTGTCTCCGCTTCACGCCTTGTCTCCACATCTTTCTCCAACATGCTCACACACTCTTTAACGTTGGATTACGGCTTGATGAAGTTCTTTATGTCTTTAACTTTGTAGATTCTTTGATTTGACGAAGAATCATTCTGACTTTTGTGTTGCTTTAAGATAGAACTTCTTTGATGATGTTGTTGTTGTGAACAAGTGGAGAATCAGACGCATCATTCCGCCTCCCGAGCTTCCATAAGAAGTAAAACATTAAAACGGTTAGTAATTTGATTCCGAGACTTACAAGTTTGAACTTCGAGTGTTGACAAAGATAGTGTGAAAACACAACTCTAATTTACAAAGGCCGCCTTAAATCTGAGTCCCACAAGTGAGATAACACGATGTACCGGCAGTACCATACGATGATCACACCGAGGTACAATCAGCATCACCTCCCCATCAGACCGCTTGAGACCACTAAGCGCTAATCCACCGGGAGTTGCCGGCGACTCCGCCGTCGTGGCTGTTTGATGTTGACCCGGATGGAGTTTCCATTCAATCACTGAGGATCACAAGTGTGAACCTCTCATAAATGTTCTCGACAGATTGCTAAGATCTGTGAAGGACTCGATAATGTACCACTGAAATTATTATTGTTGAATTTCAAGTGATGAAATGTCAAGTGTACCTAAGAGATTTTTTGATGAATCTCGTGGCTCTAGACTCAATAGTGCATTTTGGTTTTCCTGAGCGGAGACTAGGGAGAGGGTCTCCTTCTTCAATACCAGCAATCTCTAAGAGAAAGCCGATACTTTACGTAGGGTTCCCTGTGAGAATGAAACAAGCTTCTATTGAGAGAAACTTGAGTGGTTAAGAAGGTTTAGTGCATGCGCCACTGGGTCCATGACGACTTTTAATCTTCAATACCGGTGTCATCTAGTGACAACCAAGAGTATATGAATTGAACCCTGTTCATGCCCTAAGTTGAATTAATCTGGAGGGCTATTTCTTTTCACCCTTTTCTTTGCATTTCTTTTAATTCTTCAACTCCTTCTTTCTCCGATTCTCATTTTCTCCTTTTACAATCATACCTAAGGACTTCTAAATACTAACTATTTGTGGTGTCCTTGGGTAGATCCTCCGCTCAAGGGATCATAGGATTATTCCTAACCTTAATTACCTTATAACTCCATTGCCATAAAACCATTTTCAAGAAAAACTCTCAAAGGGTTTGTAAATGAAAAACATGTTTGAACCACTGTGAGAGTTTTATCTTTTAGCGAATACTCCCCTCCACATGTGCTTTAGAGTTTTGACAGAATCTCGCACGCTGGAGGAAAGAGCGCACTTTTGAATTGATCAACTCAAGATATACATTCCCCGCGAGACACGGTTATGTGGCATAGTTAAAGAGTTGCATTATCAGCTTTTAGGTGAAAACTAACTCTAATAACTATCTTGAAGGTGTGGACAACCCCGAAAGGTTGTCAAACCCGCCAAGGTTCATGTCTACCAAGAGT
This sequence comes from Chrysanthemum makinoi, assembly GCA_910596185.1. Taxonomy (NCBI): domain Eukaryota; kingdom Viridiplantae; phylum Streptophyta; class Magnoliopsida; order Asterales; family Asteraceae; genus Chrysanthemum; species Chrysanthemum makinoi. The sequence continues at coordinate 37,480,777 of OU343223.1, forward strand.
TTCTCGAATGGTACATTCTACTCTCGACAAGTCCTTTATGGAGACACGTTTACATCACTAGCTTAACTAGCTTGAAATTATTACCGTCCCTGACAAAGTCTTTTCGAGTTAATGACGGTTAAGACTCTGTCAATTCTTGGGTTGTGCTTCTTCAACGAGAGTTCATATATAAAACACAACATATTTCTTATCACGTATTTTTCTCCCCCTAAAGAATGGCATATAAAATGTTATTTTTTAAAAAAGTTGAGAATAAATATGACCATTTCCGAA